>CM031600.1:14945778-14958278 GCA_018398815.1 Conus ventricosus | reverse complement strand
AATCTTTGTACCACGATGGAATCAAATCCACAAAACTGGCAATCTTTGTACCACGATGGAAGTCAAATCCACGATGGCAATCTTTGTACCACGATGGAAGTGAAATCCACACAGCTGGCAATCTTTGTACCACAATGGAAAGTCAAATCCACGATACTGGCAATCTTTGTACCACGATGGAAATCAAATCCACAAAGCTGGCAATCTTTGTACCACGATGGAAGTCAAATCCACAAAACTGGCAATCTTTGTAACACAATGGAAGTCAAATCCACAAAGCTGGCAATCTTTGTACCACGATGGAAGTCAAATCCACAAAGCTGGCAATCTTTGTACCACAATGGAAATCAAATCCACAAAGCTGGCAATCTTTGTACCACGATGGATGTGAAATCCACAATGCTGGTGATCAATGGTAACTCTGTCATTCGATGCTTAGCAGATTTTTTTTCTAAATGAAGAAAAAAGATCATGATTCGCTCGGGCTCAACGACCCCCCTCAGTTGACCTTGAAGACAGGTATAACCAACCAAGGCGAAAGAGGACAGGGACCTTGGCTTACACTGGACTACACCGATACCACTAGAACTGCAAGACGTTAAGATGGGCAGCGACATTGGTCATATCTATGCAGGGGGTCAGCCTAAACAGCGATTCGAACTTGCAACCGTCTGACTGGCGGCGAACTCGATGGCGTGCCACTGAGTTAATCTAACGCCCGTCCTAATTATCTGATTGGGATGACAACTGTATATAATGATAACGACTGAGGAAAGTTTTGACCGTCCCTGTTAAAGCATGGAAGTTGAATTTGTCATTCCACACACCACACACACACACACAACACACACACACACACAACACACACACACACACACACACACACACACACAGGACACAGATACACAGACAAAGAACACCACACACACACACACACACACACCACACACACACACACACAACACAACACACACACACACACACACACTCTCTTCTCTCTCTCTCTCTCTCTTCTCTCTCTCTCTCTCTCTCTCTCTCTCTCTCTCTCTCTCTCATTGTCACGACTTAGACAGAATCGAACTCCTGTTCTTTGACACCGAAGTAGATAGATCATGTTGTTTACAGCCCAGCCAATCACAAAGAACCTTATCAGGGCTTGACACTGAAACAAGCTGGACACTGAGTGAAGATCGGTGGACAAGAGTTAATTCTGATCCCTCCTGAAATCAATCTGGACTGAGAAAAAGTACGATCTGGTAGCAAGTTCAAAGTCTTTAATTACAGTAGAAGAAATGTCATCCACGTCCTCTTTCAAAGATTCCCTGGCCGCATACGGAACTGGATGAGACTTCGACTTGACCGGAACAGATGAAGTGAGTTTTACAAGGTGCTAAATCAACCCCGTAGTCCCCGGAATATTGGTCAAACGGACGAGAAACTCTTTCATAACACCAAGATTTCTGCTTTCTGTTGAGCGGAAAGTTGCATTCCCATCTTTACTTCTTCCATGGGTTCGCCTGAGCGGGTTTCCTCAAGTTCTGAAAGTTCTCTACTGTTGAGTCTTGCTCAGATTTCATACGGTTTTGTTTTCTGGGAACAAGTTTCTGCTCACATGGGACTGCTGAAGTAATTGTCTTGGGCCCAGCTGGTTTTTCTGTTTCCCTCTTATTGCATTTCTTCAGCAGATGTATGTGAACATCGACAGATTTCCGTTTAGTTTCATTTTGTAGTCATTCAATCCAGCAATCTCCTCAACAACGACAGATCCTTTCCACTGCATCAATAACTTGTTCTTGCTCCGTAGGCAGAAGCACTTGCACTTTGTCTCCTTTTTTAAACTTGTGGGCTTTCTTCTTGTGATCATAGTAATGTTACTCCATGGAAGAAAATCCAGCGGAGGCACCTGAAGGTAAACAAACAGCAAGGCATTAGCAAACCTATGCCGCCACTCGACTACTAACTGCACAATGTTTTCAGCGTGGAGTTTACTGTTCCATTGATTTTCTTTTTTCTTTTTTTTCACCAGATGGTTGCACACTAGATGACAGGCATATGTGGTGACATGATGAACGTTGAGCGTCCTCGTCACTTCCTTCATGCAGTTTGACATACACTGGATGCCAACATCCCTTTGGATTTCTTCATGAATCCTTAGCCTGGAAACCTGTCTACTAGTGCTGCATCTTTTTCTTTCTTTCAGAGGAACCGCATAATGTACAAGTTTCAAAATGTACATATGTCCAGAATCACTCACAGGATGAAGAGGACTGGTAAGATCATCGCCACTCTCTTGAAAGGCAAGTCTATAAGAGGCATCTTCTGCATAGGGACCTTGGGAACTTCTCCTCACGGCGCTTTCTTCTGACATACGTCACAGCGTTTGCAGAATCGTGTAACAACCTTTTGAAGATCTGGCCAGTAAAAAGCTGCCTGGATTTTATTTGCAGTTTTCTTGATGCCCATGTGACCTTCTGTGGTGGAGGCACGTGCCAGCTCCATAACAGAACAGCCTGACAGAGAGAAGTACAACTCCAGTCACAGGTTCCAAGTCTTTAAGTGCAGCAGAAGTCTCGCAAATCAATTCTCAGTTATCAACGCAGCGGTCCCAATACAAGAATGTGTCCTCAAACACTTGTTATTTTCAACCTCGTCACATCGCTCATCGTTCTCTCGGCTGTTAATAGATGATCAAATCAAGTGTGGCCTAGGTACTCAATAATCATGGAGTATTCTTAAATGTTTGAGTATTACGATGTACCACAGCCAATCAAAATGCAATTAAGAAGGATCGAGAAATATCAGGTGCTTCAGCTGGTTAAAATGCTGGAAACATCGACGAAACATTTTGTGGAAGCATCTGACGCTTTCTGCCTTATTCTGGCAGTAATTCGTTGAAAACAGATCTGCACATCGTAAAACTATATTATGGGGTTCATTTCATGAAAAAAAAGAACATTGCTGCATAAATCTAACGAATTAAAATCTGCTTCCGCGTACCTGTTCAAAGCCAGCACCAAGGACAGGAAACTGTGATGTCACTTGTGGGGCTGGCTGCTTTCTTCGACTGTTATCAAAATGAATTAAATTCTAATTAAAAAAATAGATGTGCGATCGCCGTTCAATGTATTACTGAGCAAGAGAGAGACAATGACAATGACAATGATAATGCTTTATTGACAATAGTTAAACAACCCTTATGCGAAGAGAGTGCATGCGTAATTTTCACTTAGTGTTGCCTAACTCTGCCAACAATAGAAATGCGAATCAGAAACAAGCGTACACACAGAAAACAGTTGAACAGTACTAATAATTAGAAAATAAAGAAAAAGACCATTCATCAAACAATATTCTCATCACAATAAATAACTTACTGCATAATCATGATCGACAAACACAGCCTACATATCAAGTTTTTTTCTCTCTAAATCAAAAAACTTCCGCCACAAACTTAGCAAATGAGTTTACAATGTCTACATTTTCAGAGGATAAAATACCAAAGAGGTTTTGAGTTTGACCGAAAAAGGACTTAAAGGCAAAACAACCTTTTCTAAATTTGTTTTACTCTGGGCATCTAAAACCGATGCGTTCCTCGTCTTCAATTTCTTTTGAGCGGGATGGACACATCAAATCACTTTCCGCGTGCATGAACCTTTTTTTTCTTGCTTTAAACCCCAGGCTTTTCGTTCGAAACCGAGCGAACACATCTCTAAAACGGCTTACAAGAAATTATTGTGATACAATTCTCAGCTTGAAAAAATCTTTAAATGAGAGATAAAACTCATACTTGTCACTTTTTTCCAAGTTACTATGCCAATTTTGCATATGGCACGCAATCAACCTAACAAGAGAGAGAGAGAGAGAGAGGAGAGAGAGAGAGAGAGAGTGTGTGTGTGTGTGTGTGTGTGCGTGTGTTATATTGTGTGTATGTGTGTGGTGTGTGCGTGTCTGTGTGTCCGTCTGTCTTTTTGCCTCTCTTTTTTTTTTAACATTGTGCAAAGCAGATAAAAAGATAAATGACCATCATGATGATTACCACTCAGAACGGCTGTGACGTTCGCGTAGACAGTAACACAACAAACGCAAGATTGTAGAAGTGAGTTAATACACAGAAACATGAAGTAGACTGGACGCCTACCTGCAGGGGGAGGTGAAGTGAATGAACTGCATCCCCACCAACTGTCACAGACAGAATATTTGTGCCCCGATGTGTTTGGGGATGTCAGAAAACTGCACTCAGGAGCATTCAGGAAAGTTGGGAAGTTACTTGAACGTATAGAGGGATGCTAGCGATTGAGTACAGTGGCTGACTGGGATTTCTGTGTACCGCTATTGTTAGGTACACAGATGTAAATAAGCCAGCGCATACACTCTGAGGTGATAGCCCAGGACAGGCAGCGCCAAATACTGATGAAGAAGGAAGAGGAGGAGGAGAAGCAGCAGCAGCAGCAGAAGAAGAAGAAGAAGACGAAGGAGGAGGAGGAGGAGGTGGAGGAGGAGGAGGAGGAGGAGGTGGGGGAGGAGGAGGAGGAGGAGAGCGAGAGGGTGAGAGAGAGAGAGAGATAAGATAAGATAAGATAATGTTGCTTATAGCCCAGCCGACCGCAAAGGGCCACATCAGGGCTGTCACCACGTTAAAATCAACTCACAAGTCATTTTAAAAAAATATATAAAAAAAACACCTTTCACACATCTCTTTAAATGACATCTTCTAGAAACGCACCAGAAACTTCGTTAAAAATCTTTCTTCCGTAAAATCTTAAATCAGAGGAAAAATGCATGTAATGGTCAGTGGTGCAGAACTGAATCTGACCAGTGTGCTCTCAGAAGTTCCGCATTGATTAGTAACTACGTGACACCAAAAACTCAAGGATCACGTCAGAGAGAGAGAGAGAGAGAGGAGAGAGAGAGAGAGAGAGAGAGAGAGAGAGAGAGAGAGAGAGAGAGAGAGAGAGAGAGAGAGAGAGAGAGAGAGAGCATATCATTCACCTGAACTGAGAAACGAATTTGAAAGTGAACAAGAGTGAAGTAGCTAGGATAGTGTCAGGTGTAAGGGAAAGTTCCTTAAAACGCGTCCACGAAAACACCAGATAGGAGATATCACTGGGTAGAATACAACGCAACGCTTTTTTTCCCCATACACAAGCATCAAGAATTAAAACATCCCCATTTAACCATGCCTAGTGCCTCTCCTACTGGAGACTACTATACCCCATTCATACACAAGAATATAGAAACTCACATACCAGTTCAATGATAATTATGCTGGGTAAACTAACGGGCGATGGTATACCACGATTTGAAAACAATCCCTTTTGGAGGTAAAAGGAGCTCGGTGCTGAATCTCCTCCCTACTGGAGTATATCTGCGACACTTTCCTCTTACCGATTTATCCCGTTGACCAACTGGTGCTAACTTCTCCAGGGGTAGGGGCGCACGGGTGGGGTGGAGGAATTGGGAGGTGGTAGGGGCGAAGAGGTACTGCTGTTTGGGCGTTGGGCTTGTCATCTGGCCCATTGTGGCACTACTGATGGGATTATAACCCTGTAACTCTGGCACATGACACTTGGTGTCACGTAGTTACTAATCAATGCGGAACTTCTGAGAGCACACTGGTCAGATTCAGTTCTGCACCACTGACCATTACTATCTGCTTTCTGTCCTTCAGCTATGCACCAGCCCATCTGTTGACCTGTCCTCGCACACCATTGTGAGACAGCTTGAGGACCGGTAGGCTGGTACTGACTATCGAAGGCCTTTGCCGAGTCTGTGGTGATGACGTCTGCCTGGTTCTCACGCTCCATGCCGGCAAAAGAGTCTTTAGTGAAATCAAGGAGTTGGGTCTCATGGGACATAAACTTTCAAAACCCATGCTGTTCCGAGAGGAATATGTCAACGCTCTCCAGATGGTTCATCAGAGTGCTGACGATGACGTACTCCAACATCTTGCACGGGATGCATGTAAGAGAGAGACCGGCCAGTAGTTGGATGGGTTATAACGTCCCCATCTCCCATCCCACCCCATCTTCTTGATGACAGGCGCAACGCTGGCAGTGCGCCAGTCGGGTGGAACGTCACCCGATGGTGCAGATGACCTGTAGATGATCGTCATTATCAGGGCTGTTTCATCTGCCAGCTCTCACAGGACTTGTGGAGAGATGGCATCAGGTCCACAAGCTTTGTATTGATCCAGGTTGCACAAGATCTTCCGCACTCTTTCTTCCGTGATGATTAATTTGTTGAGCACACAACTGAAAGCAACATCAGGCATATGGCAATTGGTATTACTACACTCACTGGCTATACACTCGCTGCCTTCACTGACAACGGACTGGAACTAGTCATTCTGACCTTGCACTGAGGCCTTGGAGTCTGTGACCGGTTGTCCTTTGACCTTCAGGGGAATCACGGGGGACGGGGTGGGGAAAGAATTCGCCATGGTGGTCCTTGATTGTTTGACGAAGGTCCAGAAGCGCTTTACATTGAGAGGTCCTTATGCTGACTCGTGTTCCTCGGCGCTGGCCTGGTTGATGTACCACGTCAATCAGGAGATTTAGGCGAAGACAAAGACGTATTGTTTTGCGCAATGTTTAGCAAAAGATGAAATTAAAAAAGAAAGAAACAGAGCTAAAGAACACACAGGCACAGGCTGACAGACAGACAGACAGACACAGACAACACAGACACACAGACACACACACACACACACACACACACAGTATTAAAGCATGAATATACACGGCTGTCTTAGTGTTATTGAGAGAGAGAGAGAGAGAGAGAGAGAGAGAGAGAGAGAGAGAGAGAGAGAGAGAGAGAGAGGAAAGAGAGAGAGAGACAGAGACAGAGACAGAGACAGAGACAGAGAAGGAGGGAGGGAGGGAGGCAGAAGAGGAAGAGAACGTATTTCGATGAAAATAGGTTAATACATTGCGTTAGAAACCACACGTCTAAGCACATAAATGAGGTCGTATACACTGATGACAGAAAACTTTCTGAACAACGAAACAGAGCCCATGTATGTCGGATAGAGGGGTGGGGGTGGGGTGGGGTGGGGGGTGGAGGGAGGGAGGGAGAGAGAGATAAGGAGAGAAAGAGAGAGAGAGAGGGGGGGGGGGGTTGAATGCTAGCAGCCAAAAAAATGAAATTGTTCATAATATCATGCATTATTTAGAAAGAGAAAGGAATCGTTTTAATAACATAATGAAAGATTCATACAAGCGAATACGAAGGCAATTGCGCACATTAATCACACAGTACGCGCAATACTGTGCAAAAGCAAAGGCTACACCAGCAGCTTGACGTGACAGCAAATTACTTGAAACACGTAAAGGAGATAAACGACTTTAAATGGAAATCAATACGACTCAAGTTCATATACGAGTGTCCTTTTTCGATTTTACATCGAACGTTCAATATTTTTATGATGCCGATTTTGCTCTGGGGCAAAAAAATCTAGTGGGCAGTCGTTTTCCTCGTGTTTCACCGGTCTGGCTGAACAGGGAAGGCCTGCTGTACAACTTTCAAGTTGGTCTGGTCTGGGCGTTCGTTGCATGGATGTATGGCCGTTGTAGTTTCCTAAATCTCAACCCTCATCTTGTGAAGTCTGGCGGCTTGTTTTCCCCGCCTCTACACGTAGCGTGCAACAACACAAGACCTTTAAAATGCTGTGTGTGTGTGTGTGTGTGTGTGTGTGTGTGTGTGTGTGTGTGTGTGTGTATGTGCGCGTGCGTGCGTGCGTGTGTGTATGTGTGTGTGTACATGCGTGCGAGCGTGCGTGCGTGTGTGCGTGTGTGCGCGCGCGCGTGTGTGTGTGTGTGTGTGTGTGTGTGTGGTGTGTGTGTGGTGTGTGTGTGTGTGTGTGCGCACGCGCGCCGCGCGAGTGCGTACGTCCGTTCGTACCTGTGTGCATGTGGTGTGTGGTGTGTGTGTGTGTGTGTGTGTGTGTGTGTGTGTGTGTGTGTGTGTGTGTGTGTGTGTGTGTGCGTGCGTGTGTGGTGTGGAGAGAGAGAGAGAGTGGTGTGCTGAGGGGAAGAAAAAGGAAGAGGAAGTCAAGTCTGGTTTATCGAGAACAGATTTCTTGTTTAATCCTGGACGGAAATTCATGTTTTGAGCTAATTAAGTTCTCCCAAAATTTGATCATTCTTGATTTTAATTAAAACAAACAAACAAACAAACAAACCCAAATACAGGCATGGGATCCTGGTTCGCTCTGCTGGTTAGAGCACTGAGTTCGCAATCAGACGTTTCGAGTTCGAATCTCAGGTGCGCAAAAACTGATACAGAAAAACTGATATTTTAGCTGCCTCTCTTAGTGTGTGTCATTCTGGTGTGACCAGTGTAGTGTTGGAGAGGTCACCCCCCCTCTCCTCTTCCATACCCCTCCTCCCCCTCCCCCCCCCCCCCCCCCTCACTCCCCCTCATAGAAGATTCTTACTGACTGCTATGCGACGTGAGATAGGTGTAGACATTAACCTGTAACTAAAGGAATCCTTTGTACATGTAGTCTGTTGTTTACCTCCTAGTGTTGTACCACCACCAGTGTCAGTTCTGTGTCATCCGAAATGGTCAATGTCCCCATTGCCAGGACAATCATTATTTGGTGGGTTTTCTTCTTTTTTTTCTTTTCTTTTTTTTTAATTAAAATTTTTCGGGACGGGAGGGTGGCTGGTTTGTGTGAATCTGTTTTTTTTTTTTTTTTTTGATTTCAATTTTTCGGGGACGGGAGGTGGCTGGTTTGTGTGAATCTCTTTTTTCTTTCTTCTTTTTTTTTTTTTTTTGCTCTTGTACTAGCACAAATTTGGTGGGGCCCGGTAACACTTCTCTCGTGTTTCTCCCGGTTCTGGCTTTGCGGGGAATCCCTTCCGTCCGACCGGGCCCGTGCATCATACACACTAAACACACGCGCACGTACGTCTGGCCGCTGCGGTTTCCTCAAATCTGTCCTCCTCATCTACTCGTGCAGTCTGGCGGTTTGCTTCCGCCGCCTTTGAGTCAACACGTAGCCTACATCAGGCTCCGACTGGGCCCCCTGCTAGTATTGGGACCTAACCAGCAGGTAGATACGGAGAGAGAGAGAGAGAGAGAGAGAGAGAGAGGAGAGAGAGGGAGGGAGAAAGAGCAGGGGAGGGTAGGGGGTGGGGTGGGGGTGAGGTAAGATGGGGATTGGTGGTGGTGGAAGAGAGGGCAGTAGTAGTAATAGTTGAAGGGTGGGTGGGGAGGAGGGAGGGGGGGGAGGGGAGGGAGGGATGGTCGGTGTTCGGTGGGAGAGCTGTCCATGCTGGTGTGTAGAGACAGTAAGTGGGGGGGGGGGGGGGTGGGTGGAGGTAGTAGGAGAGGGGGGACAGGTAGGAGGTGGAGGAGCTGTAGTAGGGAGAAGACGCTGCCAAAAGGTAGCGCGGGGCAGGTGAGGGTGGGGGTGGATAGAAGAGGGATTGCAGCGGGTGGAGGGGGTGGGGGGGGGGATGCTGCTCAATGGGTCGGCTTAAGAGTGAATTATAAAAGCGCTACCGGGTTACCCCGCACTGCTTTCATTAGCCCACCCACCTACTGGGCCTGGGTTAAAAAAAAAAAAATACAGGGACGGGAGGAGGGGTTGGAGGTGGGGGGATTATTTATTTTAACGCCACCGCCTATATAGATTCTGTACTGGTTGGGTTTAGTGAGTGAACGAGGGAGTCAGTGTGTGTGTGTGTGTGTGTGTGTGTGTGTGTGTGAGGGCGTGTTCACGGCAGGGGAAGTGGGAGGGGAAAGGTCGCATGCACGTGTCAGTTACGTACGTGTATCTTCATACGTAAGTGTGTTTTATGTAAAAGAGAGAGAGAGAGAGAGAGAGAGAGAGAGAGAGAGAGAGAGAGAGAGAGAGATGTGTCAGTTACGTACGCTTATCTTCCTACATAAGTGTGTTTTAGGTAAGAGAGAGAGAGAGAGAGAGAGAGAGAGAGAGAGAGAGAGAGAGAGATAGAGAGAGAGAGAGAGAGAGATGATGATGATGATGATGATAATCTTTATTTCCAAGGGTAACAGATAAGCAAACACATGCTTTTTTTCATCCGGCCCTTGCCCCGTTAAAGGGGACTAAGTATGACTAGCGACGAAAACTTACAAAACTTTTAACAAACACACATATATTCACAACATTAAAAGTTTATGCATTAACAGTTCAGGCGTAGATGACTTTAAAAGGAAAAAGAAACGATTTAAACAACAAACAAGAATAAAGAAATTGATTACAAAGAAAAGAGTTGGCACACACAGATATATGGAATACGCGATCCTCCTATCGAAGGGGAGAGAGAGAGAGGGAGAGAGACACACAGAGAGAGAAGAGAGAGAGAGGAGAGAGAGAGAGAGAGAGAGAGAGAGAGAGAGAGAGAGAGAGAGATGTGTCAGTTACGTACGAGTATCTTCATTTTATAAGTGCGTTTTATGTAAAAATGAGGAGAGAGAGAGAGAGAGAGAGAGAGAGAGAGAGAGAGAGAGGAACAGACAGACAGACAGACAGGTACACAGACACGCAGACAGATACACAGACACGCAGACAGACAGACGACCACGAAAGTGTGTTTTATGTAGGGGAGAGAGAGAGAGAGAGAGAGAGAGAGAGAGAGAGAGAGAGAGAGAGAGAGAGAGAGAGAGAGAGAGAGGAGGTGTCAGTTACGTACGTGTATCTTATTTTATAAGTGCGTTTTATGTAGGGGGGAGAGAGAGAGAGAGAGAGAGAGAGAGAGAGAGAGAGAGAGAGAGAGAGAGAGAGAGAGAGAGAGGACAGACACACACAGACAGAGAGAGAGAGAGGAGAGGAGAGAGAGAGAGAGAGAGAGAGAGGTGTCAGCTACGTACGTGTATCTTTATTTTATAAGTGCGTTTTATGTAGGAAGAGAGAGAGAGAGAGAGAGAGAGAGAGAGAGAGAGTAGAGAGAGAGAGAGAGAGAGACAGAGACAGAGAGACGCGAAAGTGTGTTTTATGTAAGAGAGAGAGAGAGAGAGGGGGGGGGGAGGAGACGTGTCGGTTACGTACGTGTATCTTCATTTTATAAGTGTGTTTTATGTAAGAGAGAGAGAGAGAGAGAGACAGACAGACAGACAGACAGACAGACAGACAGAGACAGAGAGAGAGAAAGAGAGGAGGAGAGAAACTAAACACAGAAGAGAGAGGAAGACTAAACTCAGACGAAAGGGAAAGCTAAGCACAGGAGAGAGGGACAATTAACAAAACAGAGGAACGAATAAACTCGAAGAGAAAAAGCTGGACTCAGAAGAGAGGGAAAACTAAACACAGAAGACAGGGAAAGCTAAACACAGGAAAGAGGGAAGAATAAACTCATAAGAGAGAAAGCCAAACGCAGAAGAGATGAAGGAAAAAATTTTTTTACCGGTGTTCCGAACATGAGAAGATGAGTGTTTTCTCGTTCTTCGTTTTCACTGTCCTAAATGTTGTTTGCTTTTGCCTGAAGAAGACCCAACAGGTCGAAACGCATTGTGTCTTGTCCTGTATTTTGTTTGTCTATGTCCTTGGTGGTAACAGACCCCTCTCTTTCTAAACTTTGCTACAGAAGAGAAGGAAAACTAAACACAGAAAAGAGGGAAAGCTAAACTCAGAAGAGAATTGTGTGGTATGTTTTCTCCTTGTTTTACTGGTTCTACCAATAAATTATCGTCCCTTTTTTCCCCCTTTCAGTTCCCATTCCCTCCTTTTTTTTTTCTTCTTTGTATTCTTTTTCCTCGGTCTGTCCGAAGTTCTTATGATCTCTCTCTCTCTCTCTCTCTCTCTCTCTCTCTCTCTCATACACACTCTCTCGCTCGCTCCCACTCTCTCCCCCACCCCCACCCCAACCCCGCCCATTGCCCCCTCTCTGTCTCCACTTCCTCCCACTGCAGCAGTTGTTATCAACAAGGCAACTCTCCGTGAAATCTGCTCAAATGAGAGATAGCGTTTCACGTGCACGGACTTGCTCTCCCTCTCGCTTACAGGCAGTCAGTCACCTTCCGTCAGTGTGCAGCGTGTCGAAGTCCGTCCTGCCACTGTCCAGATTAAAAAAGCTTAGGAATTTGCCGCCAAAAAACTGCGGCTGATAACGGACAGCCAGAGTCAGTTTGATTCGTTCGTTCGTTCAAGCCATCAGCTCCCACTGGAGCAAAGGCCATCAACAACAATCCGCCAGCGCGCCCTGTCCTGCTGGGCTGCCCCGTCCAATTCTCTCAAGGTGTATCTCGCTCTCTTCCTCTCTGCATCCAAGTCTCTCCTCCATGGATTCCTAGGTCTTCCCTTCTCCTCTGTCCCTGTGGGTTCCAGCGCAGAGCATGTCGCGTAATGTCGTCGATGGGCTTCCTCAATGTGTGGTCTGTCCAACGCCATTCCTCTTTTTCACCTCTTTCTCCGTGGGGAGTTGATGTGCCCGCTCCCACAGTTCCACATTCCTGATGGTGTCTGGCCAGTGGAGCTGAAGTATCTGTCGGAGGCAGCCGTTTATGAATGGGAGTCAGTTTGATTAAGCCGGATAATC
>CM031600.1:14848278-14943278 GCA_018398815.1 Conus ventricosus | reverse complement strand
TTTTTAAATTTTCTACAAGCTGTGTAGGCACGTTAATTAAAAAAGTAAGGAAATCTTAAAATGGGATACATATTTGCCAAAAAAGTTTGAAAGAGAAGAGAGGCGGGGTGCTGGGTCCATTCCCTCCTGGCCTCATTCACAGATGTGAACACGACAATACTTGTCTGGAGAAGTGTTGCTGCAGCATAAATCTCTGCATCAGTTCCCCAAGTGCGCAACAGAAGGGTATGCTCCAGAATGTAATCGCCAGTGTCTCTTCCTACGTACCCTTCAAAGGTGCTTTGATTTTGAAGCATAATGTCAACCATTTTCGCCCTGAATCGCTCGTGATAGTTTTGTGTGCCTAAAACTTCTAAGCTGAGGGCTCTATATATGCAATTTCCATCGCCAATGACAGTGTTTACTTGAAAACGGTTCACCCAATGTCCCATTTTCTTGACGTTCAGGCAACAGCAAAGGATCAGGCAAGCCCAGTTGCCTGCCTTGTTCTCTACGCCAGCACGATCCAGTTGGGGTAAAACTTAGCTGACGTCCTGGTTCGTAGCTTTGAATTTTTAAGTCCAACTTGTATCATTATCATTCCGGCAATAAACATTCACTGGCGTAGGGTTTTGGAGATCTGACATCAAATTCAAAATGTCCCCTGGCTTTTGTGGCCTCATCTCTGCCTTTTCTGATTTCCTTTTCCAATTCGATCCCTCCCACGTGTGACCATCTCTGACCCGATCTCTGTCCTGTCTGACTAGATCCTGTCCTGTCTGACTAGATCCCTGTCCTGTCTGACTAGATCCTGTCCTGTCCGAGCAGATCCCTGTCCTGTCTGACTAGATCCCTGTCCTGTCTGACTAGATCCCTGTCCTGTCTGACCAGATCCCTGTCCTGTCTGACTAGATCCCTGTCCTGTCTGACTAGATCCCTGTCCTGTCTGACCAGATCCCTGTCCTCTCTCTTGCCCAATCCCTGAACTTTCTGACCAGATTCATGAATCTGACCTGATCCCTGATCTCTCTGATTTCATATCTGACCCTATTTCTACCCCTGTCGTCCTGTCTTGTTCCCAGTCATTTTTTCTGAATGAACACCTCGTTTGTTTCTCTTGGCTAGAAAAGAAATATGTAACTTTCGTTTGAACTCCGAAGTTTCTCAGCATAAAGTTCTGCAGAAGAACTTTAAATCTGTCAAAGCTTTCTCTGACATTCACATCATGCTCTCCTTTCATCAAATACAAATCAAGCTTCCATACAGCAGACATTGCCTCGAACATTGATACGGCTAAGGATGGGTCTCCACAATCATCCAAGTCTGACTCTGAGTCAGGTTCTTTGTCTGGAGTTGATATACTCCCAGTTTCTGAAGACGGTGGGGCACATGAAGCGACGTCATCGTTACATGAGCAGCAGTCCTCCAGACAGACACCAAAGTCCTTGTAAAGCTCGAAAGTATTGGCTCGATGGATAATGTCAGCAGCCGGGACTCCTTGCATTCCCTGTCTGAGTTGGCCGAGTCGTCAGCATCCTTGGGCAAAACAAATTCTGCGTGACGAAAACTGTTTCTAATGGTAGATGCAGTGACTTGATCCCATGACGCTTTCACATTCTGCAAAGCATCCAACAGGTTGATCTGGAAGTCACTCTCCGAAGACTCTGCATGTCCAATCAGCCTGGTCAGCAAGCGAGTTCTGGTGAACAAAATTGTTGCAAAAGAAAACAGTTCATGTTGATTTACCACATGAAACATGCACAAACGGCTTAACTACCCACCCTGCCACAGTATATTAACACCAAGCTAAGCAGCCCTAACACTATTCAAGGCTTCAAGGCAAGGGATCGAACCCCGACGTCTCAGTCTCAGGGCATATGTCTTTACCTCAAAGCCCCTGAGACTAGTAAAAAGATATCTGTAATGAGCCCATTATACATGTAAGTATCAAAGACTAGAGACTGTCTTCTCCTCCCCTTTCTTTTCCTCCTCCTGTGTGAAGCCTAACAGGGATAATTTGGGTTGCGATTTGCAGTCTACGAATGAAGAGAAACATTTTGCTGCCAAATGAAGAGAGGCATTTTTAGCCAGTAAAGCTGCAACACAAATAAAGCGAGTTTATCATGTTGGCATGTTGGGGAACTAACAGAAAGTGCCTCTCCTGCTCCTGCTGCTACGTAAACCTTTGAACCCGGTAACGAATGATAAAAAAAGCATACAGTAAACACTTGACCAACTGGTGCTCGTCCCAACCATTCACAGTATATTATGAATTAATGTGTGTGTGTGTGTGTGTGTGTGTGTGTGTGTGTGTGTGTGTGTGTGTGTGTGTGTGTGAGAGAGAGAGAGAGAGAGAGAAGAGAGAGAGAGAGAATGTTTTTAGAATGTAATCGTACAGGAACTATTAAATGGCCCACCTGTAAAAGAACTTCAAATTCTTGATTATTCCTGTGTCCAGAGGTTGCAGTTTAGACGTGGCATTCGATGGAAGAAATAGCAGCTTGGTTGCTCTTAGGCCATCCACTTTGACGTGAGCTGTGCGATTGTCCAGTACCAGAAGCACCTTTCTGTTCATATTGTCCATGGAACGGTCAAAGTCTCTCAGCCATTTCTCAAATATATCCATGGTCATCCATGCTTTAGGGCTTGCTTCATAAGTCACAGGCAAGTTCTTTATCCCTTTAAAGCAGCGTGGGCTACGGAATTTCCCAATGACCAGCACACGACGTTTTTCAGTTCCTGTCATACTGCAACACATCGCTACTGTGAGTCGGTCTTTAGATAATTTTCTGCCATGGCATTTTTCTGCTCTGAATGCAAGCGTGCGGTCTGGCAGCATGCGCCAAAACAGTCCACTTTCATCCATGTTGAAAATGTCATTTTCATCATACTCGTTTAGTGTAGGTAAAAGGACATCACTGACCCAACAATCTGTAGGACATTCATCAACACTGCTTCTCTCGCCGCTTATTTTTCTGAATGTAATGTCGTGTCGAGCAGTGAAGCGCCGAACCCAACCTTCAGAACATGTCCAGTCACACAAGCCCATATCCTTAGCGAACTCCTCCACTTTCAATCTCACACAGGGCCAGAGTCTCTCACGCTTCCTCTTAGCATTAACCTCACCGCCATAGAATTTTTCTTTCAACTTTTCACTATTTTTCACAATGGAGCTGACTGTTGCCTGAGAAACATTGTACTGAGAAGCGACATCCACCCGTTTCTGCTTTTTTGTTTCAATGTCTTTCAATAAATCGATTTTGCGTTTTAAAGAAAGCACATTGCGTTTCGCCATTTTGGGAGAAGGGAGATTACTCTAAAAAAAAAATCACTACAACGGAGCCCGGCTTGCCCGGGACTTGAAAACGACGTCACTACAACAGGAGATATTGATACATCCAGATTTTAAAATATCACTACAACCGGCTAAAATTAACAAAGAATATGAACAGTTGGGATCGGGACCCAAAACTTGCTTCAGTACAGCCGATTTATCAGTACATACGGCGTTCACTACATCCGGAGTTCACTGTACTTCCACATTCGAGCATTTGCAGCAATGAAAATGTTCTTCGGTAGAGTCTGATATAGCATGATATAGCAGTCTCACCAGGTTAGAATTTTCATCTATCTGACGGCCACATTCTACGTACACATTTCTCTGACACCATGGACAGGAAAGAATTAGATCGACCACAATCGAAACCTTCAGCGTATATAGGGTGAATTTTATCAGCAGACTTCCACTCTTCACTTTCGCCCAAAGGTTCTAACGATCGGCACGCCTGAACAGAGAATCAGGGTGAACAATAAAACAGTTAAAGTACGGGGGAGAAGGGGGGGGGGGGGGGGGAGAGAATTTACTTCTTCTTACTCTAACCAGCTACAATCTTAAACCTGCGCGAATCTGCACAAAGTCAGCACAAATTCAGAAGTAACAGAGAACAGAAAACATCTGAAACAACTCTGAGAAATTGAAAACACTGTAAAACAAATGATGTGAAAACACCCCTGAAAGCAGCCTGCCTCGTTTGAAGTTTTCCACACAAAAAAGTTACATGGTACAGGACCAAACTAAGCGCCGGCAGCCATTTTGGGACGACTCCTCAGGCTTGCTAACCCCGATTGCGATGTCACTTGAATTGAGACACCCCAGCATGTGCCATGTGCAGCTCACGAAAGCTGGAAAACTGCACAACTTACATCAAATAAATCCCACCTGAAAATCCGCACAAGCATCAAAAAGTTGGGAGAAAACATAACGACAGGAAACATTTTTGGAAAGGAATGGATTGGAAAGTGACCCTGCCACTTCTAAAAAAAAAAAAAATCAAACTGAAAAAAAAAATTACTCTACATGAAATGTAAGAACATTTTGTTTTCAGAGTCCTGCCTGTAAGCAGTCCTGTAAGGTCCTACCCGGTCTGTCGGTCGGGCTATTCACGACATGACTCGAGCCCAGCTGCAGGGGACATCACTACAGACACAGAGTTCGAGATTTTTGACAATGAATTAATGTCCCCAGTCCTCTTGTTTCGATTCTGTCCCCCTCCACAATTTGAGCTGGCGACTTGACTTTGAGATGGTTGTGTAGAACGTTTTTCTTTGTTTAACGTTGAAGAACAAAGAGGATAAATAGAATGACCGTGAAAAGCAGGGTACAGACTGATGTTTCTGTTTGTTTCTCGCCCCACCCTCCCCCATCTCTCTCTCTCTCTCTCTCTCTCTCTCTCTCTCGTGCGTACGCTCGAGTTCACTGACACCACGAACAGCTTTTACTTACACGTGTTGATAGGAGTGGCTTTTTAAGTAATCACTTTGTCTGAAACGTAATCATATCATCTAAATGATCGCCACACACCGCATTTGTTCACACCCAGGCACAAACACAGCATGCTTACTCCGCGCTCACACATCCACTCCTTTTCAAGAACCAAAACGGAAAGGAACCACTTCTAGAACAACATACTTTCTTCTTCAAACACTTCTTTTTTCAGTAGTGATAAACAAAGATTATAATAAGAACACTGACAACAAAATCAACAGCCATAAATATTCTATAACCCCAGTTTGCAATAATTCCTTACAAACACAACTCTTATAGAGTACAATTTCCTGCCGCTCCCCTATAATCTTACCATTCTTTCTTTTCCTCTCCGTGCTTTTCTTTTCTTGATCGATCTTTCTTGAGCCGGCAATGAAATGTTCTTTAAACTTTCATCTATTTCAAAGCTATCCCTTTACGATCTCATCTTCCAGGACAGAGAGAATTCTGTCCCTAGGTGCTGCCGGAGAGGCTGGAAGTAAGGAGGAAGGGCGCTGAGGTTCCTTCAACACCTCAACCCTGACTTACCAACTGAAGAGAACATTATGTACTTACTTACAGGTTGAAAATAAAAAGCACTTACTTACAATATACGTACGATTCACCACAATGACATTCGCGACACACACACACACACACACACACACACACACACCGCGCCATGTGTAGTTTATACAATCTTTCAGGAACTGTTTTAACCGTTTCCTCTGCACACTACACACCAACAGCTTATAAAACGGTCACACACGTAATGTTTCTCATCCTAGCTGATGCATTTGTACCATAGTGTTCCAGTGCTTCGGTTGTTCGGATGATCCCTGAAGTCTTTTAGCCAGGGTACGACGACAACAACAACAACAACAACATACATCTACTTTATGAACGGGAAAAAAACTGAACAGCACAATTATGCACTCAACAAGCCATCCAATGCATGCCAATAAAACATTTGTTTATGTATACACAAACATTACCACAGAATTCCATCACCCGACACAGCACACATGATACAACACAATCTTACCATAGCATTAACAGATGACGTGGCATAATATCCATCAAACTGTGTGACACCCATGACATGGCATGACACGGCACGACAATGATATTTGTACGAAGGAAATGCCAGAGACCCACGGGACACAGTGATATAACTTTTATATCTGGCAACAAAACTGCGATTTTCCTTTTACCTCTGTCCGAAACTTGACCATGGGCGTTGACATTGACTACGTTCCGCAGTGCCATCGGTGTGTTTGCACCGTAGCTATCAAACGTGTTCCTGAACGGGACAACAGAAGCATATTCCGAGCAAACTGTGAAATGTGTCGAGGCAAAGTGCACACTGCTCGGGCTTGCCGTTACTGTGTTGTTCGTCTGGATAGTCTTATCATCACATCATCACTGATCATGCGCAGTGCGCCGTTCTGTACTTCACAGGTGGTGGGGTTCTGTGACCGGTTGTGTGTGAGTTCTGGTGTATCTCTGTGAAGAACGATTTCCTTCCGAACCATAGTTGTCGTGTGATACGTGGGCTGTCATTTCCTTTCGCGACAGCGCCATCCATGCACAGCGACTGACAGCCTTTCCTTGCACCAATCAGCTGACCAGCGTTTCAGGGTGCTGCTTCCTGTTGTCTTCTTCTTCTTCTTCCTAAAATACTGGTTCACTCAAAAACGAGTAGGTCACCAGCGCGCATGTTATAAAGTAAAATAAAATAACATAAAACAGTGCGACTCAGACTGTTGGCCCCTGGAGCAAATTTAGCAACAAGGGGTCGCACTCGATATTCAAGAAGATAAAAGCAATGGCCAAATTCAGGCCCAGGTAATAATAAAATATCAGGGGAAGTAAAAATAGAAAATCGTCAATATGCAGATCTCAAACTGTCGAATCAATTTGTTTTTTGAATGAGATTGCATTTGTGGCAATCTTGATGGCACCCGGCAGTGAGTTCCACAGCCGTACAGAACTGGATAAAAAGAATGTAAGTGGCTGTCAATATTTGATGCAGGTATGGTATAACACTTGACTGCCACTCCTGGTGCTACTTTTATTCAATACTAGTTGTTCCATTGGAATATCAATTACTTTAGCTCTGCCTTTGAAAAAGGTGTTTAAGTTTAATAAAAGCTCTTCTCTCTTCTAAGGGTTTCCATTCTAATTTCCTCATGTTCTTCCTAGTATTCCCCTTTTCTCTGATGTGGTTCCCTGTTACGAACCGTGCTGCTCTCTTCTGAATCTTTTCAAGGTTATCAATGTCCTTTAGATGGCAAGGATCCCAAACTGAGCAACCATATTCCAATACTGGTCTAACCAGTGTTTTGTAGCAGTCGTCTTTAACCTTTTGGGGCAGTCATTGATATTCCTGTGTAAGAAAGCTAAGATGTTATTTGCTTTCTTACATACTAAATTGTAATGTTCTTTCCATTTGAGACGACTATCTATAATCACGCCTAAATATTTTGCAGCATTAGTTTCTTTAAGAATAGTATATGGATAGAATAATCTGATCTAATTAGTGAGCGTTTGTTACATATACGCAACACTTGGCACTTTTGAGGATGAAATTCCATTTTCCAAGTTCTTTCCCACTCTTGTAAAGCGTTTAGATCTTCTTGTAGAATGCGTGTATCATTCTTGCTTCTGATTGTTCTATATACTAAACTGTCATCTGCAAAAAGCCTTATAGTAGTTCCAGGAGAGAGATTTCTACTTATGTCATTTATATAAATTAAGAAAAACAAGGGCCCCAGAACAGTTCCCTGTGGTACACCTGACAAGACTGGTTTACAATGAGATGACGACCCTTCCACAACAACTTTCTGCGTTCTCCCAACGAGGAATGATCTAGCCCATTTTAGCAAAGAACCGTCAATGCCAATGTGTTCTAATTTAAGCAGCAGGCCCTCATGGTCAGCCTTATCAAAGGCTTTAGAAAAATCTAATAAAATTGCATCTATTTGCTGTCTGTTGTTAAGACAGTTACTAAAATCATTGAGAGTTGTTATAAGTTGAGTCTCACAACTCCTTCGCTGTCTAAAACCATGCGGGGGCGTTATTTAAGAAATCATATTTGTCAAGATGGTCCATTATGCTACTATATATTATGTGTTCAAGTAATTTAGCTGATATAGATGTAAGAGATACAGGTCTATAGTTCTCTGCTTTTGTTTTGTCACCCTTTTTAAATAAGGGAACAATGCTCGCATCTCGCCACTCATCAGGTATTACTCCCTGGTCCAGTGAAGCTTGGTAAAGTAATTGGTATACCTCACTCAATTCATTGGCACATAATTTTAAGAGCTTGCCAGGAACGCCATCGGGACCAGTAGCTTTGTTTTCATTGATATTGGTCAGTAACTTAAATACTCCCGCTTTGTTTACTTTGATGTTTTGCATTTCAGGGAGTTTATCATCATCCTTTAGTCTAACGTTAATTAAAGGTTTGGGATTTGAGAAAACTGGACAAAACTGCTTGTTTAGTAAGTTTGCTTTCCCTTCAGGGTCCTGTATTAGGTTATTCTGGTTGTTTCTCAGGTCTGGAATCCCAATGTTGTCCTGTCTCTTACTCCTTATGTAAGACCATAATTTCTTGTTTTGATGATCACCTTCCGAAATCATCGAATTAACATAATTGGAGTGAGCAAGTCTACATTCTCTCTGACACCTTCTCTTAATATGTTTATACCTAACCAGTAATCTTTCTGAATTAGGATGTAGTTTCAATTTCTTAAAGAAACGATGTTTCCTTCTCAACAAACGTGGATACATTTAATCACAACCCGGGCCTGGCTCTGGAGAATTCAGTGAAGACCTCAGGTGAGACAGTCCCAACGATTTGAATAAATGGGAAGCCAAATTAACCACGCTGTGGCGTGAAATGAAATGACAGAGTTCCAGTTTCTTTGTCAACTATGGCTAAAATCAGGACAGAATCACTGAGGAGTATTCATGTCATTTCGCTCATTTTAGGATGTTGTCTTGTCGTTGCAGCCATTACACAACAGAAGATCCATGAACGGTTTGGTCACACATCACTGGCGTTAGAACCGACAAATTGGAGGAGACCAGGATGAGAGGGGAGGGTGCGGGGCGGGGTGGGGTTAACTGTGCTCGCCCTCCCGTCTCCTCCCATTTCCAGTGACTTGTCCAGTGCCAGGCTAAACCACTACTCGTGCAGCTTACAAATTGCTCATGCTGTGCATGGCAGTGCCTGTGACATGAGCAACCGCAGAAAAGGTAAATTCATAGTTAAGCAGCCACCCCCCCCTCCCCTTTAACTTCCCTTGTTTTGATATCTTTCATTGGCGCTCTAACGAATTGTATTTTAGAACTGACAACTACAATCAAATCGTATGCTCAGGTGTGTTTCTACAGTTTTTCCGAAAAAACAAAACAAAAAAAACCACCAACAAAACGAAACAAAACAAAACAAAACAAAACAACAACAACAACAACAACAACAACAACAACAACAACAACAACAAAAGGAGAAGAAGAAGAAGAAGAAGAAAAGGGAACGAAGAAAAGAAAATGTTTCTGTAATTATCCTCGACGACATTATTGTATCCAGCTTTTCAAAATGCTCGTGAATCTATTTTAGTACCATTTCTTCAGTTCATCAAAAACTGGTAATAGTTGCCGTAGTGAAAAACAGATTTTGTGAAGTTTGGATCAAAAACATCGCTTACAAAGAAAGAAAACTGCCCGTCGTAAATTTGACAAGCAGGAAGAAGGTAGTTTCTTTTTGACTGTCTTGTCTGTCTCGCCTGCGTTCTTTCCCTTCTATGTTTAACCTTCCCTCTCGTCTGATTTTAGAAAAGCACTTGACTGTTCCCCATGAACGATTGCTAATCAAACGACAGTACTATGGGGTAACAAATAATTCATTAGCTTGGATAAATGACTTCTTGAAAAACTTAAAGCGGCTTGTTGGAGTCAAAAATGTTTACTCTGAGAATGCTTCAGGGAAATATACTTGGCCCTGTTCTTTTCACAATTATCATAAATAACTTACCTCAAACAAACAAAAAATTCTGTGAATTATTCGTTGGTAATACAAAAATATGTAATACATCTTGTAATCATTCAAGTTTACAACAAGTTCTGGGTTCTCTGGTCAACTGGTCAGACACCTGACACTTTTAGTTTAATACTTCTAAATGTAAAGCTATGTTTATATAGAGAGAGGAAAAATCCCAGAAAAGACCATGTTATGGTGACTGAATGCATCAAATGCTATACTACAGTTACATAACGCACCGATGAGAAAAAAAAATTAGCTGTCATATTTGACGAAGATGACTTTGATCGCCATATTTGAATGAAAAATGTTTTCCGCTGTAAATATTCATGGAGTCTACATGAACACTGTACAGTAGGCATTGTGACAGGCATGTCAGATGTCATGTAAATCCCAGTACCCATGTAAGAACATGTTTCACAGTGAGTGGCTCGTACGAAATGAACCACGGAGGTTCCTCATCTCTTAACAGATATGAGTGTAAACAGTGGCCTGTGTGTTGGCCTAATCAGCGCAAAGTCGTTTCAACTTTGCCGCCACCAGTGGTAGATGACAGGACTCTTCAAGGTTTGAAGAGAAATGAAAGAGTTTATAATCTGTTTGAGCGTTCCAGTCCTCATGGCAGGAGTCTTTGACATGGCTGCTAACACTTTTTTTGGGGGGTCCATACTCGTGCAGGGAACAGATGATACGGACAATTCGCAAGATGTGGCATGCTTAGCAAAATGATTGGTCAGCTCACGGCATAGGATGCCAGCACGACAAGGAACCCAAACGAGAACAGCTTTTTTTCTTTTTTTTTTTTTTCCATTGTTGTAACTATTTGATCTCGAAGTGTTCAATTAAAGAAAACGTCCAAGAGCACTGGGTGGTTTGGAGTAAGGCCAGCAATGGTCTCCGGGGCAGAAAGCAGTCAGATAAGAGAGGATGAGGAGAAAACTTACATCCGATTGTCGTCTGCACTTTAATCATCCAGCACATATTTGTTGATGTCACGTGAGAGCTTACTTGGACGAGCAAATAACCCATGTACCCGACAACCCCCCCCCCCCCCCCCCCCCCCCCACACACACAAAAACCGCCCCAAGAGGCCTAATTTCTTAACACATGTACCGCATAACACTCTTTTGTAATGGAGGCATATTTAAAGTAACATTAAGCAAGACCAAATGGATTGAAACGTAAACTAATCATTCACATTTAAGGATGTCTTTTCCGTACTTTCCGTTTTTGCCATGGAGTCTACGCCTCTCCGGTCGCTTGTAATTAATTAGTTTGCGATTTTGAGAGAGTTCTCTCCCTTTTCCCCATCTCTACAGCAGATGTGCTTGTGGAATGGATGAAAGTAAACAAGTACGTAGATATTTGACGCGTTCTGGTCTTGATGTGTGGTGTAGCTTTATAGATCATTTTAAGAAAGAAGTTTGCCTGTAAACACGAAAAGACAACAACATTCTTGACTTTTATTTTTCATATTGCTGTCTGCGCGTAGATATTTTGTTGTCGTAAATTGAATTCAGGACTGAAAAGACACGCCTCTCTCTCTCTCTCTCTCTCTCTCTCTCTCTTACAAGCACACACACACACACACACACACACACACACACACACACACACACACACACACACACGCACACACACACAAAGCGCGCACCTGCAGCAGACACACACACACACGTACACGTCCAAACATTAAAAAAAAAAAATTAAGAAAATGTTTACACCACAACTGCAGAGGAGATGAATGTTTTTATCATCAAACGGTTGGGTATATTTTATTTCAAGTTTTATTATACCGGATTGGTAATATTCTTGCATGTGTCACATCAACAGAAACATGCTGACTCCCGCTACAGTATGTGGTGTACATGTTCTTATAGCTTTACTTCTTTGGCTGCATGAAATGCTTTGTTAGAGGGATGATAGAAAAATATGTCAATACTATACCCTGTATTTGTTTTTGTTTTATTTCCTCCATCTTTCAGCCTCTATTAATCAACTGATATTTGTCTGTTTTAGGAAGCCTGCTGTGTTGGAACTGTGCAAGAGATCAAAGCCGCAGGGAGGAAGAGAGCAGTGGTCGATGGAAGAGACATTGTCGTCATTTCACATGGAGGACAGTTCTTTGCTCTAGACAGCTTCTGCTACCGTATGTCTTGTTCAGATGCATGATCTGCTCATGATTTGTTCCTGGTGTCACATTCACCCATTCTTTTGTACATTTTGCTAAATTCTAAATGAAAACAAAACAGAAAAAGCACTTTCCAGATTATATGAAAACAATGCTTAAAGAAAATGATTAAAACATGTGATCAATCAGTATGACATGCTTTGTTTGTGCAGATGATTGTATCAAGATAAAGATAAGTATGACATGCTGTGTTTATGCAGATGATTGCATCAAGATAAAAATCAGTATGACATGCTTTGTTTGTGCAGATGATTGTATCAAGGTAAATATCAGTATGACATGCTTTGTTTGTGCAGATGATTGTATCAAGATAAAGATCAGTATGACATACTTTGTTTATGCAGATGATTGCATCAAGATAAAAATCAGTATGGCATGCTTTGTTGTGTAGATGATTGTATCAAGATAAAGATCAGCATGACATGCTTTGTTTGTGCAGAAGATTGTATCAAGATAAAGATCAGTATGACATGCTTTGTTTGTGCAGATGCTGGTGGTCCTTTACATGAAGGAGACATAGAGGTCAGTCATGATGGGATCCTTTAAATACTTTAGTAGATGAGGACCTTAACTCACAGAACACTGTTACACACACTCTCTCTCTCCTTGTCTTTCACTCTCACACACTGTCTCTCTCTCTTCTATTACAGCACACTCACATGTGCACACACACACACACACACACACACACACACACACACACACACACACACACACACACACACACACACACCACAGTGAGACACACACATGCACACATATGCAAAGTTGTGAACTGTGACCACACACATTTGCTAAAGTTAAAGGATGAACTTGCATTTGGAGTGCAGTAACGTCTTTTGTATATGTAAATTGATTTAAAAGAAAAAAACAAAACCCAAGCCTTTCTTGTATAAGCAGTGATTGAAAGCAAATGCTTCATTGCTGTCATATGTGCTCAGGTGAAAATAAGGCTGAACTGATCAGATGAATGAGATAGATAGAAGGTACCAAGGCCAGTTCTTGTGTTTCTCTTGGACAGGAGTCTGAACTTGGATGTTAATTATAATTTTTTTACATTATCAAATTTTATGAACATTTGAACTGTCAACATTACAGACAAGTTCTTCTATGCTTACATGATATTACTTTGATTTTATATTCTTTCCTTTTGTTGTTGTTGTAAACTTGCTGGAAGCAATAGAAGGTATGAAACATGGAAGATGCTCTTTCAGAAGGCTGCCAAGACTGCTTTATGTTCAGATATCTGTACTTTGATTCTGAGGTAAAGGAAACGAAAAGAAATGCGGTAGGAAAGAAAGTTGAACAGATCTGGAATATTTACTTTTATGCTGTCATCGTTGCAGGATCTAGGGACCGAATCTTGTGTGGTGTGTCTATGGCACAAGTACAAAATAGTGCTCAGAAATGGGCATGGGCTCTATATGGTGAGTATGACCACACAAACTAAAAAATGATTCAATTCTTGATGACTAAGCAGAAAAAAAGCGGGCAGCAGCTAATAATCAGGATGTCTCCCATCTCCTCCTTCCTGGCTCTGTTTTTTTTTGTTTGTTTGTTGATAATGATATGCATTTAGTACTTGGCATTTGGTGTGGAATGAGAGTGAATTTTGTATTCCGGTCAGGATCATCAAAACAGTTGATTCTGACTGAACTGACTGTGCCACATGAAAGCAGAATGGAGCATGCTTGCATCTGCAGGACTGAAAAGTATACCAATCTAACTAGCAGCTAGAGGGAATATGACTTCAACGCCAAAGCCTTCACTATAGGATTAAGTATACCAATCTAACTTGCCGCTAGAGGGAATATGACTTCAACGCCAAAGCCTTCACTATAGGATTTGTAGCAATGAGGGGGGGGGGGGGGGGGGGGGGGGGGGGGGTTGCAGCTAGTATGATGCCAAGAAAGAGGTCAGTATTTTTGCTAGGAAGAGGACTTGAACCATAAAGCAGTGGCAAAGACGGCTAAAGAGTTCATGGTGGACCTAGTCAAGAAGGATAAAAAAAAAAGAATTTCATAAGACTTAAATTTCCCAACTTAGAACAGATAGGAAAGAGATGTCTGAAATGCAGTGCCTTGAGATTCCCATTTATTCAGAAGTGGCTGGTTCAAATCCTGGCAACATTAGGTGAAAGATTCTGACATCAGAAGGGGATCTATGAATCATGATCTGAAAGAGGCCTGGTTCTCTTAGTGTGTAAGGAGTTCAAGGCCAAAGCACTTGTCCCATGGGATTCTTCTCTAAAGACCCATTGTCAAGATCTCCTTGGAGTTTCCTTTTTACTATGAATATGAATAACACTGACCAGTTGGTATGGCTGTGTCTCACTGGTCTAGGTAGCAGCAGCAGAAGATATACATCTGGTAGCAAGTATGTGGCACCAGAGCTTTTATTTTTTTTAGTAGTATAAAGCAAAAATCTTATTGATAAAACCAACATATGCTAGCCTAGCTGAATCTCTGTAAATGGGGGGTTTTGTGTGTGGAGGCAACTCTTGTATAGACACAGTGAAAATGGTCTAGAAAATACAAGTCTGCAAACAATGGAAGTTCTTATTTGGAGTGTGTTTCTGTCTGATGCAGACAAAGACAAAGGTGTTGCAGAGATGGAAGTCTTCAAAGGGGATGGGAGTGGAAGTGAGTCTCTTTATTGAAGGGTGTCATTATCCTGTGACTTTGCTTGCAGGCAGTGGACCCGTTCAATCCCAAGAAAGCGCCGGAGCTGAAGTCCAAAGGCGCCAAACAGCGCACACATGAGGTGACGGTGCAGGATGACCAAGTGTTTGTCACCATTTCCTCTCATGATCGCACATTAGACTCGGACCACTACAATTGTGCCGAGTACAGACAGAAGTTCAATCTCAGATAGTAAAGTGTACCTTTCTATGGATAGAATCATCATCATCAACAGTGCTGTTGGTTTTCAGACCTCATGGGTAACTGGATGGTGTAGATCATAAATGACTCATGGTGTGTTGAGATATCATTGGCCTTTTGCGCCATGTCAGATTGTAGCTGGGGCAGCATAGTTAGATTTTGTTGTTGTTGTGGCCTTCTTTTCTGTGCCCTTGAAGTAGCCACATTACTACACAGCTCGCTCCAACTCTCTCAAAAACAGCCACCCCTAACTCATCCCATTACACAACCTCAGCTCCAGAAATCCTCAGGGATGCGTCTTTCTCAGGTTATTGGCTACCTGCCAGTGTAGATGCTGCAGTACTGCAGAGTCACTTAGATTTCAGATGGTGTCTGTTGTGATGTTTGGGTGGCTTATTTGTAACCTTCTACTGATTGAGGTCATTGTAACACCTTCTTTAACCCTTTCAACCATTTTGGGTCGATAGTCTGGGCAGCCTTTTCTGCTTGACCAGTTTGGGCTGACGTGCCTCAACAGAACCCCTTACTTTAAGTCTGATAGCTCAAAAACTAATTTTCTTTGGTGATTTAACAAGATTATAGCTAAATGATTGTGTATTACTATATTGAAATTTGATGTAAAATGATGCCCTTTCAGACTTTCCTTGCTTTGACAAACACTAACCATTTTTGGGAAGTCCAACTAGAAAATATGTCCCATTGTAGAAGTATGACAAGGAAGTATGTCCTATTGCTGAACTATGCCGGAAAGTATGTCCCATTGTTGAAGTGTGACAAGAAAATATGTACTATTGTTGAAATATGAAAGAAAAAAGTATACCTCATTCTTAATGGGTGACAAGAAAACATGCTTTCATATTGGGAGTTTGGCAAGAATGAATGCTCCATTGTTCAAGTCCGACAAGAAAGTATGACTCATTGGTTTAAAGTTTGACTGGAAAGTAATTCCTCGTTTTGAAATCTGGCAAGATAAAAAAAAGTCTTGCATGTCCCAACGTTGGTGACAAGGAAGTCTGCCCTTTTATTGAAGTTTGACATGAAGGTATGTCCCATCATTGATGTCTATGATGGAAGTCTGCCCCCATTGTTTAAGTTTGACACAAAAGAATGTCCCATTGTTGATGTCTAGAAGTCTGCCCCCATTGTTGAAGTTTGACACAAAAGAATGTCCCATTGTTGATGTCTAGAAGTCTGCCCCCATTGTTGAAGTTTGACACAAAAGAATGTCCCATTGTTGATGTCTAGAAGTCTGCCCCATTGTTGAAGTTTGACACAAAAGAATGTCCCATTGTTGATGTCTAGAAGTCTGCCCCCATTGTTGAAGTTTGACACAAAAGAACGTAGCATTGTTGATGTTTTGAAGTCTGCACCCATTGTTGAAGTTTGACACAAAAGAACGTCCCATTGTTGATGTCTGACAGAACAGTGTCTCATTTTTCATGGCTGACAAGTATGCCCGACTCTTTTCAGTCCGACAGGAAAATATGTCCCCTTGTTGTCTGACAAGGAAGTATGCCCGACTCTTTTAAGTCCGACATGAAAATATGCCCCCTTGTTGATGTCTGACAGAAAATGTGCTTCATTATTGAAGTCTTGAAAGGATGTGTGTCCCATTGTTGAAGTGTGACAAGAAAGTATGTCCAGTTGGTGAAGTGTGACAAGAAAATATTTCCAGTTGTTGAAGTCTGCCCATTGTTGAAAGTCTGATGGAAAAGTATGTCTTAGTGTTTAAGTCCCACAAAAAGCATATCCCATTGTTAAAGTTTGATGAAAAAAAAGTGTGTGATATTGCTGTATTCTGACAAGAAATTATGTGTTGTTGTTGATGTCTGGTAGAAATTATTCCCATTGTCGATGTCTGATGATGGTTGACAAGAAAGGGTATCCCATTGTTGAGGTGAGCCAAGAGAGTCTTGAGCCAAGAGAGTCTTGAAGTCTGACAAGAAAATTATGTCCTGTGTGAAGTGTGATGAGAAAGTATGCCTCATGATTTCAATGTCCATCCTGCGCCGAATTTGACAAAATAAGTGATTGTTTGTTCTTCCCTTTCATTGTCCTGAATGTTGTTCATGTTGCCTGAAGAAGACCAAAAAGGTTGAAACGTGTCATGTTTTGTCTTACGATTTGTTTGCCCCTTATGTCTGGCAGATTTACTATAATTTCTCTTAAAAAAATCATGATTGAAACTTTGAAAGAAAGTGTCTCATTCTTGAAGATTGACAAGAAAATTATGTTCCATAGTTGTAATCTCACAAGAAATTGTCCCACTTTTGGGAGTTTGACCTGGAAATATGTCCATTGTTGATATTTTGACAAGCTCTGTTTTTGTTTTTTGTTGTTGTTTTTTTTACAGATGTTCTACAAAAAAATATGTCTGACAAAAAAGTTTGTCCTTGTGTTGAAGTTTGACACAAAAAGTATGTCCCATTGGTGAAATATAACCCCCCCCCCCCCCAAAAAAAAAAAAAAAAAAAGAAGGGGAAAAAAGCCCGATTACTGAAGCCTTGCACGAAACATAGCAGATGAAAAAAAGGTTTTAGGCAATCGCAGCATTGTAAAGAAACTTGTCAACACTTCAGCAGACTGATATATGCTGTTAACATCATCCTAGCAGCAACACATTTTGAAGCCTGTTCGACTGAAAAGTTTTTCTTCAACAGAGATCAGTTTGGTTGGCTGTTGGTTCAAGTACTGGTGTTTTGTGAAACCTAAATGGCCAGTGGTGTTTTGCCTGTTGTGTGTGTATATCAACCATTTGAACTAACCTTGTCTGCGTCACTATCTGGCCTCGGACACTGTTCGTACTGGAAACATGAAGTCAGGTTTGAAAGTGGCTGGATTACTGTGTTTTTGTAACATCAGACAAATGTGTCCACCAGTACTATGACGTTACTGATTTCCATATTTGGGTCCTTTTCATTGCTGGAAATGTGTGGTTAAAATTGAATTAGTATATTATCAGTTCCAAATCCAACTTTTTGGGTTGCACGGACTAGATACTTTGTACTGGCACATGTCCAGAACATCTAAACTATCCTTTGAAAAAGATACAAACTACCAAAATGGTGTAAAAGAAAATGCCACTTTTGGTTCGATGATGATCTGAGACATGGAAATAAATGTATGGGCAGGGTAAAGTTTACAATTCTTGTAGAATTCCACATGTAAATGGTAAACTATAAAACAAATGTTGCTAGTTATGTGGTATAGCTTTGTACATATTGTAAGATATGTTTCAGGGCAAAAAAAAATTGTCTACCCCCAGTCATAGTACCTTTCTCTCAGTGCTAACAATACTGAATGCTTGGTAAGCAGAGGTAAGTGCCAGACCAGTGAAAGGTCAAATGGAAAACACTTGCCAAGTTGATTCATCATATAAGCCACTAATGACCAATTTAATTCAGTTCATGCTTATGACCACGAAGAATCATGTCAGGCAATCATTTGGTTAAAGTCAATTCTTTACATAGCTGTTTAAGCAAACCAACTCAATAAACCAGATTTAAATTTAGTGTAAAAATCTTTCTTCCATTAAGTCTTAGATTGGACAAAAAATACATCTTTCTTTCGCGAACTAAAAAACCACAGCGTGTGGAACATCTCTGAATAGGCTCTTCATGGAGTCTGCTATAAAGCATTCTGTTTGACATTATTATATGTCCCAGTACTCCATGAGAACATGTTTTATAGACTGTGGCACATCATGTAGCATGTGCCATGGAGTTTCCTTACTTTCTAAAAGATTTAAACTATATACAGAGCTGCCAACCTGCTCATGCGGCTTACAGTAGCATTTCACAATTTTCACAGTAGCATTTCCAATTTGACAGTAGCAACTTAATTTTGCGCGCGTTTTAAAAAGAAATCAGGCCTATAACCAGTTTTACGGACCACATTAAAGCTACAGTACTCTTAGTATATCTATAAATGTTATTATACAGAGATGAAGCAGAGGAAGAGGGCAAATTGTAAAAAAAAATCTACTCACACACTCCAGTTAAGAGGGAATCTGTTGCTGTTGCCTTGTTGCAGCATTTAATGAACCCTGACACACCTTCTTCTCTGCTCACCATCATGAAGTTGAATATTCTGGCATTATTGTTATACATTCTCATTCTGATTTGCTGTAATATTGTTTGGTCCACTATTTCAGTCCTATAGCAGTGGTGGGAGGCCTTACTTTGTTCTGGGTGGAAAGTTGGGGGTGGGGTGGGAAGTTGGGGGGTGGGGGTGGGAAGCCTAGGGGCCTACTGGGGGGAAGGTGGGGGTTGAGGGGGGCCAGAGAGTCCTTTGTTGCCTTCTTGCACTTGGCTAGCACACTGTCATCAAAAGCTTTCTCATGGCAGTTTCCTCCCTCAGATGTAAGAACCAGGAGAGATTCTGTGGTGTCCTTCATCATTGATGCTCTGAACATTGTCCTGTTTCTGCGAGCCACACTGAACACTCTCTCACAGGCAGCATTGCTCACTGGCAGAAGCAGTATGCCCAGCATGACCCTTGGAAGAACCTTGAACCTGATTGCCTCGTTGCAGTCTTTCACTTTAGAAATCTGTGCCCACAGTTCTTCTGTTGGAACTTTTCCCTCAGTCTTGAGGCGAGATGGAAGCTCCCAGCTCTGGTAGTCAATGAATTCTGCCTGTAGCTGGTCTTTCACTGTGGCCAAGGCTTCTTGTGGAGTATCATGGTCCTTCACTTCATGTGCCAGAAGACAGGGGTATCTCTCCACAAAATACTCCAGTTGAGAACAGGCAGTCTCCTTCAGCTTGATGTCAGCTACTTTAGCATGGCTCCACACAGGTTCTCCTACAGGAAAGACCTTGGTTTTGAGGTAGGTGCAAGCTGTTTGGTAGAAGCTGATGACATCTTTTGTGAACTGCTCTGCAATCCTGTCCTTGAGACCAGAAAGGTACTGCTTTGTGGCTGTGCCGATGAGGATGTCCTTCAGGTCCTTGATGTTGTACCTGGCTGTAAATTCAGCCTCCAGTAGAGTACCACTGCTGAGAGCCGATGGTTTCAGGAAGCTGATGAGTAGCTTTTGGTAGAACTGCTCCAGGATTCTCCTCACCACATGGACTTTGGCTGCGTCTGTCAGAAGTTCTTTGTTCAGGCTGTCAAAGGACTCCATGGCAAAGGACAGGAAGAGGGTATAGAGCTTTGCAGTTTTCCTCTTGAGAAAGTTGTAGACTCTTGTTCGGATGCTGCTCCTCTTTTGTTGTTCTTCAGAATCAGATTTTCCCTGGGTGTCTTTCTTGCATTCTTCTTCAAAGAACTTCTCCAGTGGTGTCCACTGCTGGAGTAGTCGCTTGAGGGCAAGACCCATGGACAGCCACCTGGTGGGGCAGTGATCAACCAAACTGAGCTCTGGTGTTCCACATTTCTTTTGCAGATCTTTGAATCTTTTCTCCCTGTTGGTACTCTTGCTCATGTACCAGGAAATTTGGCGCAAGATGTCGTCAAAGTCAAACTCACCTTGGAAGGCTTTGGTAGCTTTTTTGACTGCAAGGTTGAGGAGATGACACACACATCCTGCCATGTGCACGTTTGGGACCTTCTGTCTAATGTAACTGATCACACCTTTGTTCACCCGGTCATGGTAGCTGCATTGTCGCACACAAGTGACAAGCACTTGGTCCAATCAATTCCAAATCCACGCAGAGTCTGGTCCAACAAGTTGAAGATATTCTCTCCAGCAGAGGTGTCAGTGGATGTAGGGTTGGCAAGAAGTTTCGTTTGGATGTACCCATTGGCATCACAGAATCTCACGACTATGGGGTAGTTTTTCTCTCCTCCCTCTTGACTGCTGTCTGTGCCTATCACAAATGGTCCAGTTTTCATGTGGCTTGCACAGTTTTCCATAGCTTCTTTCGCCAAGCACTTGGTTATTGCTGTTGCTTTCGTACGAGCACACTTGAACTGTTGTGCTGTCTTGCTGTCAGGAAACATTTTTCGGAAGAGTGGACCAGCATGGTCTGCTGCCGACAGAGGAAGGTTGTGCTCAACCAAGAAACTCACAAAAAAGGTCTCTGCTCTAATCGCTGCATAATCCACAGAACTTCCTCCAGGAACAAAGCCAAAGCTTGATAGCTTCGTGTTTGGTTTTTCCCCCGCTTTCTTCTTGTGATTCCACGTGGCGACGTGGTGCTTTATGTCGTTCAGTCCTCCATGGCTCACAGAAAAATCAAGCTCACACGATTTGCACTGTACTTTAGTGAGGTCGGTAGGGCATCTCAGAATGCATGGGTATTTCTCTGTATACTCCGCACGATATTTCTGGCAGCTATGCTTGGTGTTAGATTTCCATCGTCTCCGGTCATTGACTGATCTAAAAATGTAAGTGACCGATCGGCTCGACATCCATCGGTCAAATGTCCTGATCCTAAATAACAAGCGAAGCGTCGCATGTCCTAAGCGTTTTCGCGAGTCGCGGAACAAGTCTACACCGTTTTATTGTGCGGGGCGTGCAGATGAGTAGTTGAAGGCAGAGCCAAGCGCACGCGTTTTGGGAAAATTTGCACAGTCTGAGCAGGGACCGTCAGCTGTACTGTCCCTGCCTGAGGCTGACGCACGACTGAAGGCGATGCGATAGGCGAGAGGAGCACAGACTTAGATTCAGCAGAGCGGTAACTTGTTGAATTTCCGGGCTGCGCCGCGGTTTGTTTTCCTTCACATCGACAGTGGTAAAACGTGTGCATCACGCCATCAGTCTTATCATGCACCAAAGAGAGACTCAAATGTGAAAAAGATCAGCGATCTTTGAATCTATGTTCGCACCATCGGCGAGTGTGCCAGAATTGAGTGGCAGTGCGTATACCAGTTCCGAATCGACGACTGATGCGTCAAGTGCCTCTTCCAGTTCCGTATCGATTTATTTGTTTTGTATTTTTTAATGCTTTTCTCCAGTTCTAGTCGGCGGACTTGAGTTATAAAATACATTTATCACAATGAATCCTGTTCCGATCTGTGTCCTATTATTTTGGTTACTCCAGGACACTGTGTCCTATTGACATTTATCTCTAGGACACAGTGCCCTATAGGTGATTAAAAATCTACATCACTGGCTATGTCTTGGGCGCTTCACACCACTTTCTTTTTCTCCCGGAGACGCGCTCTCCATTCGCTTCTTGGACGCCATTGTTGCGAACTGAGCAAGACGGAAGTCGCCATTGATTGGTCGAAATGATCACGTGCTACAGTAAATTATAAAACCAAAAGCGGAAATGCAGTTCCGACAGACCGATAGAGACGTTACTTAGCGCTGTCCAAACATATCTTCGAATTTTTTTGTTTTGCCGTAGCAATTTAATGATTGTAGTAGCGTCGTAGCAAGCATTCTCTTGGCGTAGCAAACTACGGCGATCTCGTAGCAGTTGGCAGCTATGTATATAACAAAAGACTGCCACAGTGAAATCAGCTCAAACCTACGGCCATCTGTGGCAAGCGGTAAAATCCCATTATGCATTGGAGAGATCTGGAAAAGTTGTATCATCCCTGTGCGCTCCAGTGCTCTCAACAGCTATCTTAAGTCTGAACTGTGGTTTCACGTGGCTGTGAGGGATAGAGGGTCTGGACTAATGTTTATTTGTGGCATTCCAGGAGACTAGTAAACAAAGAACATCAGTCTGTATTCTGTTTTGAACGGTTTTATTTGCTAGCCAATCAAAGCACACATGCACAACACAACTGAAAGTGCCAACAGCTAGTCTTTCCTGTGACTAAAAACTTGTGACAACAAAAACTAAGTAATAGCTACACAGCATTTTTGAGAGACCCTGTATAAAGTTCCATTAAGAAGAGAAACTGGCCTTAGAGGTTGATTTTATTAAAGGGACTAATGCTGTGACAGTTAACACTAATCACCATTTCAACTGTCTACAACTCAAAGTTTATCTACAAGTCACCATTCTACAAGTCCAGGCATAACAATTCATTCTATTTTGTCAACAAACAGCACTAACAATGATAGTCCTATATTTGACTGGTCAAGGCAAAGGCACGGTCAGATGTTCCAACACGGACAGGTACACCACTGTTGTGATCATGCATATACACACATAAACACTTCCTGAATATCTGCACAAAGCAAGCAGCCATGTACACACACACACCTTATAACACAGTACCACCTACCTCTTCCACAACAAAAGGAAGACACACAGCTGGGGGCCAGTGTTTCACATTGGCAATGGTCTGGTAACACGTGTTGGTGAGATTAAGAAAAATGAACTTGGTTCTGCAAATTTGGTCGATTAGTTTCTGCAAAATTTGGAGATTTTTTATGTTTACAGGATGAACAGGACAGTAAGCCAACTGTCGGTACTTGTTGCTACAAGGGTAATTATACCTGAGCAAATACTAGACTAATTCATTTTGGAGCACAGTATGCAATGCACAACCTCTACCTGCTCCACTATTTTTTTTCCCCTTATTTATTTTGATGCCCCTTGCACTCACAGATTCTCTTTCCCAAATTCAAGCATACATTTCAAGTCATCACACACAAAGTTTTCAAGTATTCTCCAACTCCTGTGTTTTTTAAACTGTATACCACACAACCAACCATAATGTTGTTGCCAATGTAACCTCTAACACATAGCGCAAAAGCAGTAAAGTTGGTCAAAAATGGGCATGGTAATTCACCAGCAAACTCACAGTTTTGACGGTCAGAATTTTGGGAAGGAGCACCATTTGAACACTCTATGTTATTACTTCATCTGCAAGGTATGGAAGCCAGTGAAATGGTTCACAGAAATCAGCACATGCTAAAATAATTTTGGTGGCTAAACCATCAAGGCCAAAAGTTGTCACCAGGTAGAATACAAAAAATATACCACTGTTCATGGCTGATACTTTGAATCACTCCTGCAATGTCAGAAATCACAGATCATGCACCATGCACATGCACAGAATGTCATCTCCTTGCGTTTCTTATATGTAATCAATTACACAGAAAATTCCTTTTACAGAGTAAAACCCAACAATCCTCTGTCATTTTCTTAATTACGAATTTTACACTGGAAAAGCATCTACTTTTTCTATCATATGAACTACGTATAAAGAAAAAAGTCTTCTAAAAAGTACTTTTTTCACTTAAACGATTTTCCTTTAAAAAAAAGGATGTTGTCAAATGAATGATTTCCTTACTATTTGAAACTGATACTTCATAGGATTATTGTTTAAATTTTTACCTACAAATTTGTTTTTAAAACTTGTGAAAATGTCACTGCTCCATTCTTCCCAATGACAAAGCAAAACTGATGTGGATTTCCTACATGAATGTAGGTGTTGAGTTTCTCTCACACTGGGACAGACTATCAGGTTTGTAGGCCTAAGGAGTCCTCCTAGGAACCGGCCATCCTTGATCAACAGCAATCACACACTGTGCCACCCATGTGGAGGACCTAAAATGAAGCAAGGCAGTTTCACGGGTTGTTCCCATTTATTCAACAATATGTCGGTGATGCTTCTCTAAACTGAAATTCCCGATCAAACCTTTTTCCTTTCACACTCACTCCTTACTGCAAGCTGGCCTGAATGACTCTGACATGAGTTGACAGTGGGTGAGATTGTTTAGTCGGTCTGTGATTGTTGTTATGTCACACTGACATAAAGTTGTTAGACTCGTAGAGAAATACAGTTATTTGTGTGTTTTGCTACATCATCTCCCACACCTTCTTGGTCATATCACGCCCACAATGTCCATTCCAGTTTCCCCATAGGCAGACACACCAAGCAATGCATAGGGATCATGGTTTGAGACAACTGGTCGGAGGAGACACTGCACTGCTGCCAGATCACTTTGGTGGTGTTCAGTCATGCCTATTCAGACCCCACACACAAGACAATCCTAACTCTCCTGCTGTAAACTAAAACAAAACGTCTGGGGAAACGCCTTTCATCATCTGAACATGTACGTCACCTTACTGAACAATGACTGTTACTAAGACAGGCTTCCAACACACAAAATCTGTGAAGATTACAATCTTGACAAACTATTATAAGACAACATACTCATCCCAATGGAGATTGATCTAAAAGATGCAGGCACCATAGCTTCCATTCTGTAAGGATTTTGCTTTTTTTTTTTTTTTTTTTTTTTTACTGATCTGTGCTGGCTGAGTAGACATCCAGGCAGACCTGTTGACTGGGAACAGGTGCAACACATTTTCTAAGATCCCCCTCCCCCTCCCCTAATTGTCTAAGATGCTTTCCTGATGATGGTATCAATGATACATCACCACATACAAATTATAGGTAATTGCGAACTTGAATGATTCTGATACTCAGAATGATTCATCAGATGTATCTTAAATCATATCCTGTGAAATTATCATTTTTGAAAGGTCATGAGTGCTTTGCCTTCAAATTACAACAGTAATGCCTATCCGCAACATTGCAAACAGGTGTCTTCTGCTGAACAACTTATCACATATCATACACATACACTTGCATACAAAGCCAACAAGAAGCTGAGTGAAAGCAAACAAGTGAATCTGTCGTACCAAAACTGTACACTATCACAGTCTTCTTTGTGAAAATCTCCTCTCTTCATAATGAAACAGCTGACCCACACATGAAGTGAAAGCGAGATGCAAGTGCTACCAGGGATACCATAGTTATAGCTGGCTTCACATCAAACAATTTGATCCCATGGCACAGCATGTCATCAATACAATAAATAAGATATGACAGTACAATACAGAAAAAAAATATTCTGAAAAGAAAAAAACATGCCGTGACAACTGAAAGTGCTGTTCTGTTTCAATGAATGAAATTAACTTTTTTTTCAGATGAACTAAAGGTCATGCTTGCAAGATCATCTGTGCATTTTACACATAAGAAAATGCACAAAGGTCTGGTTATCCACTATTCAAAATAAGCATCTGATACACTAAGAGTATCAGCAAGGCCAGGTTATACATGGTAGGCTATTTGTATTTTATACTTCAAACTCCTTTATGTTTTATATGCTGCTGTGTACATAATTGGTTACATTATACTACACAGACTAAATTACATTTGATAAGACTGCACATACTTTTGGAGAATGCATTGCACCAAGCTTTTTTGATACTTTCAGACAGTATGTTCCAAGGCTACAAGCAGTTCTATCTACAACCATCTCACTGTTTTCTGCAAAAAAAAAAAAAGGCCTTTTATTCAGCACCCTTGCACCCAAACATACCTCAAAAGAAAAAAAAAATATAAGCGGGTGGTGACAGATGGTTCATGGATAATAAATACAATGTGAACCACCGCCCAGAATTTAGCATGCAAATACACAGTGCCAACAGCAAGGAATCTCTACACACAGCACCAGCACCAACTGGCACTGGAACTGCAATACATTCATGATCTGTTCCTGGAATGCAATCCCAGGACAACAGATCATAAAACCTCTCTTTGACCTACTTTGCCTTTTTCTTTTTTTTCCCCCCCTATCATACCTCAACCATAAAGACTTACAAGTAAAATCAAACCACGTTCTACCAAACATACGATTCTCCCTGAAAATTTTACTGTGTTATGAATTTAAGCTTAGGCAGGTATAGCTGCACTTGCTATGAATCAAAGATGGAGGAAATCACTGGAGAGAATTGTACATAAGCAACAAGTTTTCTGGGTTTTTTTCCTTTTCCAGTGAGGAGCACTTCCTGTTGTAGGAAGTAAACAGGAAATAAACTACCCAACCTGAAAATTCAATCCCTTCATCTGCTCAATGCTCTCCCACACGCCTACCATATCTCAAAATCAAATCCCCTTATCTGCACAATGATCCCCTTCACTCGCCTACTTTCTCTCAAACCCTAATCCCCTTGTCTGCACAATGCATTCCTTCACTAACTACCTGATCTCAAACCCCAACCCCTTTTTCTGCACAAAATTCCCCCTTCACTTGCCTACCCCCACTTCAAACCCCAATTCTCTTTATCTGCACGACGCTCCACTTCATTTGCCTACCCTCTCCCAAACCCCAATCCCCTTGTCTGCACCATGCTCCTTTTCACTCACTTGAACTCCAGTCGCCCTATCTTCAAATGCTCTTTCTCACTTGCCTACCCTTCCTCAAACCCAATTCCCTTACGTCCACAAGCTCCCCTTCATTTGCCTACCCAATCCTCTTACCTGCACAAGGCTCCTCTTCCCTCATCTTCGCAATGTCAAACCCAATTCCCTGATCTACATGATGCTCCCTGTCACTGACCTACCCTACCTCTAAATACAATCCCCTTACCTGCACAATACTCCCCTCCACTCGCCTATACTAGTTCAACACCTCAAAATCCAGTGATCTTATCTGCACAGTGCTCCCCTAACCATTCTCCTGAATTTTCCTGAGTTCAACTGATTATGCTGAAGCAAGACAAGTCATACATCATCACATTTCATTGTTTCACACATGATTTCCTACATGGTCTGGAAAAAAATTATGCATACTATCTTCATCTTAAAAAAAAAAATTCTACCACTTTATCATGCTGGTCCAACATGGATCAATTGCTGTAGACTGACTCTCTCCTTGTCAGAACATCAATCTGAATTTTCAGTCATGCTCGCATGCATTACAATAATTCTTACACATGGTAAATTGCAAAATCAAAAATACCTTGAACCAAGTGATCTTTTCCTTGTTCACAGCTTTCAAACACAACTTAAACTGAACAGTTCCATCTTTTAAGCTTGTCAAAACATCCTGGGAGTCATTCAGGAGACCAGTTCATTTTCAATACAGGTAATACTGATCTTTCCACTTGGTTGCACTTGGATGGTATGAAGATCAGCATACCGATTAGAAAAAAAAAAAATGGTGAAATATGACTTGTACTGTATATTATTTTCTCTATACAGTGAAAGCTGACACAATTCTTTCAACAACACTGGTTCATGCTGTACACCTCCTGACTTGTCCACAAGCAAACTTTTACCTAACAGTGGAATATTCAGAACACATTGAAGCATTCTCGCTTTTTGTTTCTTTTTTTTTGGTTTCAGTTTTTCTTTATATAGCAAAGTACTTATCATTCTTCACAAACTGACTGTATAAATTTAAACGGGGCTGAAACTTCTGTGACTGTTGCTAAATAATGGCATGAAACGTCGATATTCACAGCTCGCACTTTTACTGAATCTTTCTTTTCAGTCTCCCAAAAAAGCTCCAAACCATGACTAGTTTCTCTCCAACCTTGGTCGAACAGTGTAAAAGCGATGAAAAACTACTTCAGAGGTAATATACACTGAACGGGTAATTCAATGAAGGGGGACAACATGTTCCACTTTCAAAAAGAGATAAGAAATACATTGCTCTGAGATCATTCCTGAAATCAAATGGCTCCAAAACATCAGATTATAAGTTTACTATCTGCCCTCATCATTCTTCACCACAAAACCATCAAAGAATACTCAAAAAACAAATGTAGAATAAAGATGATCAACATCTCAAAACGATGTAACATTGTGATACACCACACACACCAATATTTGGTCGCCAAGTTTTTCTTTGGTCTTACATGTATTGCCTAGTTTGTTTACTTAAAATTAATTTCACAGTGTATGTGCTTGCGTGGTTAGTGTCAAAGGACAAAAACAACTTTCTGCAGTATTGCACAGACTTCTTTCAAGAAGAGAAGGGGAGAAAAAAAAAAGAGATTTATATCCCATGACAGGGGGCTGTCATAAATCTTAAGACTGAGCAGTCCACCATTGTATAAACATGCGATCCTAAATGAGAAAGTGCAAACTTGACAGCCAAGGACAAAACAAACTGGACAGGAATTTCCGGCAGGCAAAGATACTACTGTTAACTTTTGACCACATTTCTGAGTGAGCAATGGAATGAAGATTCCTTCCCCTTGTCCAAGCCATTCCAAGCCAACTGCTGACTGACCTGGTTGTAATTTATTCGTATTAGTCATGTATATCATTATTAAAGCAGGAGGCCTGTGGCCCAATGGTTAGAGCACTTGCCTGTAGCGCCGACAGTTGCGAATTCAAACCACTCATGGGGCCAGATTCTTTAGGCTTGAAAATCTTTCTGTCCACCCAGCAGTAAATGGGAACCTGATCCAGCTCAGGGAAGGTTACAGATGGTGGAATGAGAGAGATGGGCTATGCCTTCCATCATGCCATGCCCTAGACACGGTGAACCTCTAACCGTGCACTGCCCCCCCCCCCCCCCCCCCCCCCCACAGTCAACAGGCTATGGAACTTTAGCCTGGAATTCAATAAACGTTCATGAGAATGCTTCAAGTTAAATGTACCCTGAAAGGAACAATACGAAAAAAATGTAAAGCAGCAATCCACGAAGTACACACACCATACCATGCCATTATAGCTTGGTGAAAACTGCTGGTGCTACTATCAAACTTCAGAGCACCGTGTGAACATACTAACGGTTTGTCATCTGTCTTTCTTCTTTCCAGGCACAACAATATTTGGAGTAGAATCTGTACCATTATGTTTTTTCATCTGGCACTTCACTGTTACTTTTAATAGCATGACTCAAATACGTGCTTGTTTACAGTAAAATTTTGATCAACATTCATTTCTTTTTGCTCATGAAACAATGTAGTTGAATTTAGAAGGAACACAGAGCGTGTTGCCTTGTAACCTTCCGCAAAAGCTTGATCACCGTTGACATTAACTGTCTATTCTGAAGATTCCATGTTTGTGGGCATGCTGCACCTGCAGAATCTACACGTGCAGTTGGAAATGTGTTAAGACAACTTATACACAATATCAAGACATGAAATGACAAACCCTCACCACTGTACAAAAGTATTGGCACATAAATCAGACAATGGAAATAAGTCCAATGTATTGAATACTGCTTGTATGTTCTATTACCCACCAAAAAGTGGTTGTAATCATACACAGTTCTTTCATACAAAATCTGTGATATGTTATCTGAAAAAAATGTCTTTAAAATGTTACATTACAGAAATGAAAAACGATGAAGAACAATGACCAAACTTCCCGTCTCCCATGAGAACAGAACATTTAATGCACATTCTGGCACATTCAACGGTTTGCCATCCTTTCCAGCAGAAACGCTGAGAAAATCCAAACGACTGGGAACAGCATGCAGTGTCTTCCCAACAAAAAGCTACTGAACAAATCTTGGCTAAACCCTGAAACCTTTGTACACTGTCAGGAACCTGAATGCATGGAACCTGCTCACGTAAAAAACCTGGAACTTGGCCCAAAGATGTTTCATCATGATTTACGGTTTCATTTTATAAACAAAGGTGTACACATACACGCTCTTTCTCAAAGATACATCTGCCCTTCAAAAGACATGTGCACACACACACAAACACACACACACACACACACACACACACACACACACACACACACACACAGAATCACAAACAAAATACTATCCTACATGCATACATCTACAATATTAATTATGCTGAAAATAAAAGGTTGTTGAGCTGAAATGAACACACTCTAATCCAAATTCAACATTGTCCACATTTAAAGATGTATGTGCACAGCCCACTGCCCCATTTCCGGATCTCTGCACCAATAACACACTGCTAGAACATCAGAACATTTCTTGTCAAAGATGGCAGCATTTTCCAGAAGTATGGAAACATTTTTGCTCTCCGCAACTCCATCAATGACAAGATGGAGGCTTTCCATTCAAATCTACTTTGGATGTTGGCATGACTAAATGAAAAGCTAACTGCATGACAGGACTGAACAGTTAAGAACCAAGTCTTGCTCCCAGACCTGTGTACAGGAAGTTTGTTGCTGGAACAATTTCTGACCAAAGATCATTTTCCTGACAACTGGTGAATTATGGCAACTTCTTTACTTTTGCCAGTGTCTTCACTGAAAAGTTTCTTTATTTTAATGCTGAAGGTTATTTTTTTTTCTCTTTCCATTTTAAGACCAACTGCATTTAAACATGATCAGGACAACTGACAGAGAATGGCACTTTTAAAACTGACAGTGTTGACAGGGGAAAAATGTAAATGAAGAAAGAAACTGGCTGGCACATTGACAAAAAAATCACAACACCGTACTTCTATCAGATGTATTTTCCCAGCATGTGGTGCATTAAATGCATCCCCCCCCCCCCCCCCCCTCCAATAAATTGGGAATAAAAAATACATTCCAACTGTATGGGCGTGAAGGGCTATGTTGTCATCATGATGTAACACCAAAATAAAGACCAACAAATAATCAACAACAAAAAAAGAAAGAAAGAAAGAAACAAAAAAAAGACGAACTGGCTCCGACATTAACTGCGAAGACACAACACACAACTTTTGTGGGGCAGTGTATCACTTTGGTGGGGTGACATGTAAAGCGCATTTTGTGGTAGAATGGTGGACAAAATACACCAACAGTGTAAAGTGCACAGTCTTCAACTTAGAGGAACTGACACTACCCTGCAGTGAATACAGCAGGGTGGGCGTCGTGTCCTGTCAGGAATAGTAGTGCAGGCGCTGATAGTGGGGGAACACCTCTTTGTCCGGAATGTGCAGACAGAATTCCAGAGCCACCAGACATTCCAGTTCAAAGTTGAGCAGGTCTTTACGACCGAGCTTGAAGTTATCTTCCGTGGTCTGAAACAGGGGCATTTGTTGTGTATGTAACACACACAAATTCAACAATGCAAACCTTCATGGGAAACACACACACACAAACACCACACACACAAATTAAATCAACATGAAGAAAAATGAAGGATCTGGAACAGAAATGTTTTGGTTGATGAATAATGAATTTATCCCCGTGTATGTGTGCTCTTCAAAAATGAACTCAGTTTGTCACTGTGTGTGTGTGTGTGTGTGTGTGTGTTTCAATCAATATATAGTGTGGTCAGCATTATACAACACATTAGTACATGTATATACGCATAATAAAAGTGAACTGCACCTAGAGGTTAACTGTGGCCTATTAAGATTTATTCAGCATATAATGCTGCATTCCATGATCCAGAACTTTAGGAGGTCGTGTGGAGATAGAATTAAAAAAAAAAGGAGTGCTCCTTGATTGTTAAACCATTATTTCATCCCTAAAGTGTCTTGAACAAAACTTCAATATGTATGTCAAAAGATATGTCAGTTCAAAGAGAATGCAAGGACGGACAGAAACAGAGTGGAAAGGCGAGAGAAAGAGAAGGGAGGTAAAGAGAGAGAAAATGGGGGAAGCACAAGGAGTGGGGATGTGGGGGAGGGGGGGGGGAGATGGGGGAGTAGTAGACAGTGGTAAAGAAAATGAATGAAAAACAAAGACCGCTTAGACTGAGGGGACAGATGCATAACAATTACAAAAAGTGATTAATACAACCACTAATCCTTACAATCACTTTAATCCTTTCCCAGAACCTGTATCGTGATTACATAGCGATTACATACATTCTTTAAAGACTTCTTTAAAGACTTCCAGAGAAATACTTATAGTGGAGGGGTGGGGATGGTGGGGTCTTCACTGGGACATAAACCTATATCTATGATGCGAAAAACAATATCCCTGAGAAGCAACCAGCCGCCCTGGTGAAGTGGTTAGCATCACAGACTCCCAGCTGGGAGGTCGTGGGCTCGATTCACATCAGAGCCATGTGGGGTTTTACTGCCCCCACTGGCTCCTAACCAGAGTTGAGTTTGCTATGGGTTCAACTGGGAAGACTGGTACCATACAGTTGAATTTTATCCACTAAATGGATGCGTCTCGAGAGTGTTGCTCAAATTTCCTAACCAACACTGCAGGTGTCTGTATCTCTCAGGCCTTGTCGACACCAGGATATATCATGAAAGCAAGCGCACAGTACAGCCTTGTCATGCAGTCTCAGACTGGAATGGAAATCTGTAGCATCATCTCCATCATCCTCATTGATCAGCAAAAAAAAGTCTCACATTCTGTGGCCCTTCATGCCCTGCTCTCATGGTGACCTCAGTTTCCATGACCTCTCCATGTCAATGGCCTTGGTTTGGTTCCGTCGGGGTCACCGGTATCGGCGAGTCCATGGGGGGCTGTTGCTGGACAGACATGGGGCGCTTTCTGGAGGGGGAGCTCACTCACACAGGCTCCGTGACTAGGCAATTATTGTCATCAGTAGGGGGCTTAGTAGATGGTGTACTGCATATGTTGGATCAGAACAGGTGTCACTGAACACCATCGAAGTGACTCGGCAGCAGTGCAATGTCTCCTCCGGTGGGTTGCCTCTTGACAACTTGACACTGCCCTGCTCCCTGTCATTGCCGGTGCGGAGTTGCGGCAGGCCCAACGGGGCTGTGGCTGTAGCCAGGGTTCGGAATGAGCAGCACGGTTGCACGCCACTGAGATAACACAGAAGATAAAACGGCAAAAAAAAAAAAAAAAAAAATGCTGAGAAGCAAGTCCTTAAAAAGAGAATGACCTGAACATAAAGATCTTCCCTTTGGGGAGTTAACTCTTTATACATGATATAGTTTAACTAACTTTTTTCTCTAAAATCTCCCCACATTTGTTCAAGCCAGTCTGACCTCTATGATTTTGGGTGAGGTCTGCCCCCTTCATGTCATTGAGTTTGCAGGCCAGGAGGAGGCAAGCTCCGCACACAGCTTGGGGTTCTGTTTTTTTGATGAGTTCTTGAGACACACCAGTCAGCAACATCAGAAGCTGAAAGTCACATGTCAGTTCTCCTCGCACTTCAAACAGCACCATCACTCAAAGCTGACAAACTGTGGAAAGCAAAACAGCTATCCCTTGCTTTCAACCTAAGGGAACAAAATTAGCTGTAAAGACTGCCTACCCATTGAAGCAAAATATCTTCATTGCTGCCGATCTATGGGAAACAAAATGTGCTGTGACCGTAACTGCCAAGCGTGTGCAAACTGATTGGAAGAGTTATGGGAGGGTGTGGCGCCACCCCTGATCTCATGACTGTGGTCAACAGGCACAGCCATCTAAACTCTTTAAGCAGTGAAAGCACCCGGTGCACACACACAAGACAAGAATACAGCACCCAGTTCCCCAGCCAGGCATCGCAAGTCAAAACCCGCAGGTAACCAACATAACAATTCATTGGCACAGCTGATCCTAACATGTCGTTTTTCTGGCAGATCAGTGTAGTGCTTCACAGTCCTCGTCCCTCCCCTCCTGGGATGGTTTTTCACATAACTGCATATGCAATTGGGCAAAGCAAGCACATATACATGAGAACACCCTTCAGCAAAAAAAACAAACAAAAAAAAACCCACACAAAACGAAACAAAAAACAAACAAAACAAAAAAACCTCTTCTGAAGAAGGAGGATTGGCAAACTTAACCTTTCGTTGCATACACATTCCAATGTTCAGAAGAAACAGCAGATTGTCAGGCAGCATCAGCCTCAAGCCACCGAGTTATTTTTAATAATCTGATCCAACCAAAAAATCCAGTTAGTGTTTCTGAAATAATGGATTCTCACCAATTTTATACAGCTCAACAAAAGTGGATTACTTGTGCTGAGACAAAAACTCCCAAACAAAAACAGCCCATTTAGTGTCTAGAGAAACACTGTCAAAAAAACAACAAAAACTTTGATGACTTCTGTGATAAATTGCAAAGCATGAAGTGTACAATAAAGCAATCATTTTGCTATGATACAAGAACCCTTTTAAAAGGATTGAACTGATCTGAAGTACCACTTATGTTCTTCAAAAACTGTATTCTTGCTGCCCGCATCAATTCAAAAAACTTTTGTGTGTGTGCATGCACGCATGTTTGTGGTGTGGCAAAAAGTATGATGTATGCACATGCAACAATTGTATAAAATTTTACAAACATATACATGACAGCACCAGAAAGCCAAGCACTCACCTTCAAATGAGTTTCTCAAAATAAACGTAAGGACTGAGCAACAGTCCCAAAGGTCCTGCCGACACTGTCAGAGAAGAAATACAGAATGATATGAAGGCATGCTCCAACTTGCAAAAACTTTACACAAGCACAACCTTAACACACAGCAAACTGTTCTTTTTACAAAGTCTTTTACTCTTCTTCTATCTCACAAATCCTTAAAATAAGAAACCTCATATTACCACTGCCAAAATGAGAAATTCTTGTTTATGAAATATCAGTAATCTCTGGTGTACAATTGGGAAAGATTATAAGACAAATGAAAAATTTCAAACATAAACAATGTCTCAGGTCACTGAAGATTTTTTTTCTTTTTTTTAAATAATATACATGTGTGAAGACAAATGTCCCGTGAGTATATTTTTGTGTGGGTGTGTGCACAGTATGAGCATGTGTGCAAGCATGCATTTGTGAGCACATGTATATGGCCATGTAAAGCTCTTGTAAACCCGATCCAACTTTATACCACTTTTTTGAAGCAAAATTTTTTTCAGTTCCCTTTTGAGACTGAAAATGACAAGAAGAAAATTTGACGTCAGATTACGTAACAAGTTACTCTCCCCCCCCCCCCCCCCCCCCCCCCCCAAAGATCACAACAAACAAACGACCTGACCACTTAGAAACTAAACACTGCAGACACTACAAAGACTTAATCGTATGATCCCTTTAATAACACATGAAGTCCATTTATTCTATTAGATCCAAGTTCTTAAGTCAAGTTAATGATATACACACTTAGTGCTTGGAACACACCCACACACACAGACAAACACACACACACATCCTATAAAAGACCAAAGCAGACAGAAAGACTGCCATAAAACTGATAATATACCAAAAAAGCTAGCTCATAAAATATTGAGTTCTTCCATGTACAGAAAACCAGTGGAGCTGTTCTGATAGCTCTGTTGCAGAGTTGATCTTTTTTTTAAATAATAAACAGTGCTATTCTGTGCCATCAGAAAGCATTTTCATGACCTATTCTGTGCCCTCAGAAAGCATTACATGACCTATTCTGTGCCGTCAAAAGCATTGACATGACCTATTCTGTGCCGTCAGAAAGTATTTACATGACCAATATCTGTGCCGTCAGAAAGCATTTACATGACCTATTCTGTGCCCTCAGAAAGCTTTACATGACCTACGGGAACTGTAAATGCAGCAGCTGTAAATTTCCTTAAAAAGGACAATTACTACCAAAGTGGTTTTCAACATACATACCTGTCCAAACAAATGCCCTATCCCACCAGGTGTACAGCAACCCCATATTATTAGGACCTCCTCTCCCCCACACACCTCCCCCTCCCCCCCCCCCCCCCCCCCCAAAAAAAGAGAGCAGGGAGCTAACAAACCACACCTCTTTAACCATTAACTCTTTTAAGTTTCTTTCCCTTGAATTTCGATCACCAGTGATCGACGGTTTTCTTCCCGGAATTATGGTATTTAAAACATTTTGTTATCTGAAGCAATGCATCGCCTAAAAATCCCGAAATAGACACATTCATCACAAAAGTATTATTATTTTAGAAATAATGCGCAGAATGTTACAAAAACTTCATGCAAAATGCAAAAATCTCAAAAACTGTTGAGAGTCAAAGTCAAAAGAGTGATTGCCCTTAGTGACATATCAAAACAGAACGTTAATACAAACAACGAAAACCATCTACCTTCGCATTTTGGACAGAGTGAGCTGAATGCTGGGAAAACGTTCCCTGAACTTCTCATTCAGCTCCTTCTTCAGCACCGATGGCTTGACATAGTCTGTCACAGACACCTGAAACACAGATTTCAGTTGAAATGGGCTCAAAGCACGGAAACAAAGCACTTTAGTATATTAAGGAAATAAACGCAATTACAAAAGCCAAATAAATGAAAGACGAAGACAGGACAGTGTATCTAAACTGGACTTTTCAAGTTACTTAATAAGGTAAAATCTTTGACACAAAGTGTTGGTATTATAGGATGTAAACTAATTCTCTACCACACACACACATACACAAATTCAAACATGTCTTTATCCTGTAACGGTTTCATTTTCATTTCTACACCTTCCTACACACACACACACACACACACACACACACACACACACACACACACACACACACATATATATATATATAATATATGGCTAATCCTCCACATGCACTATATCTTGCCACACATACATAGGGCTAATCCTCATCTTCACTGAGGATACTTTTGCAGGCTGACGAAAAGAAATGAGGATATATTTAGATTCTATCTGTCTATCAAAGACAGAGAGAAGTGTCACTCATGCCCAGTTCTGTCACAGCAGAACACAGGAAGAAAGCACGCTGTGCAACATGTGCTTGCCTGATGACCCCCCCTTAGGAAGAGTTCCGGACTTCACCATGTTTGCATTGCATTCTTAGCAAACTCTGAGGGGTATGAAGACGTCCGACTTCTTGATTAGCAGACCACGTGCCTCCAGGGAAAGACTGGGAAGGTAAAGGTTAACCGTTTCACCTCACATCAACCACTCTAGGTAGATGAAGATCCTTGAAACAATTAATTTTTCACTTCATGCATCAACTGCTTCATGTTAAACACCTTGACAAACACCTACTCTCTTAACAGTACCAGAAGATATTAACAAATGCTGAAAACAAAACAAAAAACCATGACCATCATGTCAAACGTTAATGCTGGTGTCAAACTGATAGCAGGATATCTAAACAAGAAACGGCTCACCTCAACCCTTCATAGCTACATGCCTACCAGACAAGTAAGCACGGCCAGCTGCTGCACTACCCTAAAGTTTGGTCTATAAGCAGCGACTATTTTTCCCAGCTTTAAACCCTGCGGCTTAAACAACGATGCGGCTTATTTGCCGATTTTTTCGATTCCAGGAGCATCACACCCTCGTCTATTCTTAGCTTCTCTGTAACTCACAATATCGTGTGTACAGTTCATGAATTTTTCGATGAGCTCCATGTTAAAATTGTTAACTGTTCATGTTGTTACAGTGTTAACTGCTCACATTTTAAAATCAAAGCCGCACACATTGAAGCATTCAGACCATTATCAATGGTTTTCACAACGCTGGACTGTGTGCTGCAGCAGACGACAGTGCAAGCACCGAGCAGCAGTGACCTTCACCTTGCCTCAATAGGAAAGCAACAGTGAAAACGAGGCTGAAGTCAGTAACAAGATGGCGGAGGAAGCGCTACTATTTCTGTTCAACTCCGACACCGAAGAAGGCTTCACAGTGGAAACAGGACGATGATGACACTGAAATTTTTTATTTTTGCTGTATATACTGCGGCTTATAAACCAGTGCGGCTTAATTGTGAAAAAATTCATTTAAAATTTTTGGGGGGGTGCAGCTTATATACAGGTGCGCTCAATAGACCAAACTTTACGGTACATTTAAAGCATGTATGTAAACGTGATCTGCATCCACAAAGTTACTGAAAAACCCATATATATACATGTGAGAACTGAACCTGTACATACAAGTGTGTCTTATACTCTGATAAACGTGTACATGTAGGCAGCCTTGAAACCCAACTCATACCACATAAGAAGGGAAGGTCATCAAAGTGCGGTAACTGCCAGAATGAAGTTCCGGGTCATCCAGCGTGTAGGGATCATAGTTGTCAATCACGTCCTCTGGCACTGCAAGCAGGGTAGAGGTCATACACATATATGGGCTGATATTACGGGTGAATAAAGTGGGCTGATTCTTTGAGCACCAAGTGCAGTTTCCTGCTGCCAATAGCATCTTTGTGGATGTCTTGATGTACACCTATCAAAAAGGGGGTGAAAAATATTTACAAAATGATACAGTTGATGGAATATTTAAAGTGAGACGAGAGCCGGTGGAGAGGGGGGAAGGGTGGCGCAGGAGAGGAGAGAGAGAGAGAGAGAGAGAGAGAGAGAGAGAGAGAGAGAGAGAGAGAGAGAGAACAGGCATGCATGAGAATGAAAGACAGAAAAAGAGAGAGAGAGAGAGAGAGAGAGAGAGGAGAGGTGTTGAGGCAAAGACAGAGAGCATGGCTGAAAATGAGAGCAGATATGAACAGAGAAAGTTACCCAAAATACAAATTCTTTATGACAACATGAGATTAAAATTACAAACCAGTAAGTCAGGCCTTATGGTCAAAAGTCAATACCAGATTTTATCCAAAAAAAAGTACATACAAAATGAAAAAAAGTAAGGGCGTTCAAATAGCATGCAGCCTGTCCTTCCAAGTAGTCAAACCCACATAGAATTACCCATCACACCTCTTGCCTGCATCAGGCCAACATATCATAGGGACTTTAGAGAAACTATTTCCCATCTTCTCATTCACTGCTGTCAACTGAAACGCCCTGTTACAAGTATGGCAATAGTATCAGACTTCAAATACTTTTTGTCTTTATTTCACTGAAACACATTCTTATCTTTATCTCCTCTGCTTTAGTCCTGAAGACAACCACTTAAATGAAAAAGAACAAAGCCAGTCTCACCTTGGATACCACAAACACATTCCCTGTTTCTGTGCTTTCCAACAAGTCTTAAGAAAAACTGATTATGGTCCATCCGTTATCAGGCTAGAACATAGGTTCTTTTTCCGACATATTTTTTTTCATGGTCCAAAGACATCCTTTCTCAAAGATGCGAGATTCTTCACTCTGCCTATTTAGCAAACTAAATTTGACAGGCCCACCCCCACCTCCCTCCCTCCACCCCATAACGAAATAGCAAGAATGGAATTCTATCTTTTAACAACCTTGCTCTCTTTCCTCACCTACAAGCAGTATGCACACATATGTGCAGCCACACATTTAAGCAAACAAGTGCCAGTGTCTCTGTTACAGAAAACGGTAGTGAAATACATAGAAGAGTTCTCAAGTGACCTTCCTATAGCTTTGAACGTTGATCTTGCACCAGTTCTTCATGTTTGTTGTCTTGAGTATTAAATTAAAATTAAAATAACTGGACATATTCTGCTGCTTTCACAAGTCGACATTAACCTGCCCAGCCAGCATGGAAGAATATGTCATGTGATTCATAAATCATCATTCATTGAGAAATATTCTTACTGTCCATTTATTTGATGGATCTTAAGAAAAATCAGTTTGCAGTCCATTCCTATGTAAAGCTTCAATGAGTTTTTCGATCACATGAAGGCATTCCTTTGTCAGCTGCAGACTTCATTCACCAGGATATGAGATAAGAGCAAAATACTACAGACTTCTTGTAACCATAGACAGGTCACTTTCCATCACTTCTTCTTTTCTGCTGTGATTTTCTTTCTTGCATGGGCAGAAAGCAGAAACAAAGGTCAGTACGAATGAGAATGAAACGCCACACAACACTTTCTATGATGAAAGTGATCAAGATCACTGTTGACTTTGCACATAACAAATTTGCATATTTTGAATAATTCACTTCAAAATTACAAAGTGCTGGAAGCAAGACTTGTACACTTCAAGAAACCACTGTGCATAGTCATGCACACACACTCCGAAAAACCCCAACTCATGATGACACACTGTATGTGGGCATCTCTCCTGACAGCATCCTGGATGATGTGGGAGGGGAGGGGAGGGGTGGTGGGAGAAGGGGGGGTGAGGGGGAGGGAAGGAAGCACAAGACACAAGAGAGAGGAAAGAGTACCTCTGTCCAATGCATGGCCAGGTCGCAGGCCTGTGGGACAGGCATCCGCAGACATGCTGCGAAGGACTTCATGCGCTGCTGCAGCAAACCAGCCCCGCAATACACATCACCAACACACACACACAGGGAGAGAGAGGTCAAGGCATCAATGCAAGGTAAGACGTCTCAAAGGCAAGAGATCAAACAGGATGGGAGAAAAAAAAAAACAGAAAAAAAATGGTAGAGAACTGCTATAGCTACTTAAAATGTTACAGCTTTATTCAAATTATTGTACTTTGAATAGTTTCCAGTTCTCTCAGTAGAAATTCTTTACCCTGATGCCAATCTATGAACGCATAGGTGTTTGGCATGGCTGATCTTCATGTCATCAGGCCATCTTCTGTTGTTTTTTTTTTAACATGCATGATCAAACATCCCAGGTAACTGAAGTATGTTTTATGAATTTGTTAACAAAACAAGAAGAACTAGGCACGGCACTGTCAGACTTGACAAACAATCACCTGCAAAACATACAGACTATCGTCTGATGTACACTTAGGCACCATTTCAGAATTGTTTCCGAATTGTTGATAAAATTATGTAGTTCATGAATGAATTTATATAATTTGTAATTTCACAGCCCACATTTTTGCATTACGAGATGCACCTGAGCTATACAAATTTCTTCGTTCACACCTTTCTTAATGAATATGTGTTATCAAGTTTTATAAAACAAAAAAAAACAAAAAATAAATACAAAAAATAAAAAATAAAACGAAGGAACACAGCACACATCATTGTCATGCCACCTAGGCGCAGCTTTCCACCAGTTCAGCTCTGAGACCTTGAAAAAGAAATGAAGCAACCAGCTTCAAAGGATTTCATTGCAAACTCTGTTTTGTTTTGTTTTTGAAGGAAAATCGCGCAGCATCTATGAACACAAATGATACTGCAAAGCAAAAATCCATGAAATGAATTTAGTTTTCTCAATGACAACAGTAATCCTCTCTCTCTTCCTTTAACTCTCTTCAGTTCTTTCCCTTGAATTTCGATCACCGGTGATCGACGGTTTTCTTCCTTGAATTATGGTATTTAAAACAACATTTTTGTTATCTGAAGCAATATATCGCCTTAAAGACTATTTTGGCCAAAATAGACACATTCATCACAAAAATATTATTTTAGAAATAATGCGCAGAATGTTACGAAAAATTACAAAAAATTCATGCAGAATGCAAAAATCTCAAAAAACTGTTGCGAGTTAAAAAAAAAAAATTTATATATATACTTTTCCCCCACCACTTAATTGTTCAGCATTTTATATATATATATATATATATATATATATTGATAGATAGATATACCCTCACTACTTAATTGTTCAGCATTTTATATATATAGATAGATAGATATACACACTCAAAACTACCTTGTCAACAGACTGCATACAGAAATCTTACACTGATCTGACAGTAATCCATCATCAACTGACTTAAACTATAGTCTTCTCAATCTGGATTTTGGCTTATGGTAAAGTCCATAGAGAATCAACCATTCACCATATGTCTTTCAAGTCAAGAAAGGAGAGGCTTTCTAACCAAAAAAAGAAGGTATAAACCAACGCATGTACATGACATGAGATGGTTATCATTCACTGGCTGCTGTTTTGCCCCTGCAGACCCACTGACATGTGGCGGAAGAGAAACTAGCATGCAACAGCATTGTAAACGGTGGATGAGCGTTACTTTTCACAAAAACATGTACTCTTGCAACTGGTGGGAACTACTAAAGACCAATGGATGGGAACCAACACTGACAGTAATCTTTTATAATTTTCCACTAATAATGTATGAACTGACCTCCCTTTGAATGAAATTAATACCTTTGAGTGCACTGATGGCAAAGTTTAGTTCCTGTGCATAATCTGACATTGTTTTGTGAATATCACAAGATGGCAGTGCCCAGATCCACTCAGTGATCTAGACTTGGTAATGCTTCAGACTTGGAATTTAATGGTAATTAAGTGAAAAAAATAATCATGATTTTAATGATTAGATTTGTCAAATTCATGATTAAAGTGACGATTCAGATGTGAGTGGATTTGTGCATGGAAACGTAATTTAAGCAAGCTTCCTCTTCTGCCCCATTTACTGGTAATTTTGGCTTCTTTATCATCCTACACATTTTAACAGGTGTCTTTGAAATCTTTTCTATTTCTGAAAAATATTTTCTTACTTTACAGAATATTAACAGGTGTTTTTTTCTTTTTTTTTTCTTTTTTCGCTGTCCCATCTTCTGTGTCATCTCAGTGGCAGTGCATCCATGCTGCTCATTCCAACCCACCATCCACAGCTACAGCCCAGCCTGGCCTGCCGCAACCCCAGCAATCCACAGGGTGCAGACAATGTCAAGACGTCAAGAGGCAACCCACCTGGAGGAGACACAGCACCACTGCCGAGTCATTTTGGTGGTGTTCAGTGGCACCTGTTCTGATCCAAAATAGGCAGGACACCACCTACTAAGCCCCCTACTGACGACAATAATTGCTTAGTCGCGAGCCGGCATGTGTGAGCTCTCCCTCTGGAGGGCGCCACCACGTCTGTCCACCGACAGCCCCCAATGGACTCGCCGATACTGGTAACCCCGACGGAAACAACAGGTGTCTAAATATATTTCATTCAAGATCTACTGTGTAACCAAGAAAATGTGCTGTCACATATAAAAATTGGTAGAAGTTTACTATTTACTGTGGCAATAGAAAAAAGTGATTTATTCTGTTATGTTAGCTGTTGTATCTAAATCAGCTAAGACCAATCATTCAGAAAATATACATTTCTGTTTGTTCTTTTTTCAAGAAAAAGGGGGCACTAGATACAGAGGGAGACTGAAAATTAAGCTTGCCTGGAATGAATTTAACAAGTGCAACTTCCGCAACTTATCGAACAAATGTGCTCCAACAGTGCTGTCGTTTTTCCACCCCTCATCCTGAAGAAAACGAAAAAAGTCAAGAAGATTCTTTTGTTCATCTTTTTCACTTTCCTCTGGTAACTATGACTGCAACTGTCGCTGTATGTAACTGCAGCAATGAAGTCGAGCTGTTAAAACAGTGTCGAATTCTTTACATAATCTGGTAACTGTTTAAGGTGAAAGCAAAACTGGCTCCCTCGACGATGAAGAGTTGGTCCCTTGTCACTGTCCCTTTTAAAAAAATTTTCATCCTGAATAAGGAAACAACCTCGGTGAATAATTACTGTTTTACAAACAAATACTGTCACAGCTAAGACTGTTCCATTTCTGTCATTATGCGTGTTTCCTGTTCAGGTTATAAACTGTGGAAAGACTGTTGTCAAAACAAAAAGTTCACATAAAAAAAGCCATGTTTTCATATCCCTCTGTATGATAGAGGCCCAGAGGTCACAAACCTGACTGGAGAGATCCTGCTTTAGTCTGAGCAAAAGAGGACAGTTCTCCAGAAACGAGAAAAGAAATGTCTAATGTAAACGAGTTATCTAACATCCTCACTCCAATGTGTTATTGAACAAAGACTTCAGCCAGGCACTTGCAGTTCTTTTTAAACCCCAACACTTTTTCTAAAAGGGCAGCAGTAAAAAATCATCTTTTGTCACTCTTGTTTCTGAATGACAGACCCACAGCCCAAACCAACAAAAATTAAAATAAACTGACCTCCTAGTGTTATTCTGATAGGCACAGACTACTATCAACTATGTGTATCAGACTGCACAAAGCCTCTGGCTAAACATCTACTAATCCTTCTAAAAAACACTATCCACTCCATTCTGGTCAGGCGTATCTGCTAAAAAATCTTTCACCTGTAAGACACCAGAAATTTAACACAATCTACAGCAGGGTACAATGCTCCTTTGTTCTCCCCTCCATGGGCTGCTCCTTCTGCTGTGGAAGCAGCATTGTACCGAGGTTGGCTCGATACAACAAACGGTTTTGGTGGGTATCAGGAATCGGCTGTGGGTTTCATCCGAATAAAAGGACATACACATCCTGAAGTAAAAAACAAACACCATCAATACTTACAAAATGGAAAAACAATTAGCCCCTGTAGAAATGGGAATGTGAACATTATGGCAGAAACTACACAGACTGCAGCTTTTGTTATTTTAGTCTTTCCTTCACGGGATAGTTTGCACAAAGACGAAGAGCAAAAGACTGTCCGTATGTCCTTTGTTTCCTTGTTTTGAACCAAAGGGCTGTTCTGTTATTTGTTTGTTCCTTCGTTTCGCAGCTCAGTAATTTCATTTTGTGTCCAAGTCCTTAAACAGCTTAATCAGTTCTTCAAATACAGTCAGACACTTCCTCAAGATGAACGAACGTCAGTTCTCCAAACAACCTCAAGTGGCCAAAGGCATCAACAGTGACTCAGGTATTTAGGTACCGTTTAAAATTCGGACTATAAGCCGCGACGTTTTTCCCCAGCTTTTAACCCTGCGGCTTAAAAACGATGTGGCTTTATTTGAGGATTTTTTCCAATTTCAGGAGCACACCCCTCGTCTGTTCTTAGCTTCTCTGTAACTCACCATATCGTGTTTAGTGTTCATGAATTTTTATGATGCTTTTAACTACGTTTTTCTCTGTAAACGTGTAATGGAATCAGTAATCCATTCAGAAATACAGGAATCGACATAAGTAAAGCCCATTACTGATATCTTCTACAAAAATACAATCGCTCTCGAACGGTGCAATGTGTGGGCCGTTTCCGACCTGTTTAATCTTGACTAACACTAGCTGAATTACGAACAAAATAACTAAGCATTGGCACGGTATTAAGCGAATTGAAACAATCGAATCGTTTCATTATGTTCTGGTTATTATATGCGTTATCTTACCAAGTGCGTCTTGCAATTAAAAAACGATTAGCGCATCCGACTTGGTCACTGTCGGAGCTTGGCTTCGTTCCGCCATTGTTGAAATCGTGGACAGGGAGTGACGGTTTGCATTTGATACCTTCACTTTGATTGGCTTGCGCTTTCGAGTACTTAACCAATCGCTTAGCTTGATACACCAAATGAATGCAGGAGAGAACAGCCTTTCTAGCGCATCGTTAATGTGTTGGGGTTTTTTGGTATTTTTTTTAAAGCAATGATGTTGGGAAAGACAACACTTGTAAGAAGCCTCATAAAAACTTCGATTTTAATTGATTTAAAACACATCGTACTAACAACAACAACAAAAAAGACAAGTAAAGCTGGAAACATGCTCTTGTATTCTGACCTATTTAAACGCCAATGAATGCATTGAACACTTTGTATGTGTTGATTTTCAACACTATGTTAACTCAACGCTCGGCCAGCTGCCGCCTGCGGCACATCGGACTGTGTTGTATATATCTGCGGCTTATAAACCAGTGCGGCTTATTTGTGAAAAAAGTTCAGATTTTAAAAAAATTTAGTGGGTGCGGCTTATATACAGGTGCGCTCAATAGACTGAACTTTACGGTAGTCAGCAACTGTGCAAAGTCAACCTAATCAGACAACCCAAAACGATGGCTGTTTAACAGTTAATACTTCATGTACCTTGGGAGGATTCAAACAACCTCTCAAGTAGCTTTTAATGGCGTGTATCTAATTCCATTTTGTTTCTGTTGCAGATTTTCATTTGTTAGTTTGTTGTCCTATCCTTTCACTCAGACACGACTCTCATGCTACAGGCAAATGGGCATTCCTTAATGTCACCGTGGGCAGTGCTAAATCTTAAATACACCACATATGTATGTGCAACAGACAGGGGGGCCAGAATAGCTCAGTTGGTAGAGTGCCGGACTCGTGCTCCTGAGGTTGAGAGTTTGAATTTCGGTACAGGAGGATTTTTCCCTCGGAGTTAACATTGGTTCTGACTCCATTTCCCATACAGTCCTTCGAATGAGACTATAAACCGAGGTTCCGTGTGTGAACGCACGCACAACATCTTGCACACACGTAAAATCCATCACCAACTTTCGGAAAGAGAAGGCCAGTTTGGCCATTGGTATGGATGACACGTTACACATAGCATGCACCTTCCCTGAAAATGGAGTATGGCTGCCTTAATGGCGGGATGAAAAACGGTCATACACACAAAAGTCCACTGCCTGTCTATACAGGCAGTGTCCTCAGGAGAATCAGCCTGCGTACGCAGAAAGAAAGAAAAAAAAAAAGAATGCGCAACAAACTCAAAAAATGCACATGATCATGGTTTACCTGTCCTTCCTCTACTCTGGCAGAGACTGTCAGGCCCATGTGTAACAGGCCCTCAGATGATGAAATTGACCTGGAGCCCGATGTGTGACGAACCCTGGGTCGAGGTTCCTCCAGTGTTGCCTCTTGTCTGGATAACATGCATTAAAGAAAAAATGGAAAGAAAAAAAAGAATTTACCTTAACTGACTGCAATAAAAGGTGCAACACAATACTGGTAATATTTTGTGACTGACTTTACTACTCTGACCAACAGAAGCGAAAATGACTAAAAATCAGTTAGTCACGACAACAAATTCAGCTGAACAGCTAATGTCTCAACATCATAATTTTGCGAGTACATACATTCCCAACATGCTATACATACATATATATATATTCCCAACATGCTATACATATTTATATATATATGAAACCCAACTTTGCTATTACCTCCTGTGTTATGTTGGGAAGCACAGGAATCAAAGTTTCCATTAAAGAAGCTATAGGTATGCAGGGGTTCCACTGACTTTTTAGTTTTTGCGTCAAGAAACGCACGCCTCCGCAAAAATTGCGTCAGCGCTGAAAAAAATGCGTAACAAAGTAAACTGTACTCACTCCGTTAAAAACAGCTCTGAATCACGCCCTTAACACCGCTGAAGTGCAGAGCAGCAGCTCGCTGCAGGACGCGGGAAAGATTCCATTTTATTTCAAGGGGAGAAAGGATGAGGCGTTTTGGAACATTCTTGATCTAGCAAAAAGTCAGCGAGTGCCACAGAGTAAAAATGTGCACGCACTATCACTAATTGGCGGTGTCAAGCAGTCTGCTGTAGGTCTGTGCCGTGTTTTGCCCCTCTGACATAGGCTTGCGGTTGAGAACAGGGTCCTGGGAAAATTGCGTCGCTAAACGCACGGCGCGAAAAAAAATGCGTAGGAAGGCAGAAAAACGCAATAATTACGCAAAATTTTGCAATAAATGGAACCCCTGGGTATGGAATCAGAATTTAACAAAATACAGGTTGAATCTTTATTCTTTCAATGGAACAATAAAAGAGTGTTTCTTTCTTTCTTGCTTTAATATTTGCTGATCAAACACATGGATACCGGAAATTAAAATAAAATTCAATTGTAATGAATTAGTATTATCTTCTTTGCAATATTTCAAAACAAATCATGGCATAGAGATAGGGAGAGAACTTAAATAGCATATCTACCTGAAGAAAAAGTTTCTTTTTGAAAGGTAACACGGAACAAATGGCAAGTGGTGATTTCCTTTGGACACGAAGAAAACCCTGTCAACAACACACATCAACCAACATGAATCTTTTTTCTTTACAAACTACATTCCCATTAAGTTCAAAACCTCACACACACAGATACGAGAACAATCAAATACAACATAAAGTTGCGTGAATTTTATTAATCATCTTTCAGTCATTTAATTAATCATGATCTACAATGCCTAGTTTTACCTCCTTCCCTCACTCTCCTATGAAATGGAATCCCCAAAACAACAAAAAAACACACACACCACACACCACACACACACATACACATACACACACAAGGGCAAAACTTTCAACATGTATGAGCTTTTTCCTTCATTAGCTGATGACACAAATGCTATCTTAAAGAAATACTCTAAAAAGTCTAAGTAGTGCAACTGAACACAAAAATAAACCAAATAATCATTATCTGGCTTTCAGAAACTGTCTATTCATCACCATACTGCTGTTTCTTGTTAGATTTTTCAAATGATTTTTTTTCGTCTTGTAGCAGCAAAAAGTAAAGCTAACACGCCCTGCTCATGCTAAAAAAGATCGCAATGTGCAAGACAGAAAATAATCACAGCGCATTCGGTGACTTTTCTCATACACATCTTCAATACACTGCCTCAGTATCAGAAGACTTGGCTCGCTATGCTGCTCTCTGAAGAGGCTTTCATGTTCAAGACCATCCATTTCATCACCTTGCTAACCCTTCTGTCATTCACCCCTGTCTCACCTCCCCCCCACACTACCAGCAACATCCTTACCTTCGGCCACTAAGCTTTTGGACCCCCTCTTTCCATCTCACTGTCATCAGATTCCGTCAGTGTGGAAACCAAAACAAACTGTGTTGCACTGTCAACATGGACCCCTTTGTCAACCGGTAATGAAAAATGCTAGACATTGGTGGTGCCTCTTGTTTACAACTGTGACACCTATTGTTTGAGCAAAAGTGACCTTTATACACTGTAGTCCATGCCACGTCAGTGTGAAGCATGGGGTGAAGGATCATGGGTAGAATGATGCTGGCATTTATAAACTGGATTTATTTTCAGTTTGCACTGGAAAGTAAACTACTGCCAGCAATGTGGCCACAGTTCTGTGCACTGGCTTTTTTTTTTTTTAGGGTGTAGGTTGGATTTGCCACTCTGTGGTTACATATAAAAAAATGGAGACAAAAAATATATGAGAGCAATGGGCCAGGCAAAATGAGAATGGGTGAACTGGGATGTCCCTTTTTCAGCAAACATCACGTCTGTGGCATGAGATCATGTTTCTAAAAATTATGAACTTCCATTCAGTAAGCATTTATTGTACTTGAAAGTAGAGCAAAAATATTATGTGATTTCCATTCAGTCAATCAAACCTGCACCTCCTTTTTTTTCTTCTTTTTTATATTTTGTTTGTTTGAAAATCCCATGTAACAAATTCATGAAGAATCTCACTGAAAGTGACAAGGTGAAACAGACAAAGATGAAAATGAGTGGAACTCACCATGCTGCTTCTCTGGCTCAATTTCACTCCAAAACAGATCCCACACCAACAAAATAAAGTAGATACATTTGTTCCCAATAAGAGAACTGTCAAAAAAAACTTGTACTTTAATTGTTTGAAGGACACAGTCTGATGTCAAATAATAGACAAGTTTCAAATTTCAAGAACAAGGCTTCTTGAGGTATTCACTTGAAATAAGATCCAATACGGCATCATACAGGTATAATGTGAAATTGACCCCATGAAAAACTTCCCCAGCTTGAGTTTAATCAGTAAGGTATATATTCAAGGGAAGTTCACCCACATAAAAAAAAAAGAAAAAAGTTTTTGATCTTTTCAACTGTTATCTGTGTGTATTTTAGGCCAGTTCCAGGTCATTGACGAAATAGTTAAATGTAGACTGAGCTTTTTTTTGGTGTTTAGCAATCCTTAGAAATGGCCATCTCTGAATTTGATTCTGATGGAATTTTGCTTTTTCCAGTTTCAAATTACTATGGCATTTAACATTAGTTTTTAACATTCTTAGCTCCATGTAACTACTAAAAAAACAATCGTAGCTCCATGTAACTACTGACTGTCCACAGAAACTTTTTTTTTCTCATAATGCCATTCCCTGATGTATCACTGTATGGCACATATAAAGACTGCCTAAAGCCACAGTGTAGGAGTCTTACCTGCCAGTTGACATAGATCTCTGGTTCTCCCCCGATATAAAGCGGACTTCTTTTGGCACTGATTCACTAGAGTTGTCTGACATGGAACTTGATCGACGAGAACGTTCACCTATTACAGGACACATATGCACATTAATCAATTAGCAACCAAGTAACAAAACAATAAAGAATGAACACATCCAATCACTGAATGTCGTTGATTTACTGTCTGCAGTGATCTGACATTACTGTACTCTGCATCCTTGCAAATGAGGACATTGTTTTCCCTTATCTTTATCTTCATATCTATTTGTCCTAGATGGCTGACCTTCATTAAAACATATAGAGTGGCTTGCAGCCATGTCCTCATTATCTTACAGAGTGTCCAACTGTTCGATAAGCACCATGGAACACATGTCCCCTAGCAGCTCAAAGTGAGAGGACCAGAACTGGTGGCTTATTTCAGCATGACCTTTATGTTTGCAGTCCTTTTCATGCTTTCGAATCTTCTGACTGAAAGTTCCTTTTTGTGAAACTGACAGTGTAAATGCCATGATGTTAAGCCACCACCATTCATTTATGTTGCCTTGCAAGCAATAGGAATATACAGAATATTGATAACACTTGACTGGGTCTTCTTCAGAACAAGTATATATAATTTGAGATAGGTAGTAAAGACTACCTTATTTACTACCTTATCTTCAAATATATAGTTGTAGGAATACATAGAGTTTATGTTGTGCTTTTGAATGCTGGTTTTGTTGATCATGTCTTTCATTTACCCTGGAGAAGGCTGGTCGCCTTTGTATTTTTTTTATTTTATCTTTTCCATGAATGCGTTTTCAGTTTTCAATGAGTACAACGCAGATTTACTGACAGAAAAAGGGAGGAGCAGCATCAAAACGTTATAATTTGTAGTGAAATTCACTCGAAGGTTAACTTACCAAATGATTCTGCATTTTCCTTTCTGTTCCCAATGTCAGACAACATGTGCATCAACTTCTTTTTGACAGCCTGCCGATCACGTTCTCCAGACAAAGAAGCAGTTCTGAAAACAAGGACATGTATCAGTTTCCAAGCAAACCAGTCACACGTGTGAGTGTTCTGAATCACAGAGCTGTGATGAAACAAACACTGGCTGGAAGCCAATATGTGACCAACTCTGACATGACGGGCGGGGGATCAACCACCATCTGAATTCTATTGTGCTGCTACTGGTCTCATTTGTTATGCATAATGAATACAAAATTATGGATCAGCTGCCTGACTGAAGCGTGTAACAACACTCCCACTTTTAAGTCTGTTGAGAAGCAGCATGACAAAATTGTTATTTGATACAAACGAGGCACTAACAATCTCAACCAACTTCAAACAAGCTAAATGTAGTAAAGTACTGAGACAATCAAGTTGATAATAAAACTAAAAGCAATAATCCAAGTATCAACAACTGAAAAGACAAGCCTCAAATTGGAGCCCTGGAAAAATTTCTTAGTGAGATGAATGAAGCAAGATAAGTCAGTCTTGCGTTCATTAGCACTAGCACAGTAACAGCACAGCAGCCAAAATCCTGCAGTAGTCTGTGACAACGGCTGATTTCTTCCAAATTCATGGAATCTCTTCAAATTGACAAATTTCCGAGAAAGCACAACACTGCTTGAAAAAAAAAAAAAAAAAAATCAGAGACCATACTAATATGAAAGTCTTGACAGGTTTTAAAAATATTTCATCTGTTCAACTTCATCTTTTGCCCATCTCCAACGCTAATGATAGGAATCAGCAACATTGCAAGCATGACTAGAAAAGTGAAATGCAATGAAATCTGTGACCCCAAAATAATAGAAATTTAATCATTTTCCTATTTTCTCAATTTTGAGTCATTGTGTTTTAGACTATAATTAGAGAGAGACAAGTGGGTTAAATTTGTTTGAAACACTGCACTTTTTAAACCAGTTTACGAATAATATTCTAAACACATTTTGATCCTTTGTTCTGGAGACGGACAGATCTGTTTCTCTGCAAAATGTTTTCTTCAATACGTACAAAATTCACAGAAACTTATTCTGATGATGTGAAACAGTCTAAATCTCATACTTCTAATGTAATGTGAAGAAATTATGATTAGAAAGATGCGTTTATGATAGATCCAGAATGAATCAGCTTTCAAAATGCAAAGATGTAAAAATATAACAATTTTTTTAAATATTTTTTTCATTTCTGAGCTATGAACAACCAGCTCTTTGTATCAATACATTTACAGCACTAATTGTTTAGTATACTATTCATTTTCATTAAGGATAAATAAAAAAAGTTCATTACAATATTTTTTCAGTGCAAAGAAGGGATGGATCTTGGCCACATATATTCTCTGGTTCATTAGCAAACCACCTGTCACAAACGAGCGCTGATTAGCCATTTTCTTGTGTGTGTGTGTGTGTGTGTGTGTGTATATGTGTCTGTGTGTGTGTGTGTGTGTGTGTGTGTGTGTGTGTGTGTGTTGTGTGTGTGTGTGCATGTGTGTTATGTGTGTGTGTGGCATGAATCTGTGTATGTATCTTGTGCGTGTGCTTGTGTGTGTGTATGTATGATATATGCGTATGTGTGTGTGTGTGTGTGTGTGTGTGTGTGTGTGTTTTGTGTGTGTTTTGTGTGTGTGTGTGTGCATGCCACTCTTAAAATTTCCTTTGTGTGTACACATGTTTCTGAGCAATATTGAGAAAATGTGCAAGAACTCCCATGTAATATCAAATATTATCCAACTCCTGATGAATTCTTTTGAACTGGAGCAAACACTTATAATTATTGAGAATTATTCAGGTTTTATTCATAGCTTCAAACCTGCAAGTCACCCAAAATCCTAAATCAGCTTGAGTCCTTATACCATGGATATTTATCTATGATAAAATAGCATAGTTTGTCAAGTACTATTATCTCTCCAGTCACAACAAATCTGTAAGGAAATCTCAATCAGAACTGACAATGTGACATGTTCAAGCACATTCCTAACTGAAATCAGTTTTGTCTTGTGACTCGTTTGTCCACGTTTCTGGGCGGTTCACTAACATTCATTTTTAAAATTTGTTGAAACTCAGATCTATACATCAGTACCGCAGTGGCCGGAGATCTCATTCTCAGCATGCACAAATCATGCTAGACTCAGAAGTCTGCATTCTCTAGGTAGACCTATCAAAAAAGGGTGTCACGAGTTTGTCACGAGGCCTACGACGTTCGACCCACCTAGGGTGGCGGAATTACTTATTTGTTTATTGTCGTGGCTGTTGTCGTGTAGCCGTCCCTTAGGGTGGCTTGTGGTGCAGTTGCACCTTGGTGTGGTTCAGCTCAACTTCGGTTTGCTTTCTCTCTCTCTCTCTCAAATTTCCCACCGCCCGTGCTATTCATCCTGCAAGTTCACGGGGTGGCCGGTACCTTTCTCTCGAACTTTCTGTCTGTCGCCTCTCGCCTGTCTTTTTACCTGTCGCACGTGCTTCGTTTCTTTTAGTTTGAAGTATGCTCACTCTGTGACGCAGCATGGCATGTTGGCCGCCATTGCTGAGGGAGGTTAGCTCTTCACTCGAGCGGAAGATGTCTCTGGGGGCGCCTGCTCCAGTCCTGGTTCTTTACCTTATCATCGAGAGTACAGTCAGTACTTTAAATTTCCCTGCAGTCGGCCTGTAGGAGAGGGACATCATTTCTTCTGTTTCCGCATCTTCGCCTCTGTCCTCTCGACTGGACAGAGGGTAGAGAGAGTCCTTTGACCCGCCTCTTCGGGTCACCCACGGGTAGCTGTTACGTCTCCCCCCCCTCCCGGGGCTTCACCTGGAGCACGAACTGACGGTGCCACGTGCTGGTCGAGGCCACGTTCTGGCTGAGACCACGGACGGGATGGTGCCCACGCGCTGGTCGAGGCCACGCCCTGGTCGGGACCGTGGACTGCTAGAAGAGCCCGCCGTCTTGACTGGCCGGCCTGGACCCCGTCCAGGACCTCCAGTAACAGCTACGTCCCCCCCCCCCACCCCCCCGGGACACTCTCTTCACTGCCCGCTTGGGAGTCGAGGGTGTCGCTTTGGGCGACTCCCTGCGAGAACCAGCCCGGCTCGGAGCACCTAGTGCGACAGGGTGCTCCCTGCGGACTTGACGGGGGCAGGGATGCGGACGCGCTCCATGGTGTGAGAAAGGATTGATACTGGGAATATTCCTTTATAATTGTGTATATGTCATAGGGTGCTGGAGTGCTGTAATTGTGATCGTGTACGTCGTATGGCGAAATATTTATTTATAATCGTGCATGTTGTGGATGTGGGAGTGCTTGATTGTGATTGTGCATGTTGTGCGCGTTGGAGCGCTTGATCGTGATTGTGCATGTTGTGTGCGTTGGAGTGCTTGATCGTGATTGTGCATGGTTGTGTGCGTTGGAGTGCTTTATTGTGATCGTGCATGGTGCGTGTGTTGGAATGTTTATTTTGCTGGTGTGAATAAATGGGGTGTTGTATCGTAATCTTTATTGTGTGGTCTCTTGCGGAGCGTGTGAGGTCAGTCACTCCCTTCACTCCCACCTAGACCGATCCTGTCAGGGCAGACCTCCAGAGGTCGGTCGTGACAATTGTGGGGGCTCGTCCGGGATGTGAAGGGCTCTGGCTGTCTCTCTCTCGTTTCGCAGAGTACCTGTTTAGTGTTGTCTGTTTTGTATATGTTTAGTCAGTTCGTCGTGTTTGTTCGTGGGTGGTTGGCTGGGTGACTCAGAGTGAAGGGAGTCTTTTTGGTGGCCTGAGGGAACATCCGGCGTGACTCGGGGGTCGAGGTGAGACCAGGAGGAGTCGACCGCTTCCGGACCTCCTTCCGCCGGTACCTCACGCAGGTACGGCCGTAAGTCTTGCCCTTCTGTTGCCGCTCAGTCTTCCATTCCTGTTTTGTATTTAGCCAATTCCTGTTTTTTTTTCTCTACCGAGTTGTTGAGTACAGGGGGGTGTATCGGACGCTAGTGTTTTTTTTTCCTCTCTCCGGATCCCGTCTGCTAGGTTTTTGTTTTGTTTTTTTTCCGGCCAGCCCCACCGCACTGTTGCTCATGCTGTAGAGCGCGGTGTTGCCAGAGTGGGGGCAGCCGGACATAGTTTTTGTTTCGTTTTTTTTCGGTGAGCCCCACCGCACTGTTGCTCGTGCTGTAGAGCGCGGTGTTGCCAGAGTGGGAGAAAGCCGGAACTTGTCCGCACACACGCACACACACATATACACACGCCCCTAAAATATTTGTTTTTTTTTTCTCTAGTGGAATTTTTTTTTCCCCTGTATTTGGAAAACTGTAGGATATTGTTGTCATGGCGACGTCCGGCGCTGGTGGTATGGCGACGCGGGCGTCGAAGAAGAAGGGTATTCAAAATGTTACTGTAGTCCCTACTATTAGTACTAGTACTTCGACTACGGTAACTTCTACCTATTCCAGTGCTGTAGCAGGTAGCCCAGTGAGTACTTTTACTACCTCTTCGCTGGGGGGTCTCCCTGTCGAGACCCCGACTGGCACTTCCGCTCGGAAGCGTCAGAGTATAGCGAAGCAACTGTGGCTTCTGTTGAGTCGCAGAGACCGAAACCTTCTCCTCTCCAGGCTTCCCCTTGTAAGGGGCATGCCCCAGAAGACTTTCCTTATGGGAAAGTCGAGACCCAAGGGACGGGTCAGACGGATCATCCTCCCGGGTCGGGAGTGGTGAAACCCCGCTCAGGATATCACCTCTGTCCTTCTGTTTCTGGAGCGGCAGCGTAGGGAAGAGGCAGTCAGGCAGGAAGCTCTCCGTAGGGAAGAGCGTAGAGAGGAGGCCGCTAGACAGGAGGCTCTGCGCAGAGAGGAGACTGACAGAAGGAGATTATGCATAGGGAAGAGGCTATGCTGCGCAGAGAAGAGGCTGCCCGACAGGAGGCCCTTCGTAAGGAAGAAGCTGCTAGACAGGAGGCTCAGCGTAGGGAGGAGGCTGCTCAGCGTAGGGAGGAGGCTGCTAGACAGGAGGCTCAGCGTGGGGAGGAGGCTGCTCAGCGTAGGGAGAGGCTGCTCAGCGTAGGGAGGAGGCTGCTAGACAGGAGGCTCAGCGTAGGGAGGAGGCTGCTCAGCGTAGGGAGGAGGCTGCTAGACAGGAGGCTCAGCGTAGGGAGGAGGCTGACAGGCAGGAAGCCCTCCGTAGGGAAGAACTAGACAGGATGGAGGCTCTGCGTAGGGAGGAGATGGAACAACTTCTTCGCGGCCTCCCGCTTCTGTAAACCAGGGGGTTAATCCCCAGGCAGGTGATAGAGTTAGAGGCCCAAAGTTAAAGCTTCCAGAGTTCAGACCTAGTGAGGACATTGATATTTTCTTAGAGCATTTCGCAAGGTTGCTTGTTCATACCAATTGTCTGAGGAGCAAAAGGCTATGCACCTTTTTTCTGGATTATCTGGTGCTGCAAGGGAGTGTGTGCTCACTCTAAATGAAGGTGCGTCTTATGCAGACATGCAGTTGGCTCTGCGTAAGCGTTTCCACCTTACCCCAGAGACCTACAGGAGGAAGTTTAGGTCCATGAGAAGAATAATGATGAGACCTTCGTGCAGTTTGGTGATAGGCTGCGCAAGACGCTAGGGTACTGGCGTCAGTTAGCTAAGTTGGAGCTGGAGGATCTGATCCTCATTGAACAGCTCACCAACACTGTGTCCCAGAGTTGAGGATCCGGATAGGCGAGACAGCACCTCAGGATTTCGCGGCTGCGATTCACACAGCTGAGGTGTTTGCTGAAGCTCACAGGGCTTATGGGCACGCCCAGATACGGAGAGGAAGCCCTCCACAGGATTTGGTAGCAATAAGGTGCCGACAACTGCTAGTGGGGTGAACAAGGCAGGCAGTTCATCGGGGATTTCAGCCCCTCGATTTTGTTTTCTTTGTGGTCGTCCCTGGCCACATCAGGAAAGATTGCCCTAGAGCCGCTGGTAGTCATGGGGCTAGTCCTTTCCAGCATCCTCGTGCCTCGGCTAACGTGGGTTCCATCCCAGCTTCTGGTGATCAGAGTGCCAGTGTTTCTCTCTGTTGTTGGTTCCTCCTTGGTCGACACCATCAGGGATTCGGGAGCATCAACGCTCTTTGTTGATAAGAATTTGGTTTCTCCTAAGGCCCGGCGGGGCGCTAGTTATGATGTGTGCGGGTTGGAGGCTGGTTTTACCTCCACCCGTCCTTCTGTACTTATTCCTATCTCCACCCCCTACTTCTGTGGCGAAGTATGGGCTATCGCGGTGGAGCGACCTCTGTATTCCCTATCATAGGGAATACTATCACCTTCGCAGACGGACGCAGTCAGTCCGTGTCTACGGATCTGCCCGTACAGGCGTGTGTGGGAGTCACCACACGCGCCAAAGCTAAGAAGCAGGCACAGGAATTGCGTCCCGTTCTTCAGCCGATCTCTAACGAGGTTCTGGGAAGGGCCGATCCTGCTAGCATTATCCGTCTTCAGGCCAGGGACTTGGATGTCCAACGCCTACGAGAACTTGTGGATCGTCCCGCTCAGTCGGCCCGACACGCCAAGGTGAGCTTCAAGCTCCACAAGGGGATCCTCTTTAGGGTTTCCACTCAGGCAGATCGTGTGGCCAAACAGCTTGTTGTTCCCCAAGCTTGAGAGAGTCTGTTCTCCGGCAGGCCCACGATTCCCCCATGGCAGGTCATATGGGCTCCAAGCGGACTCTCGAGCGAGTAAGACAAGACTTCTTTTGCCAGGGATAAACTCACAGGTTAGGCAGTACTGCCGCAGTTGCGATGTCTGCCAGCGGACAACGCCTAAGGGTCGCTTGAAGCGTGTCCCTAGGGTCAGTGCCACTGGTTGGGGAGGCATTCAGCAAGGTTGGGGTCGACCTGGTGGGACCCATTAATCCCCATCCGATCGCGGTCACCGCTACACTTCGGTAGTGGTAGAATCTGCGAGTCGATACCCAGAGGCTGTCCCGCTTAGGACTATCGATGCCCCTACTGTTGCTGAATCTCTCAGGCAGATTTGGACGCGCACTGGCGTGCCCCAAAAAGAAGTACGGCCGGAAGTTTGTACTGGAGAGCGATCATCATCCTCTCCAGTGCTTGGACCGGATCCGGCCAGTCAGTCATCGACTCATGAGTTAGGCAGTGGAGCTGCAGAGTCATGCGTTCACTTTCCGTCATATCAAGGGTTCCTGTAATACGGATGCTGACTATCTTAGGCCGAGCTCCGTAGTTAGCATATTGGAAAATCAGTCAGAGGGACACCTCCCCTCAACCAGGGTTATATCCCTTTTTGGTCTCTCTATCAGGTGTAGTGACAGTTGTCACTTCAGTGAGGTTAACGGTAGTGAATCACCAATGGTTCGGATTGTTACTTTCATGGTTGGAAGGTTTGCTTAGTTGTTTGATAAATGTAGTATTATGTATTTCCCCCGCGTGATTCTATCGTGGAATGTTTGTATTGGATTCATCGTACTCTGTCGATCACAGAGAGTTGGGTTCGGTCCCATTGTTGTGAAGTTGCACATTGCGACAAGGTTCAAGGAGCACTGTATCTCAGAGAAACAGATGCTTTTAGAAGGGGGTTTGTCACGAGTTTGTCACGAGGCCCACGACGTTCGACCACCTAGGGTGGCGGAATTACTTATTTGTTTATTGTCGTTGCTGTTGTGTGTAGCCGTCCCTTAGGGTGGCTTGTGGTGCAGTTGCACCTTGGTGTGGTTCAGCTCAACTTCGGTTTGCTTTCTCTCTCTCTCTCTCTAATTCCACCGCCCGTGCTATTCATCCTGCAAGTTCACGGGTGGCCGGTACCTTTCTCTCGAACTTTCTGTCTGTCGGCCTCTCGCCTGTCTTTTTACCTGTCGCACGTGCTTCGTTTCTTTTAGTTTGAAGTATGCTCACTCTGTGACGCAGCATGGGATGTTGGCCGCCATTGCTGAGGGAGGTTGCTCTTCACTCGAGCGGAAGATGTCTCTGGGGGCGCCTGCTCCAGTCCTGGTTCTTTACCTTATCATCGAGAGTACAGTCAGTACTTTCAATTCCTGCAGTCGGCCTGTAGGAGAGGGACATCATTTCTTCTGTTTCCGCATCTTCGCCTCTGTCCTCTCGACTGGACAGAGGGTAGAGAGAGTCCTTTGACCCCGCCTCTTCGGGGTCACCACGGGTAGCTGTTACGTCCCCCCCCCTCCCGGGGCTTCACCTGGAGCACGAACTGGACGGTGCCACGTGCTGGTCGAGGCCACGTTCTGGCTGAGACCACGGACGGGATGGTGCCACGCGCTGGTCGAGGCCACGCCCCGGTCGGGACCGTGGACTGCTAGAAGAGCCCGCCGTCTTGACTGGCCGGCCTGGACCCCCGTCCAGGACCTCCAGTAACAGCTACGTCCCCCCCCCCCCCCCCCCCCCCCCGGGACACTCTCTTCACTGCCCGCTTGGGAGTCGAGGGTGTCGGCTTTGGGCGACTTTCCCCGCGAGAACCAGCCCGGCTCGGAGCACCTAGTGCGACTGGGTGCTCCTGCGGACTTGACAGGGGCAGGGATGCGGACGCGCTCCATGGTGTGAGAAAGGATTGATACTGGAATATTCCTTTATAATTGTGTATATGTCATATGTGCTGGAGTGCTGTAATTGTGATCGTGTACGTCGTATGGCGAAATATTTATTTATAATCGTGCATGTTGTGGGTGTGGGAGTGCTTGATTGTGATTGTGCATGTTGTGCGCGTTGGAGCGCTTGATCGTGATTGTGCATGTTGTGTGCGTTGGAGTGCTTGATCGTGATTGTGCATGTTGTGTGCGTTGGAGTGCTTTATTGTGATCGTGCATGGTGCGTGTGTTGGAATGTTTATTTTGCTGGTGTGAATAAATGGGGTGTTGTATCGTAATCTTTATTGTGTGGTCTCTTGCGGAGCGTGTGAGGTCAGTCATCCCTTCACTCCCACCTAGACCGATCCTGTCAGGGCAGACCTCCAGAGGTCGGTCGTGACAAAGGGCCAGGCCATGCTTGTTAGAGTTCAGCAAAGGGTGGGGGATGGCAGTCAAACAGGCATCTAAATAGCTGAAGATTACTCCCTCCTCCCTGTCCCTCCTTTTTTTTTTTTTTTATTCCTTACCATTACAGCACTATGCTATTTGATGATAATCAGGACTGAGGACACTGTGAAATCGTTTTGAGTTACCAGCTTATCTCTCATCAAATTTATCATGGACATCACTTCTCGACCTCATGCAAAACAAAACCATGGTAGACCTGGTTATGCGTGCTAACACCAGTAAACAACCACAATCCATGCTTTAGTTATCATACCAGTTAATGTGCATGTTAAAAAACATTGGACATCAGGGTTAAAACATTTGATTAAAAAAAAAAAGGGGGGGGGGGGCCTCTTTAATTTTAGTGCCTGTCCCCATAGTTTTGCGTCTATATGAGACTGAGTGTTAATGGTTTACTGGGAAAAACATCCACAGATTCAAATATCACCTATCCTACTCAGAGTCAAGGCTTTTTTTTCCTTTGGCCCCACTCCCATGCCCTGTGCATCTCCATACACTAACATATCACTGTGCCTCTTCAACATTATAAAACTGTACAAGAAACTAGGCCTAACATGCAGTTCTAACCAATCACAGTCCACAATTACCTACCTCCATCTCTTATGAGAACTCGGTGTGGAAACAGAAGGCTGGGTCCCATCTGTGCTTTTATCACTTCTTGATAAAACTGTATATTGTCTGCAGTAGCTCGCCTATTATCGCAAAAGAATGACTGCTCTCTGCCGCACATCTTATATTTTCATTCTGGGAATTCAGGTCATGGCCTGAATCTTCCTGGGTTACCTCCCTTTCCAGCGGTTCGTCGGCAACTGAAGGGTCAGCCTTTTCATCTGAACCTTCCTCTTTGGCGGCATGCTTTTTGTGTTTCCGACTATATATGGCCAATTTTGTATCCTTGTGTGTGCCATCAAGTGAGATATTGGAAAGGAAACTAACAGCCGCGAGCCTTCTCCGAGATGTACGGTTTTTATGGTGCTTCCTTGCCGCATTCGCCATGAGATCTCCCTGAATATGTCATTCACGCGAGATCAGGCCTAGCAGACGAGTATCTGGGTCTGCAAAAAGTAAGATTAGGTGTATGAGATTTTGTTCTCGAAACTTACAGGTGAAGGCAATTTAAACGTTATTCAATATGTCTTTGGTTAGAAGAATATAGCTAGTACCATAAAACGTAGCATAAGAATCGGTTTATGTTTTAAAAGTCCAATATACAACTATCCACTTGGACTTTACAAACTTCGTTTTGTATCCGGTTTAGTAGAGCAGTCATTATTATGGTTGCTTTCCCATTGCGAAGCAGTTGAGCCTACTTTTTGTTCGGTAGAAGCAATCGTTGAGAGAAACACGTCGGTACACCGGTAAGTGTACATAGATTTTTTGAAAAAAGAAATCTCCAATTTACTTATGACCGAAATGGAGCAGGCGCATCCAGCAGTAGCAACACCACCACGAGGCGTTCGAGGATTTAGTGTGATGGATGGAGTTGGAGCAAGAGTTGTGAGAGGCCCTGATTGGAAATGGGGAAAACAGGACGGAGGAGAAGGTCATGTCGGTACAGTCAGAAATTCGAGTCACCAGAAGAAGTTGTGGTTGTATGGGACAACGGCACAGCTGCTAACTATAGGTGTGCTGGAGCCTATGACTTGCGTATGATGGGACACCGCCCCAACAGGTAAGACACCGACATGAGCATCTCAAAAGTTATGAAGTTAGAGTTTAAAAATACAGTACTTGACACATGTGGATAATGTACACTGTGTACTTGTTGATCTTAACTCGATTCTAAAGTCTTGATTAAAACTGCTAGTGGATGGAAACGCTCACAGATGAGTGCTCTCTCTCTCTCTCTCTCTCTCTCTCTCTCTCTCTCTCTCTCTCTCTCTCTCTCGGTCTGTCAAAGTCTCTCTTTCTCACTCATTCACAGACTTGCACACACCAACACCACACACACACACAACACACACACACACACACACACCACACACACTCACACACATTCCTTCCCTGTGTACTTTCTCCACATATTGTCACACAAGTTTACTTTTGCATGCTAACATGTGCGCGCACACACACACACACACACACACACACACACACACACACACACACACAACACACACACAGAGTGATTCACTCACACACTCTGATTCATGTATACACAAACATCTGTTCATACACTTACAAGTCACATATAAACATACTCGCACACACACTCACATTCACATCCGCACACACACATACACACACACACACAGACATATGTGTAATGTGGATATGCTTGTGTATGTGTACATACAGTGTGAGTATAAGTTTGCAATGCATGTACCTTACCCTTATTTTCTCCAGCTCGATGGGTGTGTGTGTGTTTGTGGATTGGGGGAGGGGGGGGGGGGGGGAGAGGGGGGGGGGGGGGAGAGGGGGGGGGATGAATTATTAAGGATGGATTGTTTGTAGTTGTAGGTGAAGCAAATGTAAAGTCACTTTGAGTTTGACATGATTGATAAGCTACAGTGTTTTATTGCATTGGCGTATGTTACAATGTCACTTTTGACATTCTTGATAAGCTACAGTGTTTTATTGCATTAATTAGCATGGTTATTGTTTGTTTCTTATGACTTTGTATGAATTATAAGAGTAAAGTTGTATTACCATGTTGTCCTGCCAATTAGAAATCAATAATGTTTTAGTACTTCTTATTACAGTACAGTCTCTGTGTAGGCCTGCCTGAAGTTTACCTGAAATTTCAAGGGGGTCAAGTCAAAAGTAGACTTTTCACTATTGCCAGCTGACCTATTTCTGTGGGTTTCCGCTCTTTCCCACACAGATTTCTGCAAGGCAAATATTGTCCGCTTTAGTTCTAGCCTCTTTCCATTTTAGCCTTTCATCTTTCCACTTTGAGTCCCTCCCTTCCTCCCTTTTTCTTTCCAAAGTCCCTTTTCAACTTGTATGAAGGTTTCCCTCAGGTTGTCATTTGTGTGGTGTGTGTGTGTGTGTGTGTTGTATGTGTGTGTGTGTGTGTGTGTGTGTGTTGTGTGTGTGTGGGTGGTTGTGGACTGTCAGATGCTTGTGCTGGCAGCAGCTCATCATTTTGTCAGCTTTGCCTTTTAAGATTTTGGGGAGAGGGGGTGGATGGGTAGAAGGGAGTGGGGTGAGGGGAGGGGAATGTTGATTTTCTACTTTATTTCCCAGGGAATTGGCAAAGAGGGGGGGGGGGGGGATTTTCTACTTTATTTTCCCAGGGAATTGGCATCTTAAAGTTAAAATTAGTTGACCTGATTGCTGTTTAGTTGATGATTAATCATATCTTGACACAGAATAAAGGAAGGAAAAAGATGTGAAAGCTGAACCTAACAGTAGGGCTTGTGCTTTTAAACCAAAACAGGCTGTTTTACTTCTTTGGTGATTTCAGAATTACCTTGCCAAATGCCATTGTTAACTAGAACAAAAACATAGTAATGAATGAAACCTATTGCTGCTTTAGGTTACACCTGTAAATATAGTGTAAAATAAATCATGAATACCTTTGATGATTAGTGGTTTTTGTTGTTGTTGTTGTTGTAAGTACTGAGTGTGTTTTACTCCATTTGTAACATGTTCTGCAACCTTGAACAATAAATTAAATCAATTATGTTATTACAAATTTTAGTTTGCTGATCATATTTCATTTTTTTTGTTGAATCAGTGGTTTTTGACATCCCAAACCTGTCTGTCTGTCTGTCTGCCTCTCTCTGTCTCTGTCTCTGTCTGTCTGTCTGTTGTCTGTCTTTCTGCCTGTCTGCCTGTTTGTCTCTCTCTCTCTCTCCTCTCTCTGTCATCCTGTTTTGACATCCCAAACCTGTCTGTCTGTTTGTCTGCCTCTTCTGTCCTGTTCTGTCTGTCTGTCTGCCTGTTTGTCTTCTCTCTCTCTCTCTCTCTCTCTCTCTCTCTCTCTCTCTCTCTCTCTCTCTCACTTCTCCTTCCTCTTCCTCTCTCTCCTCTCTCTTCCTCTCTCTCTCTCTCTGTCATCCTGTTTTCTCTCTGTGTTTCTCTCTGATGTCTTTTCTGTCTGTCTTTCTGCCTCTGTATTTTTTGTCTCTGTCTCTCTGTCTATTTGTCTGCCTGTCTGTCTGTTGTCTGCCTGAGAGAGATAGACACTTGACAGTTTGACACTTTGATGGTTTACTGTCATTAGCTAGTATAAAGCCCTTGTGACATGGGGGTACAGAAATGAAATGCTTACAACGGCAAAGTAATTGAAGACAACATACAGTAACATCAGTTTTCACACACACACACACACACACACCCACACACACACCCACACACAACACATGCTTGCGCGAAAAGATACTCACTCACATACATACACACTCTTATACCGTGCGTAGAACGTACAATAAATCGACATCAACCATCCAAAATATAACATTATGCAGTCTATTTGTACTGCCTATCAAGTTGAATACTCCTTGATTAGTACCTCAACTAATAGACATAATAGACATTAGACCATTTCGTGCACTCGACTCATTAAGCACTTTTTTTCAGAGAGAGAGAGAGAGAGAGAGAGAGAGAGAGAGAGAGAGAGAGAGAGAGAGAGAGAGAGAGAGAGAGAGAATGATCAACATACAGATAAGTTGAGAAAGGAGAAACTCAGAAAGAGTCTGTCAAAACAAGTAGATGGATAGACAAGCTGAAGCAGACCATGGACAGATTGATCATGAGAGTCTAAACAGATGAATAGAAAGAAATTATTTTTGAATGCAGGAGTACAATACAGTATAGACTGGTAGAGATGGGTGGGAAGGAGTTGAAGAATTCCAGAAACACCACTCCTATCCATCCTAACACCTCACTCCCAGACCCAGATCTGGGAAAGGAAAAATCTGAAAAGTGCTCCAAAGAAGACATTCCACTATGGAAAAACCAATGTTAACAAACCTATCAAACTCATTGGAAGTTGTCATAGTTCTGGACATTGCTGGTTAACCAAGTTTTTCAGCTCTGCCCTGCCCGCCATTTGAACTTCTTGGTAAGGGAAGACCTAAGAAAAGAAACTAAGCCCTGTCCCTTCCTCAACAAAGTCACCCATCTCGGAACATTGTTACTCTCTAGTCCATAGATCTTATTTAGTAATTTTTTTAAAGATTATAATTCCTCCTGTTGGTTTTCTCAGGTATCAAGCATGAAGGAACAATGTGCGATACGTGCCGGCAACAGCCAATATTTGGCATACGCTGGAAGTGTGCAGAATGCCCAAACTATGACCTCTGCTCAGTCTGCTACCATGGAGACAAACACAACCTGAGGCACGCTTCTACCGGATTGTCGTCCCAGGAGGAGAACGGTGTGTATGCCTGTCGGTACACAAACATAAGCATGGACTTGAGATCATGCAGATCACACTGTAACTGTGTAAGAAAAAATGTGTGTGCATGCTTACATGATACATTGCTCAGTGCTGCATGTGACCATAGAACTTTATTAAAACTGCTATTTTGATTGAGTATTGTGTCCCAGCTGACAGAATGCAGCTCTGTCAGGAGTTAAGGTGGCTGCTACAGTTCTTGGATAGTAGTATGGAAATTCAGTTTTGATTGCTCCTTTTACTAGAGAAGTGTAAAACAATATCCATTTTCCAAAGATGGTGCACTCATTGGCGGAAGTACAAGGCTAATCATATCGATAGTATTTAACATATCAAGCAGAACATATAAATCCCTCTAACGTCACTTCCACCCCACTTCCACTTCCCCCTCTCCTTCTTGTAAAAAAAAAAAAAAACAGAAGAAATTTTACAATTTCTGTTTTTTCGCACACACATGCACACACACACACACACACACACACACACACACACACACACACACACACACACACACACACACACACACATACTAAAAACCATGAAAAACGACATGATAAATGAACAATTAAATCCAATTTTTGTGATTGTGAAGAGTTTTAATGGAGCCCCGGCGCAAAAGCAAAAAGATCACATCGCGAGGAATCTTCCCGGAGCACGAGTGGTGCGGGGTGTGGACTGCAGTGGGAGGACCAGGATGGAGGAAATGGACGCCGTGGAAAGTCACTGAGATCCAGGTAAACAAGGACTGGTCTGCAACTCTAAGGGGAATGAGAATGTGTCCAAACGAAAAGAAGCATGTATCTGTTGTCTAATGAAACGTCAGCGCAGCACTTTGAAAATGAACAGATTCCAATACGCTTCACACCACATATTTCTGTTGTGCACATTATACAACTTTGACACACTACAGCATACTAATACTTAGTAAATGCACTTTATCATGAACACATGTATGTGTGACTACTCATGCACACACACACACAGTCACACGCATACACATACAAAGAGAGTACACATGTGTTGCATACGCTCTGATTGACAAACATGTGCACATGTATGTACACACACATACAAACACTCAGACACACACGTGCACACACACACACACACACACACACACACACACACACCACACACACACACACACACACACACACACACACACACTCTTACACATGCACACTCTTGCACGCACGCCTTACCTGGTCTGCTTTCTCTGTTCATCAAGCAAAATGCTGCAATCCTAAGTTCCAGGTTTGTAGTTCTACACATTCACTTTTCTGTGAAACTGAAACAATCCGTGGTAGTGGCACTGCCTTTCTGTGCCCTGAGGTTTTCATGGTAGATAAGTGGTGTGTGTGTGATCAGTACATTCCTGTTACGTGTCGTTTTTTTTTAGGACTGCACAACAAACAGTCCAAGGGGTGCTGTCTGTGTTCTGAATGTGCACACCTTCGTGAATATGTGTTCAACATTCCTTGAGTGTGTGGTCAGCAGTGGGGAGGTTGGGTGAGGGGGAGGTGCCCACTTCTCCAGGAATATGTTTATTTCAGAGAAAAGTAAACCTAGAAATAAGGGAATAATTTTGTTTTCCAGGAAAAAAAGACCAGAGATACAAAGAAAAAGTGGCTGTTGACTTCTGTGAATTCTGGTCTCATGATTAATATGTTAGCGGATGACACTGAAGTCACAAGGTCTTGTGATTTGCAAGGGCAAGCCATTGCCAATTCTGTCTGCTCACTTGTGTCTGCTTACTTGAAGCTGATTGAAATATTAGGCCTGGAAGTCATACATCAGGAAGACGAAGCCAAAGTGAAAGAGTCAGATAAAAGTTGTGTGAACGAAAGGTTCTGATTGTTGCTGGATCTAAAAGTGGACAATTTACTGATCAATTCCTGGTGTTGCAAACTGGAGGAAGCTGTGAATGCTTTCTGTTGGCTTAGTCATCTTGAAGTAGGTTTAAGATACAATAAGGGAGGTGTGCAGGTGTTGCAGGACATGCTAAAGGCGAAAAATGCATTGTGAGAAGGGGCAGCAGAAGGAACTTCAGTCTTCCATGTCACTGGCCCATGTGTTTGATGCAGAGAGGATTTTTTCCCCTTTTTTAAATTTTCATATGGGGGGGGGGGGGGGGGGGGACGGGAGGGGTTTATAAAGGTGTGGAATGGAAAGAGGGGGATGGGTAGAGAGGGATGGGGATTTGTGTAGATTACTTGATGGTGGGACCCTCTTCTCCCCAAGAATTTAAGGTTTTTGGCTTTTCCTCAGTTGAAGCTCTGGATAAGAAACGCGGGCTCTGATTGGCGATTGTTGGATTAGGGAATGGTCGGGCACAATCTCTGTGATAAGCTGGTTGTACATTTGAAACAATGTGCTTTGTGTGTGTGTGTGTGTGCGCATGCGCGCGCTTCTAAAGAGAGAAAGAAAGAGGGGAGTGGGGGGGAAGAAAGAGAGTGTCCAGAAAGAAAACATAATACCAGAGAAAGACAAGAACAAACGAAGGCAAAATATGTAATGGATGCAAGTTATGTACCATAAAGAGTTAGTTCCCTTCATGTGATTTCACACATTCACAGGACTGGAGCGCAGCCAGTCCAAGGAGTGCAGCCCATGTTCTCTGGGACAATGGTGCCAAGAATCTCTACAGGGTTGGCTTTGAAGGCATGGTAAGTCTTGTACATCTTGTGCTGTCAGTCTGTTCATGATTCTGCTTTCTGTCACTTCTGAAACGTTTGGTCAAATTGCTCTTCTTTCGGTCCTGAGTACATTGCAATAGAATTGACGGTGGTTTTTAGATTCTTCCCTCTTTTTTTTTTTTTTTGTTTTGGCTCATCTGTTTGTGCCATCATGTGAAACAGATAATTACGATGTTGGAGCCGTACATTCAGAAATGTATCCATAGCACACTGAAGTCTGGGTAAGAGCTGGCCAAATCCTACAAATAAGTGCCTGAGATAGAAGGGGGCCGGAATAGCTCAGTTGGTAGAGCGCCGGACTCGTGATCCTGGGGTTGCGGGTTCGAATTTCGGTATAGGGGGATTTTTCCCTCGGAGTTAACATTGGTTCTGACTCCATTCCCCACACAGTCCTTCGAATGAGACTATAATAACCGAGGTTCCGTGTGTGAACGCACGCACAACATCTTGCACACACGTAAAATCCCATCACCACTTTCGGAAGAGAAGGCTAGTCTGGCCGTTGGTATGGATGAACGTGACACATAGCATGCACCTTCCCGAAGATGGAGTATGGCTGCCTTAATGGCGGATAGAAAAGGGTCATACACACAAAACTCACTGCCTGGCTATACAGGGAGTGTCCGCAGGAGTATCAGCCTGCGTACGCAGAAAGAAAAGAAAGAAAAGTGCCTGAGATTGGCCTGAAACCTTTGATTCCCACCCCATAAGGCCATAATGTGAACACTCATCCATGGCATCTTGTCCTGCTTGCATGCTTTTGTGTACCTGTCTTGTGGATGTGGATGTGGTGACCATGATTTGTTGGGAGTGTTCATGGTTGAGATCATGCGTAAGAAATTTATGTATTGATTATTAGAAAATTGTCATTCCTGTTGTTGGTAATGTTTTCTTTACACTGTCATCCAGTGCCTTTGTTTTTGTTTTTGATTTTGCTTTGATCCATCTAGTTATTGAGTTTGTTGATTACTGTCATAGTTTAATGTTGTGTCGTTATCCTTAGGTTGGCTGTACAGCGCATAAAGATGTGAAAGTTTTAAAGATGATTGAAAGCATTATGGAATTAGAAATAAAAGTCATTAAAAAAAGCACCATCTGAAAATCTGGAGTTTGAATTGAGAATGCCAGGGCCAAAAACTTTTCTTTAAATTCTTGCTTTTTTAAGCCCCCCCAATAGGCCTAACCCTTGCCTTCATCGCCATTATACCCATCTCCTATCTACCCTCTCTACCTATGCTCTTCTCCTTCATCCCCATTATACCCATCTCCTATCTACCCTCTACCTATGCCCTTCTCCTTCATCCTCATTATACCCATCTCCTATCTACCCTCTCTACCTATCCTCTTCTCCTTCATCCCCATTACACCCATCTCCTATCTACCTCTCTACCTATGCTCTTCTTAGTTGCTCAGCTCACACAATGATGGAGGTCTTTTTTCCTGTTAAGAGCACCTCAGTAATTGCCGTAATGTGCCAAAATGTTAGCTGTAATTCTGAATGCTGCACTCTCTTTCTTTTTTTCATCTTTTTTTATATATACTGTTCATCTCTTCCTACCATGTTAGTATGTAGGAATGCCTTTGTGCTGGTTCGTCTGTTTAACTGTTAACTCCCTTTTTGTCCCGTCCACCATCCATTCCTCAGTTGTACAAGTATGTATTTGTTTTTGTCCTGTGTTAGTTGTTCTTTACCTCACAGTCTTTCATCTGTCTGCCTACCTGTCTGTCTCCTTAGTGTGTGTGTGTGTGTGTGTGTGTGTGTGTGTGTGTGTGTGTGTGTGTGTACATGTGTATGTGTACTTGTGCATGCATTTGTATATATGTGTGTGTGTGTGTGAGTGAGTGTGTATTCATATATATTTTTGTGTGTGTGTTTGTTTGGTGAACAGGCAGACTTGAAAGTAGTAAACGATGCGAAGGGAGGATCTTTCTACAGAGATCATTTACCTCTCCTTGGTGAGTGTTCTGTTTTTGTCTACAGGCATGGTAGTGTTTCAGTACACCGTTAGTTTTGGTTGATTGATCATACTGTTTAGTTTTTTGTTGTTGTTCGTGATTGACCCAAAGCTGCAAACTTTCCTGAATTTTTCTGGATGTTTCCTCATTCAGAAATTATTCATGAAATCCTAAATTGAAAAAAAGAAGCAGACTCAAAATTTTGTGTAAAATTGTCATGTTTGAAGGGTAGTTTTTTTTTTTTTTTAATGGTGATGTAAAGTATTGCAGAATAAAGTCCAAATGATGTTATGTTATTTGGCAATTATGTTATGGGAAATGCGTTTTTCTTTAAAAACCATCTGAAACATAAAGGGGTTAGAAATACTATCGGTCAAAAGCTGAACTGCATGTGTTCACTCCATGCACCCCCTTCATCTGATGGTTTGACTCCAGAAGGTTGGCAGCTGTGATTGATGGGTTAATTCATCTGTCAGTTTTTCTTTCTGACTCACTGATATGGTGAACAAACAGTAAAATGATTGTGTCTTGTCTCTGTACTAAACTTCACCTGTGTGCACGCACACAGAGTGTGACACAAACAGTGAACAAACAGTGAAGAAACACGCACTCACACACATACGCCGCGCAGACACACGCACGCATGCATGCATGCACACACTCACACACACCACATGCACGCACGCACGCACGCACGCACGCACGCACGCACGCACTGCACGCACGCACGCACGCACGCACGCACGCACGCACGCACGCACACACACACACACACACACACACACACACACACACACACACTCACTAACCAAGCTGTGGTTGGTCAGATATGATGGGATCATATTTTTCAATTTGTTTTGTTTTGTTTGTTTGTTTTTTTTCAACAGCAAATCAAAATGATATATGATGATGAAGCCGTATACATGTCTTTCCTGTTTTCATTTTGTGTGGACACAGTGCACCCGACTGCCTTGTAGTGCACAAAGTACAGTTCAGTTGCCATTTACATTGAGGGCTGACTCACAGCCATGCAGCATATAATTATTGATATGCACCGAGTGAACACTGTAGGAATATGATTTGGGGAATTTCACTATTTTCAGTCAAGAAAATGTTTGTGAGGAAGTCATTTGTCTTTCATCGTTGTGATGATTTAGTGTGTCAGACATAAATTATATCAGGAGAAATTAAAGCTGATTTCAGCTTAGCGTGCCATCACAAGTCCTCAGTGAAGTGATGCTCACAGAGCTTTTGTTGACTGCACAGGTGAACAAGGACCTAGCTCCAGGTCGGGTCCTGTGGTCTGGCTATAGGAGACCAGGTGAATGTTGACCTGGACCTGGAGATTGTGCAGTCCCTGCAGCATGGACATGGCGGCTGGACCGATGGAATGTTCGAGGTTTGCTTTGTTTGTGATTGTAACCGATGTTATCTGGGAGTTATAGTAGTCAGGTTAGCGGTGAAGGAGGAAATAAAAGTAGAGACTTTTATGAAATTCAGATGGTGTTTTTGATCGTTTGAAAGTTTGTGTGTCATGAACAATTTGGTCAGTTGAATGGGAACTGATTTCATGAAACATAGATTTAGATCAGATTTTCTGAACAGAAAAGTTTACATTTACAGAAAGGTGTAGACTTTCTCAATGTGGGTAAAGGTGTGTAAGATTCTGTGCAATCTATAATCAGTTAATGATTGCAGATTTTACTTCAGTTAAGTGTCCAGTATATCAAAGTTGCAGTTTGCAGTAAGTGCAGTTTCTCTTACTCTCAGTACATTTTTTTTTTTTTTATATATAATGTTCTGATGATACATTACATTGATGAACAATTGTGTTTCAGTGTTTGGGTACCACAGGAACAGTGGTTGGGATTGACGAAGATCATGACATTGTGGTGTCCTATCCCAGTGGTAACAGGTCAGTCACATCATCCATCAGTCTTGAGTGAGCCCCTCTGGCTAGTACAGGTGGAAACTTTAGTTACAAAGGAGCACGGAAGGAAGGGGATGCTTATTTTTTGATTGAGCAACATTCTCATGAAAACTAGCCAAACTGAAGTATATGTAAAAAGAAGAAGGAAAGAAATGTTAAGGGGTTTAAGGAAGTAATTTGGCACAAACAAAACAGAGCAAGGTTATGTTCTTGACAATTTCTTCTGTGTCTTTCTTGCAGTGATGGCATATTCATGGGCTGTTTGTGTTGCTATGCCATGGTCGTTGAACTTATCACATAAGAAAAATCCTTGAAGTAATGTTTTTGTAGTCTGAGATGCACACTGTGAAAGCATTTAACAAATGTTTTTTTCATGATTTAGTGGAAGATAAGACAATATCCATCATGTCTAGATTTTTCTCTGTGTTTTGAATTGGTTGTCAGTTACATAAAGCTAGATAATTTGTGTTGAATACATCTTGTTGAAGGAAAAAAATCATTTATTCAAAATAGATAATTGCTTGACCAGTTTACTTTGTGATATATACTAGCTGCCTAAGAAATCAGATGCATTACATTTGCGTTTTGAATAGTAAACTTAAGTTTTTGGTTTGCATTCACTTGAATCTTTTTATTATTGGCAACTTTGTATTTTCTTTACAGATCTTGAGAACTTCAAAACTGATGAAAAAAAATAACGTTCTACCTGTAGATTTTAGCCCCAACTCTTCCCAGTCAGTCCGCTCCTCTTCCTTCTCCCCTGTCTCACAAGGCTTTTTTGGCAGTCAGGTATTTTCTAGTGGGAGTTCTACGATTTACTGATTTTTTTTTCTTGTGGAGCTCTCCCCACTTTGGAACATAGATTCAGTTTTTGTATTTTGAGCTTGTAGTCATTTGCATTCCTATTGGTTTTTATTTCAGTTTGAACTTCAGGTTCTTTATACATTGCTGTCATATCTAGCAGTCTTTGGAGTTGGTGATATACGTAGGGTTATCTGTTTTAGTTTGTGATGTTTATGTGTCCCTCCCCTCCTCCCCCATTTTACATGCAATTAAGGTGGACCAACATTATGTCTGTGATTCAGGTGGACGTTCAACCCTGCAGTGTTGACCAAAGTGAACACGGGCAGTTCCTCCAGTTCGGGTCAGAGTGAGAGCAGTTCAGTAACCCAGTTTGCCGTAGGGGACCTGGTGCAGATCTGCAGCGACACAGAGCGCATCAAGGTGCTGCAGCGTGGACATGGGGAGTGGGCCGAAGCCATGATGCCGGTGAGTTGAATGTCTCTGCATCACCCGGCACAGGTTGATATGGACTGCAAGGTCTAAGTAATCTGTATGGGTGGCAGTACAGTGTTGTGAAGGGAAGCCATGATGCCGGTGAGTGGACTCTCTGTGCATCACCCAGCACAGGGTGATATGAACTGCAAGGTCTAAGTAATCTGTATGGGTGGCAGTACAGTGCTGTGAAGGGAAGCCATGCCAGTAATGTCTGGTTCATATGAGGTCTTCATTAGCAGTGGGCAACAGTGTATGATTGGACTGATGCTGTTTTGTCTGGGAGGATCTTTCAGTCTTGCTGCTGGTTAGCGGTGCAGATGCAAACCAGTCAAATGTGAGAAGGGGCTGTCTGGAATCGGATCTACATGTTTGTTTTGGGGAGAAGTACATGTGTTTAAGTAGATCTAAAAACAACATTAATTGTTTGACTTTCCCGTAACAGCATATTACTATCCGGGGTTGAAGTTAAACTGTGAAGAGCTGTGTTGGCTTTTTCTCATACCCAAAGTGGCTATGTTTTGAAGAATTTTAGTCAGATTCAGAACCTATCATACAGGTTGCATCACATGTTCTGCAAAAAAAAAGCCACACTGTACGTATTGATGCAGAATAACAAAAAAACAAAAAAAAACAACGAAACCCAAACCTTTTCCATTGGGATGTTGCCCTTTTTTCATATGAAGTATAGAGGCAGTACGTCCTGAGTGTAACAATTTTTTTCATTATTATTTATGACCTGTGCTGAACTTGAAATAGCTTGAAGATCAGTTGAGGACAGATACAGCGAGATCACTTTTAAAAAGGAAATTTCAAGATTAAGACTGCAATCCAAAACATTTGTCTTCACCATATTTGTCTGTGTTTCTGAATGCGCAATGTTTGAATAAAGTTCACAGGGTGAACTGATGAAAAAGATGTAAAACATGAGCCGAATTTCATTACTCACTTATCTTGTTTTCAGTGAAGTGTACTTAATGATTCATTTCTGGATTAATATCACATGCATGTCATAACTTTTTTTCTTTTCTTTTTTTTTTGATAGTACATATGCTACTACAAGAAGTAAACTGTATGCATTTGAATTACGTTATAGTAAAATTTCTGCTGTTAACATCAATGAAGCATGATTGTGTGTGAGTACATTCACATTTATTATTATCGTGTTTCTTAGACTATTTGGTGGCTATTATTCGCACCATTTAGCTTTTTTTCTTGCCATAGCTCTGTTCATGTTGTTTATAACGCAGGTGACCATGAGGGGCCATATCAGGGCTGTCATTTGTCGAAGTCGTTCCTTGTCATTTTTACTATATACATGAAAAAGAGAGACACAAAAGATAGACAGAGTTTAGCAAGCAAACAAATTAACGAAAAAACGAGCAAAAAAAAATCAGGGCTGACACAAGTGTGTGTGAGCAGAAAGATCCTAAAAGGATGTTTCATGCAAGCGAGACAGTTGATCCAAAACAACAGCAAATATGCAGACCTGATTTACCTTTTTGAAACAGCTGGTTGAGTTTCTGCAGGCTGGAGGGGGAGCCATGCCAGTCACAGACAGAAATTTTTTCCCTTGAACAAATCCCATGATGTTTCTCTTTCTTCTCGCTCTTGCTCGCTCGCTCGCCTCTCTCTCTCTCTCTCTCTTTCTCTCTCTTCTCTCTCTCTTCTCTCTCTCTCTCCTCTCTCTCTCTCTCTCTCTCTCTTCCTCTCTCTCTCTCTCTCTCTCTCTCCCTCTCTCTCTCTCTCTCTCTCATTCTCTGTCTGTGCAGAGAAATGCGTACAGGACGTTGCGCCCAAACATTATAGTTTTTCGAAAGGGTGGTTAATTTGCATCACGTGAAAGATGGTTCTATGGAAGTTCGCAAATGTCGGTAGTAATCTTATAAGTACTTGGGCATATATTTTTCAACCAAAACTTAGCTTTACGTTTGCCTGTCATGATCTTGTTAACAGAGGAAAACGTGCTGTCATAGCTATTTTAAGTTTGCTTTATAAATTTGAAAGTGTTTCGGTTAAATTATTTTTTAAACTGTTTGATGCCCAAGTGCAGCCTATTGTACAGTATGGCGCCGAATTGGGGATTGGAATAAAGGACAATGAAATCGAAAAAATTACATCTATTTGCTATGAAGCGTTTTTTGCATGTGGATAGACGAACCCCTAATGATTTGGTTTATGGTGAGCTTGGAAGATATCCCCTTTATGTAAATTCATATGTGAAATGTATTAGTTATTGGCTTAAGATCGTACGTATGGAGGAGAACACAGATTACCTGCAAAAGCATACAAAGTATGTTTGATTTAGATTCTAGAGGCAAATCAACTTGGGCAACTTCTATTCGTAAATGTCTTTGTAGTTATGGGTTTTCGTTTGTTTGGTTTAGAACAGAGTGTTGATGTGTTTAAAACATTTTTGGCTTGTTTTAAGCAGAGAATAATTGATTGTAACTTGCAAGACTGGAATAGTCATATTAAAAACAGTGAGAGATTTTCTTTGTTTCGATTTCTAAAGACAAATCAAGTAATGGAAGCGGAAACCTTATTTGTCGATGAATATTAATAGTTTTGTCAGATCTGCACTAACTAAGTTTAGATTCGGTGTATCTGATATTGCTGTACACAGGCAACGTTACAATGTTCATACAGAATTAGATGTTTATGTCCATTATGCAAGTCTGCCCCTGAGAACGAACTTCATTTTCTATTTGTTTGTCCTTTGCTTACAGATTTAAGACAAAAATATATTCCTTGAAATATTATCGACGTCCATCATTTTTTAGGCTTATCTTGCTTTTGTCGTCAAAAAATGAGAATGTTGTTGGTGATCTAGCATCATATTTGTATAAATCCTTCAAGAGGAGGAGCTATCTGACTTGAAGTTTGATTATATGTGCTTGTATATTAATGTGTTGTTACATCAGTTATTTGTCAATACCCCTTCAAATGGGGCTGTGGCCTTTCTTGAATAAATTATCGTATCGTTATCGTTATCGTTATCATTCTCTGTCTGTGCAACCGACCATCCTTTCACACATGTGTGCTCTGTTGCTTTGATGCTTCAAAATGAGCTCAACCACAGTGACTTTCTACTGAAATACTATCTTGTCATCTGTCATACTTTAATTTACAGAGGCAGCTTCTGCCCATCCAGAGCTGTTTAAAATATATTTATTTTTATCTGACATTCGTTTTACTCCATACACATTACTTCAAGCTATCATAGCTATGGAACATTAGTATTTGTAAAAGATTATGACCAAGACATGATTAAGCATATTTTCAGCATAATTTCTCACACACAAAAATGCTCAATCTGTGACTTAGAACATTGATTCTATAACAGCAATGAAATAATTAAAAAAAGTATTTATCCTCAGGTTTCCTGAATAGTTGGTGGTAACACTGAATTGAACACTCCTTTAAGTTCCTGAATAAATGTTAGGACATAAAAATCATTTTTCTTTTCCAAATGATCGGAACGTAATCTTCTATGTAAGATAGACTGGTTTGACAGAAATGCGTACAGGACGTTGCGCCTAGTACAATTGTGATGATATATAATATTTATATATATGTGTGTGTGTGTGTGTGTGTGTGTGTGTGTATGCATGTATGTGAGTGTATTTGCGTGCATGCATGTGATCGCTTCTCACTGAATGAATGATTCAAACACAAAATGAGCATTGGTAAGCACAGCTGAATACAATTTTTCTTGATTAGTCACTTGTCAGCACCACAAGATAAGCAAAAATGCAGAGGTCGAGAAGCCATGCCCAAGATTTGGATTTCAAACTGAAGGCTGTCAATCTGGCTCATCAAAGGGGCAACCTCACAGCAACTGAAGGTGTAGTTGATGATCCAACACTGGCATACTCAGGGCAGCAAACTTTCCAGTGAAAAGAAATTGCAACTGCCAAGCCACGATTATTAACAGTTTAAAAAAAACAGGTGTAGTCTTGACAGCAGGCAGCACAGAAGTCACAGCAAGTTCAAGCACAAAAGCAGAAGTACTGGAAGTCTGGGAAAAACATGGCAGACATTGATGAAGAGTTCTTGAAATTTCTTGTCTGACTGAAAATGAGTCATTCAGTGATTTTGTATCACTGAGAACAGTGATGAAAAAGAATCTGAATAGCTGATTCCCCCCTATGTGTTGTTTTTGTTCTGGTTGAAAAAAAAGAAGATATGATTGAAAAAAAAAGATATGCAGGTGTAGCTTACGTAACGGTGCAGTTCAAGCCTGCAAATGACAGCAGTGTGAACCCTGACTGCAGTGTGGGTGGATAGGGATTTTCCTGATCTCCCAGGACAACTTTTGTGCAGATCTGCTCTCTTAGCATGGAAGATTGTGTGCATACCACAGAGATTTCGGTTTTAACCTCAGATACTCGAGTGAGAGAAGATAATCTATTAACAGAAAGATGCTGCACAAATAATTCAGAAAGTTTCTTTCCATCAGTGGATTATCTTCTCTTACAGAAATAAACGTCGATGTTGCCAAGAGATTTCATTGTCTGTGTCGGTGTTCAGTGGGTTATGGAGACATGAAAATACCCAACATGCATCTTGATACAAGGAGAGGAGGTGGGCAGATCCAACATTTTCCCATTGTCCACTGATATGTTGCAGTGGGCAGCAACATCAGCCCAGTAGCACACGATAGAGGATGATTAATCACTTGCAGTACCAGCCGCCGTGGCGAAGTGGTTAGCGTCGCAGACTCCCGGCTGGGAGGTCGTGGGTTCGAATCCCATCAGAAGTCATGTGGGTTTTTCTGCCCCGACCGGCTCCTACCCAGAGTTGAGTTTGCTGCGGACTCAGTTGGGAAGACTGGGACCACACAGTCGAGTTTCATCCACTTAATGGATGCGTTTCTGAGAGTGTTGCTCAAATTTCCTGACCAACACTGCAAGTGCCTGTATCTCTCGGGCCTGGTTGACGCCGGGATATATTATGAAAGGAAGCGTAGAGTACAGCCTTGTCATGTAGTCTCAAACCGAAATGGAAATCCGTAGCATCATCTTAATCATCCTCTTCTCATTGATCAGCATTTTAAAAAAATGTCTCAAATTCTGTGGCCCTTCATGCCCTGCTCTCATGGTGACCTCAGTTTCGATGTCCTCTCCACGTCTGTGGCCTTGGTTTGGTTCTGTCGGGGTCACCGGCATCGGGGGAGTCCATGGGGGCTGTCGTTGGACGGACGTGGTGGCGCCCTCCGGAGGGAGAGCTCACTCACGCCGGCTCCGCGACTTAGCAATTATTGTCGTCAGTAGGGGGCTTAGTAGGTGGTGTCCTGCGTATGTTTGATCAGAACAGGCGCCACTGAACACCACGAAAGTGACTCGGCAGCAGTGCAGTGTCTCCTCCGGTGGGTTGCCTCTTTATGACTTGACATTGACTGCTCCCTGTGGATTGCTGGTGCCGGGGCTTCGGCGGGGCCGACCAGGCTGTGGCTGTGGACGGGGTGTCGGAATGAGCGGCGTGGGTACACTGCCTCTGAGGTGGCGCAGAGGTCGGGACCAAAAAAAAAAAAAAAAAAAAATCACTGCAGTTATGCGTCATGTTGGTGATGGATTGATGCAAAGGTGCTTGTTGACAACCAAGTCAGGACACTTTGTCAGTGTGTTGTCTGTGGTGGCTGTTGCAGACTCTGGGCAAAATCGGGCGGGTGCAGCAGATCTACCACGACAGCGACCTCAAGGTGGAGGTGTGTGGGACCTCCTGGACCTACAACCCCTCCGCAGTCACCAAGGTTGCCTCGGCTGATGGAGCTGCCATTGGCTGTTCTTCTGGAGGTTAGCCTGTGTGTCTGTGTCTTGTGTCTGTGTCTGTGTGACTCTGTGTGTGTGTGTCAGTGTATGTGCATGGGTGTCCATGTTTGCATGCACATTGCGTATGTATGTAGATGTAAGGACGTCTGTCATGTGTGTACGTGTTTGAGAATAAGTAAAGCGTAAACAGGTCTGAAGATAGATGATAACATTCTAGGAGCACAGTGAGAGCCAGGCAGTAGAGCGCCAGTCCAGCAAGAAAGTAGTATCAAGTGTTCTGCTGGGCAGTGCTTTCTCTGCACTACACTTTGAGAGAAACTGAGAAGGGGTAGATAATTTGTCCCCAGGGTGAGACAATAAACAGACCAATCTCCACCTTTTTATTACCAATATGCCCAGTACTGCCTATCTGAACCCCGTTTAACTGACGACCTGCCCTGTTCCACCTGTCAAGAGGGGAGTTGCATGTCATTCCCATTTGGGATATTAGTGTTAAGATGCGCTTTAAGAATTTTTCAAATATATTTCAGCTCTTGTTGTTGGTGACATGAGTAGTAGTTAAAGATGACAGTCCATTCCTCGTGATTGGGGATGTTTTAGCGGCCCAGGTGCCCAGGCGGAACTGATGATTGCATTTCTGAAAGCCTTTTAGACTTAACAGGTCCATCTTCATTGCTTCAAGCTTCAATGCCAGTGTGTAAGATGACCAAGAAGTAGAGAGTAGGCTTTGAGATTATGGATGAATTGATGATGTTGTTACCACAAAGGTCAATTACAAACATGACTAATACACAAAAGCAGGCACAGCAACCACATCCATTACCAGATTTTTATACAAAGTTTGGTGTGATTAAAATCTAAATTTTTGTTTGGTAATTGAAAAAAAAAAGAATTACCTGAGTTTTAAAAAGTTAGTTGGTAGTAGCAGAAATATTAAAGAATGAAAAATTGATAGTTAAAAGATTAAACAGCATAAAATTACAAGAAACTGCTATTTCAAACAAACAAAAAGAGGTATTTGGATGATTTTATTTTCAGACGACTTTTTCCTTATCTTGACGTCTTCTGCTCTTGATTTTTATGAAGAATTTTTAGCAGCAATCTTTTCCAGTTTTAGTAGCAAGTAAGGGATTCACCAATTCCTCTGACTGAACCAAAGACAGCTCAGGTGTTACAGCTGGCCATCACTCGTCAGGCTACGATCTCTAGAGGAAGTGATGATAATATGGTTACTTCATCACTCATAATATACCAGAAGAAGCTCCTCTTTTTTTATGATACTTACGCATGAGACATTGAGATGAATTTTACTATGTATGCATCAAGCACACTTTATGAATTTTTTTTTTCTGTTAAAAAATATGTCGTTGAAACATGCTCACCACTGTAAAAATGCGCCTGCTCAGGCTAATGGTGAAACATCAGCCACATTGTTAAAGTTATGAGGAAGCATCTTCAGTCTTATCTGCTGAGATGGTACACAACATTCTTTGCATTATGCCATTCTTTCCTACTGTTTAGCTCATGCTGAAATTAAAAGCTCTATTTTAAAAAAAAGGAAGTTACAGATGGCAAAAAAAAGAGAGAAAAAAAAAAACCAACAGTATTTAATACTTGGAGTATGTTTGTCTCTGGTTATGAACTAACCATTTATTATGGATTTTGGAACAGGATGAGGGCTTGGGGAGCAAGCGGAAGTCAATATTGGAGATGGTTCTGATTAAAACATGCAAATATTTGGTTCTGATTAAAACATGCAAGTATGTTTTTACCCCAAGATTAGTTCCAATTCAAGCTTTATAAAAGAGGATATCATTAATACACAAATTGACAGAACAGGGTGAAACTTTGTGCATGAAATAAGAGAACGCGATTTTCAGACTGTAATGCCTCATTGTCATGACTACCTTTTCTCATGACAATTATACTTAATGTTCATTGCTTGTTCTGCTTCAGAGCGTCTGAGTGCTCTGCTGAAGAAACTGTTTGAAACTCACGTGTCTGGTGATGTGAACGAGGAACTGGTGAAAGCTGCAGCTAATGGAGATGGGAGCAAAGTTGACGAGATTCTTCAGCGTCCGGAATCAGATGTAAGTTCTGTGCCCATTGTTACTGTAATAAATGGAATTATTGGCTTTTCTGCTGTTTGTTGTTGTTGTTGTTTTTCTTTGAATGGGATTAGTTCCCTTGGCATCCCACCCCCAAATCTTGACTGCGGGGTGAATGTGGCTTTCATGGTCATTATTGTCATAATATGTATATAGGTTATTGCTTTTTTCTTTCCTATGTGTATTGTCTTTTGGGTAAGTGTCTGTTGGTAAGTGTTTTCATTATTTGAAAACTTCATGAAAGTATAACACATTTCTCCCAGCCCGACACTCTTCAGTCTTTTTCAGTAGCTATGGGTAGTGAGTGATCTTACTCACACACCCCCCCCATCCCCCTCCCCCACTCCTCCCCCCATCATTCCTGTCAGTTGTTTTGTTGATCCCCAATGGGGTGATGGTCAAACCATAACAACGACACTCTCTGCAAGTTCTGTGTTTGGAGTGGTTACTTACTTTCGAAATGTTGAGTTTTGATACCGTTCCTTTTCTTTTTCTTTTTCTTGAGGCGGTTAGTCTGCTTGTCCACCCTCTGTGGTTTGAAATTTCAGACTTCTGCTTGAAGTGTGATAGAGTAACAACTGTTCTGTTCGTTATAGATGGTGAATGCAAGTGGCATTCCTCAATGATTGTACCACACTCATAAGCTTTGTGTCAAGTGTTGGTTGTGGTGGACAGAGGGATTGATGTGTACAGGTGAACATAGCGTTCTTACCATATTCATAGGCATTATGTAAAGTATTAGCTGGGCTGAACAGAGGGCTTGATGTGTACAGGTGAAAATAGTGTTCTTACCATATTCATAGGTATTATGTGAAGTATTGGCAGGATTGGTGTGTACAAGTGAACACAGCACACTTATTGTATTCTGAGGCATTAAGTGAAGTATTGGCTGTGCTGAACAGGATTGGTTGTACAGGTGAACATAGCACACAAATAGTATTCATAGGCATTAGGTGAAGTATTGGCTGTTCTGAACAGAAGGATTGGTGTGTACAGGTGAACATAGCACACTTATCATATTCATAGGCATTATGTAAAGTATTGGCTGTGCTGAGCTGAAAGATTGTTGAGTACAGGTGAACATAGCACACATCGTTTTCATAGGTGTTATGTAAAGTATTGGTTGTGCTGAACAGAAGGATTGGTGTGCATAGGTGATCATTGCACACATGTGATATTCACAGGCATTATGCGAAGTATTTATGTTTTCAGGTGAATGGGGTGTTTGCTGGTCATACAGCATTGCAAGCTGCCTCCCAGAATGGACACATTGAAGTCATCAAGGTGCTCATTAAACACAGCGTCAACATGGAAGTTGAGGTCAGTGAATGCTTGTGGCTTTTCTCTCTTCACCCTGCTCTGTGTGTGTGTGTGTGTGTGTGTGTGTGTGTGTGTGTGTGTGTGTGCACGCATATGTTTAACTTTTTCGCAACACCCCGCGAAAATGATCGCAGTGCCCGACTTACCACTTGGCGATGTGGGTCGAAAATACTGGCGGCAAGTGATCTGTCACTCAGGACACGTCGTGAGAATGATAGCGACGGTCTACTTAAAATAGAGATGACTGCATTTCCGGAGAATTTTTAATTAGTGCTGTCAGCGTACAGATACAGTCCTTCCTATGTTATGTCATTACAGTCAGCAAGCTACAAACAGTCGATTTCATTGGTTAATTGGAAGAGAAAGCAACCAACCTGTTGGCGTCTTCAGGCACTGAATCAGTGCTCCATGTTCGAGTATGTCATTTTCAACTCAATCAAACAACAAGAAAATACTTACTTTGACTTTTGAAATATCTATCATCAAGAAGATGAAAGATAGCTCGATTTCACTGTACTGAAATAAAGTCACTGTGGGATTTAGGCTTTTAAGGAAAATTAATTAAAAATGGTCAAAATCAGGTGTCCTGAGGGAATGTCAGTGCTGTGACTGCAGTGTTAACTGAGCACACAGAGCAGAACGAGGGTCTGTGTTGATAGTGTTAAGAAAGGAGTAAGTGTAAACTATGAGCTACTCTTCCTCTAATGTTAAACAGCTCTGCTCCTTGTGTTTTTCTTGTCATTGGGTATTATTCTTTTTTTTTAAAGTTAACAAGCAAATAAATGCAAATGACTATGATCAGAAATACAGTTAATAAACAGAAACAGAAGTACTTCACCAGTTTACTATTTATGAATTCATTCAGCTGTTTATTAGTCAATTATTTCATAACGAAGCTGTATGTTAAGTAATCATTTAATTTCGAAATTGTCTCAAAATCAAAACAGAAAGTACTAGCTTCCATTGTAGTCATTAATTTGTTGATTTTTTTTCTGCCCCACTGGCTACTACTGGGAAGACTGGGACCACATAGTCGAGTTCCATCCTCATAGAGCGTTGTTTGAATTTCCGAAACAACACTGCAGGTGTCAGTATTTCTCTCGCCTGATCGATGCCAGGATATATTATGAAAGTAAGCCTAGAGTACAGACCTGTCATGCAGTTTCAGACCAGAGTGAAACTCTGTAGCATCATTTACATCATTACATCACTCTCATCCTCATCGACCAGCATTGAAAAAAAAAAAGTCTCAAATTCTAGGGCTCTTCATGCCCTGGTCTCATTATGATCTCAGTTTTAATTTCCTCTCCACAGGTATGCACTCGGTGAGGTTGGTGTCAGGGTAACTAGCATCAGGGACTGTCACTGGATGGATGTTAGTGGTGCCCTGTGCTGTAGAGGGAGAGCTCACTCGCTCTGGCTCTGCAAGTTAACAGTTGTTGTCATCAGTAGTAGGTGGTGTCCTGCATAGGTTGGGTCAGAAGAAGCAGGACTTAACACCACCCAGGTGACTCGGCAGCAGTGCAGTGTCTCCTGTGGTGGGTTGCCACATGAAGTCTTGATGTTGACTGCACCCTGTGCACTGCTGGTGCCAAAGTTATGGCGGGACAAGCCAAGCCGTGGTTGTAGGCAGGATTCAGAGTGTGCAGCGCGAGTGCAATGCCACTGAAGTGGCGGGGAAGATGAGACGGCAAAAGAAAAAAAAATTACTTCCACAGATATGGTGTAACCATTGATCGGCTTAGATCGCTACGATATGACTCATTGCAGTCTTTGGGGAACCGAAGAAGGTTCACAACACCAAGTACAGTTTATCCAATCATTTTTGTTTCTTCTGGTTTGTTGTCTTCATAATTACTGATGTAACGAATTGTCAAAAGTCCAAATAAGTCAAAAGTAAAAGGCGAAAAAATCTGATGGAACCAAGCCATTGAAAGTGAGGAAATAGAGGAAAGGTACTCTCAGTAAGGTGGAACTGTGCTAGCTATCACAAAATCAACAAGAATAAGACCGGCAAAGATGAAAGGAAAACGTTTGGTACATGCACATTGTATCTGTTTCTTCTGTTCTCAGAATGATTGTGATTTGGAAAAAGATCTGTATGTGTGTGCGTTATTTGTGTCCAGGATAAAGACGGTGACAGAGCAGTTCACCATGCAGCCTTTGGGGATGAACCCGCTGTCATTGAAATGTTGCATCGAGGGGGTGCCGACCTGAACGCTCGCAACAAGCGACGGCAGACGCCTCTCCACATTGGGGTGAACAAAGGTCACATTGGGGTGGTGCGAGCACTTCTGGATCTAGGCAGTCATCCCAGTTTGCAGGTAAGGGATGTCATCTAACTGTCTTTAGTCTGAAGAGAAACTATGGTCCCAGAATATGATGATATGTAAGAAAAAGAAGTTAAAAAAGACAGATGTGTAAAGAGAATACAAAACGCATATAACCCATTTTTAGAGTCACACCAGGAGATATTGAAGCTCTCTCTTAATTTAGGGTAATTTGGGATATTTTGAATGAGGCATGCAAATTATGTGATAAAAATATTGGTTATTCTTTTAGGTAAACTTGTACTTTTTTATTTGGTTGATTCAGATGCATATTATGTAAAATTAAAGATGGATTTAAAAATTGAGAAAAAAAAAGATAACACTATTTTAGGGTCCGTAAGATATGTAGGATGGCTAAAGTAGGCTTTTGATGTTATTCAAAAGAAAATGATAAGGAAAAAGTGGTTAGCAATGACTGGATTGGTGTTTGTGCCAATATCAATTACTGGACTGAAAGAAAGAAAGTAGGAATTGAAAGTACTTCTGCTGTTTTTTTTTTTTTTTTTTTTTTTAAACTTTGAAAGATTTCTGATAAGAAAGTGCACACTTACTTATCATACATGTGCAAACTCAGTACAGATCTCATCATTTGTACACACTGAGTGTGTGTGAAGATAATATAGACACGTTGATCATAACAGAATTTTAAATAGACGTTGAAAATTGACAGAAGGAACTCCAGTTTTACTGGTCAAGTTCACCAAGGACAAATTTGAGGGGAAAAAAAGGGTCTTGCATTGCATGACCTTATGTCTGTTTTTTTTCATGCATCTAGATCTTCCAGTCTACTTCATACGTATGTACTGGAGTCCATCCTCAGTCAAACAAAAACAAACAAGAAAACAAAACAAAAAGAGAAAAAAAAAGAAAAAAGAAAAACCAGCCAAACAAAAAAAAAGCAAAACAAAAACAAACAAACAAAAAGGAAAACAGCATTATTGAGTACCATAGTTTTAGTCTCAATTATGGAGTACCATAGTTTTAGTCTCAATTATGGAGTACCATAGTTTTAGTCTCAATTATTGAGTACCATAGTTTTAGTCTCACGTGACAGAAACATATTACTGTTGAAAAGATTGAACACTGAAGCTGTTATACTGACATGCAATATTCCTGTGACTCTCTTTAATGAAAAGAAATTATGAAACTTCAAAGAGATAAGCAAAGGCTTTGTCTGTCTGTTTTATGTTGAATAATGGGTTGTGAAATATACATATCTTTAAGCTGTTGCTTATGGAGGATATTTTTCTTATATTGGTCAACCACTGATTCGTTTGTTCTTGTGAAAAGTGAATGGAAGGCCTGAAAAGAGAACCGAAAAATCTGTAAGTGTCATTTCAAAGTTATGTAAAAGTCATGTAACAGGGTACCTATCTTCTGTTTCTCGCTATGTCCTAGACTGCTGGAACAGTGGAAGTCTTTTCAGGACTAGGAGAGTACAGGAAAATCAGATCTGTCTTCATAGTCATAGAACAATCCTGACATTTGCCCAAACAGATGTATGTTTAGTTCTTCACATAATAATGGTCCCAAAGACCTGTCAGTTCTCCATGCAAAAATGCTGTAGCAGGCAAATGAAAGGTCTTTACGCTGGCCAGCGAATCTCCCAATTTAATTTTAAACAGGTGAATGTTTGCTTACTAAAGTTACATCCCCTTAAGTGCTCATGCGCAGCTTTTGCTCCAGTTTGTGGTGTGTGATGAGGCTTTACAGTAAAAGCAGGGTCCTGGAAATTGGTTGATGTGTGAAAATTTGCTGGAAAAGTATGTACTTCTTATGTTAGGCTGGGACGGCATCCTGTTTGCTGCAGTTTGTTTTTCTGTGTGTGGTGAGCTGCAGTCCTGCCCACCTGCACTTCACTACAACCATGTCTATCACCTCTTTTGGTTGACCCCTCTGCTTGGGCAGCCCCCTTCTGTTTGACCCCTCTGCTTGGGCAGCCCCCTTCTGTTTGACCCCTCTGCTTGGGCAGCCCTCTTCTGTTTGACCCCTCTGCTTGGGCAGCCCTCTTCTGTTTGACCCCTCTGTTTGGGCAGTCCTCTTCTGTTTGACCCCTCTGTTTGGGCAGTCCTCTTCTGTTTGACCCCTCTGGGCAGCCCTCTTCTGTTTGACCCCTCTGTTTGGGCAGTCCTCTTCTGTTTGACCCCTCTGGGCAGCCCTCTTCTGTTTGACCCCTCTGTTTAGGCAGTCCTCTTCTGTTTGACCCCTCTGTTTGGGCAGCCCTCTTCTGTTTGACCCCTCTGTTTGGGCAGTCCTCTTCTGTTTGACCCCTCTGTTTGACCCCTCTGTTTGGGCAGTCCTCTTCTGTTTGACCCCACTGTTTGGGCAGTCCTCTTCTGTTTGACCCCTCTGTTTGGGCAGTCCTCTTCTGTTTGACCCCTCTGTTTGGGCAGTCCTCTTCTGTTTGACCCCTCTGTTTGGGCAGTCCTCTTCTGTTTGACCCCTCTGTTTGGACAGCCCTCTTCTGTTTGACCCCTCTGTTTGGGCAGTCCTCTTCTGTTTGACCCCTCTGTTTGGACAGCCCTCTTCTGTTTGACCTCTCTGTTTGGACAGCCCTCTTCTGTTTGACCCCTCTGTTTGGGCAGTCCTCTTCTGTTTGACCACTCTGTTTGGACAGCCCTCTTCTGTTTGACCACTCTGTTTGGGCAGCCCTCTTCTGTTTGACCCCTCTGTTTGGGCAGTCCTCTTCTGTTTGACCCCTCTGTTTGGACAGCCCTCTTCTGTTTGACCCCTCTGTTTAGGCAGTCCTCTTCTGTTTGACCCCTCTGTTTGGACAGTCTTCTTCTGTTTGACCCCTCCGCGGGTTGCGACCTTGTCGTGGTCGGAGGGCTTGCGCGGTCCAGTGATCCCTTAGGCTTTGCTGGCGGGGGCATCAATACTTAAAGATAGGCTGGTTTTTTTCCAACTGCTTCTAGGTCCGAGAAGCCAAGATGCTGTCTGGCCTAAGCGTAACGTGGTAAGGAGTTGATGCCCCTGGTAGGGCTTCCCATGTCAGATAGGCTAAGGGTGAGGATCCTGACTAAGAGTAACCCGCCTTCCTCCTTTTCTTGTTTTCTGCCTTCTTATTTGGCCCTTTTCTATCTTCGTCTCCCCTTCAAGTCTTCTTTTCCACACTTCCTTTTCTCTCTGTGGTCTCCTTAAGATCCGCCGCGTTTGCCGTGCGGTGCGACCTGTGTCGGAGGGGAATGAGATCCTGGTGATTGAGAGGGCCAGCGCTCTCAACACATCACTTTGGCTCGGACCTCTCCTAGACAGGGAGTACACTTTGGCCCGGGTGTACTAATCGGCTCCCCTTCTTGGGGCTGGGTCAAGACAGACAGTCCCCCTACTGGCCAAGTAAACCCATGCAGTGCTCAGCTCTCTGTTCCCGGGAGTTGAGCATGATCAGGGGGGATAGGGTTGGTGGCTTCTGTTTGTCGTATGTCTCTCCCGAAGCCTGGAAGGGGTCAAGACATTGGTTTCTTGGCCCTGGCCCCTTAGTTGGACTCCAAGGTGGGTGGGTAAGGGAGGGATGAAACACAATAAACTCAATATGGCTTTCTCAAAAAATATCCCCCCCAAAAAGAAGAGGAAGGCAGCATCCCCTATTTCAGGGGATTTCAATTCTGACAGTGATTCAGATACTGAGGTACGACAGAAGACAGGTTTCTGGGCTTCCTGGCTCGTGATGGAAGGGACGGAGCAGGAAAGACCCCTTTCAGCTCTGAGCCCTTTTACTATCCAAAAGGGCTTTCAAGGTATAGCAGGTGACCCTCGGTCCATCAAGAGGTTGAGAAATGGCTCATTTCTAATTCAATGTAAATCACAAAAACAATCTGAACAGCTGATGAAGGCAACAAAACTAGTGGACAGGGAGATCAGGGTAACTCCCCACAAACAGTTAATTCATCGAAAGGCGTGATTCGCTGCCGGGATTTATCAGGTGTCTCAGAGGCAGAAATTAAGACGGAACTGGCATCCCAGGGTGTGACGGAGGTGCGCAGGGTGACTGTAAAGAAAGGTTCAGAGAGAGTGGCCACCAACACCCTCTTTCTGACCTTCTGCAACCCTGTGCTGCCTCTGGTCATCAAAGTTGGTTACCTGAATGTTCGTGTTCAGCTGTATGTGCCGTCCCCATTGAGGTGCTTCAGATGCCAGAGGTTTGGCCATGTCAGAGACCGCTGTTCTGGGCAGGAGGTGTGCGGTGTTTTGCTGCAAGGCGACCCATGATGGGCCGTGTAAAGATCCGGCACATTGTGCTAACTGCGGTGGCGATCATCCCTCCTCTTCAAGAAACTGTCCTCTTTGGATTCAGGAATCCGCAATACAAAGAATAAAATCAGAAAAGAAGATCTCGTTTTTTGAAGCCCGGAAACAGGTTGTGGGCAGTCAGACGCCGACAGCTTCTTTCTATGCTTCGGCCGTAAAGAAAGTTCCCACAGTTTCCACTCGGTCAGTCTGCTGCCAGACTGATGAATTCATGTTTTCAAAGACATTGCAAGTAAGATCTGTCAATTCTGGTGGTAGCAAGTCCACCACCTCCCAACCCAAAGTGAATGCCCCTGGTGGAGGCAAAAAATCCGCCACCCCTCAGACTGCCCAGCAGTCTACAACATCTGCTGCTGGGCAGATTAAAAAACCAGCACCCCCACCTCGAACTCCTCTGTCCAGTGCCCGTGCGGGCAAGGGAGTTCCACCCAGTGTGGAGATGGTGGAGATGAAGAAGAAACCTCCACCGTCTCCCAAATCCAGACCTTCTTCGCCTGTTGGCAAGTCTGCCAGCAGGTCTGAAGACCACAGTCCAGTGAAACTAACCAACAAATTTACACCCTTAGCCGCAGATGTTGATGAGGAGATGACCTGATCTCTCTCCTTTTCACCCTCTGCACCATGGATAGTACAATATCCCATTGGAATATCTGTGGACTAAAATCCAACTTTGAGGAGCTGCAGCTTCTGTGTCAATCTATAAAACCTTCTGTCGTGGCTCTTCAGGAAACTCAAATTCAAAGCCAGAAGACCTTTACTCTTTCTGGCTTTAATATTCTTTCAAATCCTGCACAACCATCCACGTTGGGACTGTCGGGCGGTGTTGCCCTTCTCCTACACAAAACTTTGTTGTATAGTCCTGTCGATCTGTCTACCTCCCTTCAGGCTGTAGCTGCGAGAGTCACTCTCCACAAGACTGTGACAATCTGTTCCCTTTATCTCCCACCTTCTGTCCCGGTTTGTCGTCAGGACCTTGTCAGTCTGATAGGAGAACTTCCTCGACCTTTTTTGCTGTTGGGTGACTTAAACGGTCACAATCCTCTTTGGGGTAGTGTCAGTACGTCATCCAGAGGTCTGCTAATTGAGGATGTCCTTTCGGATTTAGATTTGTGTTGTCTGAACGACGGATCTGCAACTTACCTCCACTCTTCCACAGGTTCACTTTCGTGTTTAGATTTGTCGGTTTGTGACCCCTCGCTGGTCCTGGACTATGAGTGGTCTGTCCATGACGATCTGCACGGAAGTGACCATTTCCCTGTCCTCCTACAACCTGTAATAACTGAACACGTCTCTGTCTCTCAACACCTAAATTATAAGAAAGCAAACTGGGATCTATTTGCAGCCACTATTTCTGCGAAATTCCAGACACTGATTTTCTTCAGAGTCCGGACCCAGCAGAATCACTGACTAACACTATGATCAAGTGTGCTAAAGCTTGTATTCCAGTGTCTTCCGATAAACTTCAAATGCCAAAGACACCCTGGTTTGATTCAGACTGCCACAAATTTCCAAAGTTCGAAAACGGGCTCAGCGTCAGGTATACCAACGACCTTCGGGTCCCAACGCTCGAGCCCATCAGAAACTCCGTGCTAAATCAAGACACACTTTAAAATCAGTAAACGTCGGTCCTGGAGAAGTTTCTGCTCCAGGCTGACATCAAAAACTTCCAAGAAGAAAGTGTGGAACATCATTAGAAAATCAAAGGGAAGAACACCTGTCCCACTGTGAACCATCTCAAGTTTTCGGACTCTTTAATTACGGAGAAAAAAGCAGTTGCTAATCTGCTTGCTTCAACCATTGAAAAGAATTCCTCCTCTTCTAACAAATCAGCCACTTTTGTCAAAAACAAAGCCCTAAAGAAAAATCACCCTGCAACTTTTCGTCCGACAACATGGAAGACTACAATCTTCCTTTCATGCTAAACGAGCTGAAATCTGCCTTACTTTCTTGCAGCGATTCCTCTCCAGGTATGGATGAAATTCATTATCAGCTGTTGAAACATCTTCCGCAAGAAGGTCTGAACATACTGCTACAGGTATACAACCATGTGTGGACTACAGGTTTCTTTCCACCCTCTTGGCGGAAAGCCCTCATTATTCCCATCCCCAAACCTGGAAAAGATCTTTCTAATCCATCAAACTACCGTCCCATAGCTTTGACCAGCTGTGTCTGCAAATTGATGGAGAAAATGGTCAATGCTAGGCTCATGTGGAAACTCTAAAACCGATGGCCTTTTGGCGAAAGAACAGTGTGGTTTCCGCAAACATCGGACTAACCGTTGACCATTTGATTCGTCTGGAATCTACACTTCGGAACGCTTTTTTGAACAGACAGCATGCAGTGGCAATTTTCTTTGACTTGGAGAAGGCCTACGATACCACCTGGAAGTCGGGGATACTTCATGATCTCCATGATCTGGGTTTTCGAGGTCATCTTCCGCTTTTCATTCAAAATTTTTTGGCAGAACGACAGTTTCAGGTCCGGGTTGGCACCACTCTCTCTGATGTCCACGAGCAGGAGTTAGGTGTTCCACAGGGAGCATACTGTCCTCCTGCCCTCTTTAGTATTAAAATCAACAACATTGTTCAATCAGTTCAGCAGGGTTCAGACTGCTCATTGTTTGTGGATGATTTTGCTGTCTACGCAACTGGAAGCCTGTACCCGAGTGTCCAGCGCAGGCTCCAGCTTTGCGTAGATAAAATCCATCAGTGGGCAGATGAAAACGGTTTCACCTTTTCTCCAACAAAGACGCAGTGTATTCACTTCCATAATTTCCGTCAGTTTTTTTCCAGATCCTGAACTTCAAGTAGGGAAATCTCCCATTCCAGCTGTTAAAGAGGCCAAATTTCTGGGAGTCATTTTTGACCAGAAACTTAACTTTCTCAGCCACATCAAACACCTCAAAACTGCTTGCCAGAAAGCACTGAATATTCTGCGGGTCGTAGCGCACACCGACTGGGGCGCTGATAAGAAAACTTTGCTGCACCTCTACAGAGCCTTGGTCCGTTCCAAACTGGACTTACGGTTGTGCTGTCTACGGCTCCGCAAGATCGTCTTACCTCAAACTCTTGGACCCTATCCACCATCAAGGGCTTCGTCTCTGTCTTGGAGCGTTCCGCACCACCCCTGTGTACAGCCTGTACGCAGAGAGCGGGTGAACCTTCACTGTCCAACCGCAGGCTAAAACTGTCTTTGAATTATTATATCCGACTGTTCTCCGAACCGCAGAATCCTGCCTATGACTGTGTCTTTGACCCTCCGTTCCAAAGTAAGTTTGAAAACAACCCGAAATGTATTCCGCCGTTTGGTCTTCGTATGCGGCCTCACGTGCGGAATGCAGGTCTAGACCTAGGAGTTGTATCCGATTTTTCCAAGTTTCCGGATCAACCTCCGTGGACCTTTTTCACACCAGAGATTCGTTTCGATCTTGCAGCTTTTCGTAAAGAGTCTACCAGCTCTCTGGCGTACAAGGCATTGTATGCTGACCTCTGTTCCAAATTCCCATCCTGTCAAAAAGTTTTCACTGACGGTTCCAAGTCTGAAGATGGAGTGGCCTATGCAGCCTACTGCCCTGGGGCTCCTTCTCAGATACTGTTGGAACATATTCATTCCGATGCTTCTGTCTATTCTGCTGAACTTACCGCTCTGGTTTTGGCTTTGAAGATAATCTCGCATTCTTCGAAGAGGGACTTTCTGGTTCTGTCGGATTCGCTGTCAGCTTTGGAGGCCATAGCTGGCCGCAACCTTCAGCATCCAGAACTTTACTTTTTTTAAAACTTTTTAGCAAGTTGAAGGCGGACGGTTACAACATTACTCTTGCTTGGGTTCCTGGTCATGTTGGCATCGGCGGGAACGAAATGGTTGATCGTTTAGCCAAGAATGCCACAAGAGAGAAACTGTCCAACGTTTATATCCCCTGCTCAGATGTGAAACCCAAAATTAACGATTATGTGAGAGACCTCTGGCAGGAGGATTGGAACACACAGACGAATAACAAACTCTTTCAGATCCGTCCAAACCTTAAGGACTTCCTCCCATCTACGTCGGGTGGTTGTAAAAAGAGGAAACGGTTCTGTGCCGGCTGCACACCGGCCATTCGTATTTTACCCATTCTTTCTTTTAAAGAGTGAAGAAGCTCTGTGGTGCATTCCATGTCATGCGCCACTCACAATGAAAACATGTTCTTTTGGAGTGTTGGGACTTGCATGATGTGAGACACAAACATTTTACAGGGGAGTCCATGAAGATCCTGTTCAGGGATGTCCCGCCTGACGTGATCCTTGCGTTTTTGAGAGAGATTAACATTTTTCATCTGATTTAAGATTTTACGGAAGAAAGATATTTAATGCAATTTTCTGGTGCTTTCTAGACAATGTCATTTAATGAGATGTGTGAAAGTGTTTTTTTTAATATTTTTTATTTTTTTTTAAGACTGGGAGTTGATTTTAAGGTAGTGACGCCCTGAGTGGCCCTTTGCGGTCGGCTGGGCTATAAGCAACATATCTTATCTTATCTTCTCTGTTTGACCCCCCCTCTGTTTGGGCAGTCCTCTTCGTTTGACCCCCTGGGTAGCCCTCTTGTGTTTGACCACTCTGTTTGGGCAGTCTTCTCTGTTTGACCCCTCTGTTTGGCAGCCCTTGTCTGTTTTACCCTCTCTGTTTGGGCAGTCCTCTTCTGTTTGACCCCTCTGTTTGGGCAGTCCTCTTCTGTTTGACCCCTCTGCTTGGGCAGTCCTCTTCTGTTTGGCCCCTCTGTTTGGGCAGCCCTCATCTGTTTTACCTCTCTGTTTGGGCAGCTACAGTCCCTTTCTAGGGACAGTATATTCTGCAAACGCTTGTGTGTCCAGAAACAGTGAATCAAATTGGGCTATGTATGATCAGCCGGGCTGTAATTAAACAGAAACAGGGTCTTTTTTCTCTTCTCGTAAGCTCATGAGGGAGATTAGGCTCCAGCATGATGGCTTCATAAAGGTTGCCTTGGGTGATTGATTAGATAAATGTTATGCCCCTGTGGCTTTCATGTGTGACTGCATGTGTGCAAGCCTCCAGAAGCTTCTGAACTAGTTTATGAAACACAAACTGCTTGGTTTTAATGTTGGTCTGCTGCTGGTTCAGAATTTGGCATCTGGATTGAAGGCTTATATTAGGAGAACTGGCTTTTCAGCGATTTTCATATTAAATTTTTGGTTCGAAAATTGTGTGAGATGAGTGATGCTGTTCTTTCAGAACAGCTGTCTTTCATGGCGTTTCAATGGGTAGTGAGGGACTGCTTGATGGTGCCCCTTTCCTCTCCCAAACAAACAGAAGGGAGTGGCAGAAGAAATCTGCATCATGCAGCATGTGAGATCTCTCATTTCCTTTGCAGTGGCTTTCTGGACAGGCATTTTACTTCCTGGCCAGCTCTCTATGAGGGATGGGACTGGTTAGAACATCTCTACCATGCTTTGACTGACGACAGACAGAGGGCTGTCCTAAAGATTGATTGTCATGGGAGTGATATACTTTAATTATCTTTTTTTCTGAACAATCAGGCAAACTGCAAGTATTGTATGAAAGAACTAAAAAACGAAGAAATTCTCCACAAAGAATGCACAGAGAAAAGTATGAAGATCAAACTTAGTGTGGCCTGATGGTACCAGAGGGAATGGTTTTCTTTGTATGTAATTTGTAAGTGACATCAGTATCCAAAGAATACTTCAGACACTCTCTTAACAGCAAGTAGAAGTGTCAGAAAATTGTTCGTGACATGACTTTGGTTGGTGCAAGATGTAAAATCGTCAAGTAAAGTTTACACAATTTTTTTTCTTCTGATGCAGATGGCAACAAACAGAAGAAATTGAAAAAAAAAAAAAAAGAAAAAAAAATTGCCAGGCTACCATTTATCCCACAATTTTGTGGATTTGAGTGAAAAATGAAATGAGAATCTGCAAAAAAAGAAATGTTTCACAAACAAACAAAAACAAAAAACAAAAAAGAAAATCAGAGAAGAAGAAAAACATGGCAGTAGAATCCATAAGTGCTGGTTGCTACTTGTGGTATTTGCTTGAAAACACT
>CM031600.1:14807181-14847278 GCA_018398815.1 Conus ventricosus | reverse complement strand
GAAAGTGTTTTTGTTTTGTGGATTGGGGGAGAGGGGGGGGGGCTTAAACAAGGGGGGGGGTTTAAACCTTTTTTTAATTTTTTTAAAGGGAATTTGGATTGTTGAAATTTTCCTGTTTAAGGGGGAAAGAAAAAGTAATTTTCACTTTGTTTTTGACTTTTTGGTTTTTTCCCTTTGTTTTTAAGGGCTACCGTTTTTTTAAATTTCCTTTTTGGCGTATTTTCCTTTTGGCCCCTTTTCCCTTTTTTCCAACCCCTTTTCATTGTATAATTTCCCAGGTTTTTTTGTTTTTTGTTTGTTGTTTGGGTGTTGTTTTGTTGTCCTGCCAATTTGGAAATCAATAATTTTTGGTACTTTTTTGTAAGTTTTGGGGGGGGGGTGGGGGGTTTTAGAAAAAGGGGGGGGGGGGCAAAGTAAAATTTTCTATTTAATTTCTGGGGTTTCCGGGGGGGGGGGTTTTTCCCCCCTTTTTTTTCCCCGGGAAAATTGGGGCGCTTTAAATTTTAACCTTTTCCAGTTACCTTTTCTTTTATTTGGCCCTTTTTCCCCCTTTTCTTCCCAAATGGGCCCCAAACGTTAAAATTTTTCCCTAGGGCTTTGTGTTTTGGTGTTTTCTTTTTGGGGGTTTTAAAAGGGGCCCTTTGCCAAATCCCTTTTTGCTGGAACCAAAAACATTTGAAAAACCTTTCCCTTTTTTTTAAATTTTAAGGTGTAATTAAAAAAAAAAGGGGGGGTTTTAGGGGGGGGGAAGTTGATTTTTACTTTTAAATTTCTCCCGGAACCAAAAATTTCAATTTTTTTCCAAAATTTTTTATTTTTTTGTGACCTTTTTCATTTTTTTTGGGGTTAATCATTTTTTAAACAAAAAAAAAAAGGGTTGTCTGTCCTGGGTTGTCTTTTAAAAAAAACCTGTTTTCTTCTTTGGTTTTCGGTTTCCTTTTGCCCCCCCTTTTTAACTGGAAACCCCCAAAACTGTTGGGGTTTGTCTGCTTTTGGTTTCCCTGTTGTTGTTTCTGTTTTTGTGTTTGGGGTTTTTTTTTTCTTTTTCTTTTTTTCTCCTTTTTCTTCTCAACCAAAAATTTTTTCTTTTTTTCCTTTTTTTCTTCTTTTTCTTTTTTTTTTTTTCCCCCGTTTTTTCTTTTTCCCCCCTGTTTTCTGTAGTTTTTTCGCCTCTTTTTCTCTGTTTTTCTGTTTTCTGTCTTTTTCTCCCTGTCTGCCTTTTTGGTCACCTTTTCCTCTTGCCCTTTTTTGACCCCCCTTTTTTTTGGTTTTCTGTCTTCGTTTTTGTATTCCCCCTTGTGGGGGGGTCTGTTTTCCGGCTCTTCCTCCTCCCTTTTACCCCCCCCCCCCCCCCACCCCACACACCACCCCCACCCCCCTCCTTCCTCTCCTCCTCTCCCTCTTTCCTCTTCTCCTTCTCTCCCCCCTTAACCTTTTTCTCTTTTTTTCTCCTATGTTTTTCTTTGTTTTCTCCTCTTTTTTCGCCCCTGGCTTGCCATTTGTCCTGGGTCTTGCCTTTTTTTCCGAGCGAGAAGAAAAAAATTTTGACCAAAAGGGAAGAAGCGGGGAAAAGGGGAAGGGGGAAGAATAAAATGTTAAAACGCGAAAGAATTGAAAGGAAAAAATAAAGTCCAAAAAAGTTTTCACCCCCCCCCCAACAACCAAACAACACACACCAACACAAAAATAAAAAAAATTTTTTGTTGCGGAAAAGTCCCAAAAAACCATCCTTATAAGGGTTTGGGGGGGTTAAAAAACCCGAAAAAACCATCCTTATCTTTAAACAGCCTAGACCCAACCCAAGGGAAACCCCTTGAAAAGTCCTAACAAAAAAAAGACTTTTCCATTTGGCCCCCCATTTAACTTTTTTTTTTCAAAAAAGGGAGGGGAAAGAAAGGGAAGCGGATGGGAAAAGGAAAGTTTTTGTCCCCCCCGTTTTTAATTTTTGGAAGGGAAAAACCAAAAAAAATTGAAAACTAAGGTTTGCCCGGGAAAAACAACCAAAGTCAAATTTTCAGGAAAAAAATTATTTTAATCAAGTCTTCATTTTATAGAATTATTTTTAAGGGATTAAATTCCCCCCTTTTTTCCCCCTCATTTCCCCCAACCCAATTGGAAAAGGAAAATTGTAAAGTCCGGCAAAGAAAATTTCCCCCTTTGGGAAAAAATTTTCAATCCCAAACTTTTTGGAATTCCCCCCAAGTTCTAAAATGGGAGGACAAACCCACCCTGGGCCCCCCTTTTCCCCTTTTGGTAGGGAAGGAAAAAAACGGGGGGGTGTTTTCCAAACGGTCCCCCAAACTAAAGGCAGGGACTTTAGTCATAGATCCCGTAATTTTTAAAAAATAATTTTTTTTTTCTTCTTAACATGAAAAAAAATTGTCTGTGCGGGCAAGAATTTTTAAAACGCTATTTTAAAATTCCCTTTTTTGTAGGTCCCAGGGACAAAAAGGGCAGCTTTTTCCGGCGTTAAGGGGAGAACGGTTTTGGGTTGGTAAAAAAACAGGTTTTAAATTTGCTCCACAGAAGTGTAAAAAAAAATTTTCCAAAGTTTCCATTCTAGGGGTAGGTAAAAGGGAATTTAAAAAAAAACGTATTTAAAAATTTTCCCAAGCAGAACATTTAAAATCCTTTTAAATTTCTTAAATTAAAATTCCCCTTTTTTTTTTCCTTTTAAAAAAAACAAAACCAATTTCAAAAAAATTTTCACTTTCGGGTTTTTGGCCCCCCCCCCCCCCCACAAAAACAACCACCCAAACAAAAACCCCAACCACCCCCCCAAAACCCCATTCCCCCCCTTTTGAAAAAAAAAAAAAAAAACAAAAAAAAAATTTTAAAACCCGTTTTTGCCACGAAAACCCCACACACCCAACACACCAAAAAAACACACACACACACCCCCCACAAAAACCCACACCCCAAAACACACAAAACACACCCCACACCCCAATTGCACAAACAAACACACCACACACACACCCCAACAAACACACACACACACCCAAAACACACCAACCACCCCAACGCCCCAAACATTAAAAACCCATAAAAACAACAGCCCAAAAAACAAAACCAAGGAAAAAACCCCCCAAACCCCCAAAACACACCCACCCCGGACCACAATAACCCAAACCAAAAAAACCCCAAACACAACCTAAAAAACAGAACCTAAACCCAAAAACCATGAAAAATTGCCAAGGAAAAGAAAAATTAAAATCTTTTTTTTTGGGAAATTTTTAGGACCCCCGGGAAAAGCAAAAAGTTTCATCGCTTTCCCCGGGGCACTTTTGGTCGGGGGTTATAAAATTGGGAACCGGGATACAAAAAACCCGGTAAAAGGGATTTTAATCAGAAACAAGGGACTTCTGAAACCCCAAAAGGGGATAAACAAACCAAAAGGAGAGTCCACTGTTTTTTTGGAATGCGCCCGATTTGAAAAACAGTTAAAATTTGGATTACCCACATACAAATTTTTACCCAATTTTTGCCCCACACTCAAACAAAACCCCTTTTTCTTAAAAACCCCATGGTATGGGACCTCTTGCACCACACCCGGTCCCCTACCCAAAGAAAATTTGGTTTGCATCAAAGTTCCTGTTTGTATTTTCCCACCTTAAAACCCCCCCCCCCCCCCCCCCCCCCCCCCCCCCCCCCCCCCCCCCCCCCCCCCCCCCTTCCTTTTCTGTGAAACTAAAACAACCCGTGGTATTGGCACTCCCTTTTTCTGTGCCCTGGGGGTTTTATGGTAGATAAGGGTGTGTGTGTGTTCGTACATTCCTGTTCTGTCGTTTTTTTTAGGACTGCCAAAAAAAGCCAAGGGGGTTTTTGGTTTTGTTTTTAAAAGTCCCAACCCCTTGTGAATAGGGGTTTTTCCCCTTTCCCTTGGGTGTGTGGTCAGCAGTGGGGGGTTGGGGGGAGGGGGAGGGGGGGGGGGGGGGGGGAGTTCAGTTGTGAATAAAAAGTTGGATCGCGTGGCTCCCATTTTCCCCAGGAATTTTGTTTATTTCAGAGAAAAGAAACCCTAGAAATAAGGGAAATTTAATTTTTTTTTTCCAGGAAAAAAGCCCGGGCCCCCCCAAAAAAAGTGGCTGTTGACTTCTTTTGGAATTCTGGTCACATGATTAATTGTTAGCGGATGACATAAAGGGTCAAAAGGGCCCTTGTGATTTGAAAGGGGCAACCCCTTTCCCAAATTTTGTCTGCTCACTTGTGTTGTTTATTTTGAAGCTAAATTGAAATTTGGGGCCGGGAAAGGGTCAAAATCGAAAGACAAAAGCCAAAGTAAAAGAGTCAGAAAAAAATTGGTAAACGAAGGTTTGTTTGGTTGCTGGATCTAAAAGTGGAAAATTTTCCTAAATAAATTCCTGGTTTTGCAAAATGGGGGAAAGCTGTAAATGCTTTCTTTTGGCTTAGTCATCTTGAAGAAAGGTTTTAAGATCCCAAAAAGGGGGAGGTGGGGCAGGTTTTGGGCAGGACCATGCTAAAGGCAAAAAAAATGCATTGTGGGGAAGGGGGGCCCCGAAGGAACTTCAGTTTTTCCATGTCACGGGCCCATGGGGTTTGATGCAAGGGGGGGTTTTTTTCCCCCTTTTTTAAATTTTCATTTGGGGGGGGGGGGGGGGGGGGACGGGAGGGGTTTTAAAGGTGTGGAATGGAAAGAGGGGGAGGGTAGAGAGGGAAGGGATTTGTGTAGATTATTTGTGGGGGGCCCTTTTCCCCCCAAAAATTTAAAGGGGTTTTTGGTTTTTTCCTCAGTTGAAGCTCTGGAAAAAGAAACCCCGGGCTCTAAATTGGCGATTGTTGGATTGGGGAATGGTCGGGGCACAATCTCTGTGAAAGCTGGTTGTAATTTTAAAACAAAGGTTGCTTTGTGTGTGTGGTGTGTGTGCCCCAAGGCGGCGCTTCTAAAGAGAGAAAGAAAGGGGGGAGGGGGGGGGAAAGAAAGAGAGTGTCGAAAAAAAACAAATACCAGAAAAAATACAAGAAAAACCCAAAGGGCCCAAAATAATGTATTGGGGGAAGTTATGACTAAAGAGTTAGTTCCCTTCATGTGTTTTCCCACACTTTAAAAGGGGACTGGAGCCACCCCGGTCCAGGATTTCCCCCCCATGTTCCTGGGAAATGGTCCCAAAAAGAATTTTCCCGGGTTGGCTTTAAAAGGCATGGAGTCTTGTACATCTTGTGCTGTCGTCGTTCTTTTTTTCTGCTTTTTGTTCCCTTCTGAAAGTTTGGTAAAAATTGTTTCTTTCCCCTTTCCTGGTACATTCCCAATAAAATTTGGGACGGGGTTTTTAGCCCCCTTCCCTCTTTTTTTTTGTTTTTTTTTTGGCTCATCTTTTTGGCGCCATATTTTAAAAACCGAAAAATTACGATGTTGGAGCCGTAAAATTCAAAAAACTTTTCCCCCATAGCACCTAAAATTTGGGGGAAAGAGGGCCCCAAAAACCCTACAAAAAAAGTGCCTGGATTGGCCTAAAACCTTGGTTTCCCCAGCCCGAAAGGGGCCCGGGTAATGTAAAAAATCACCCATGGATCTTGTCCTTTTTTCCCAAGTTTTTTGGTACCTGTTTTGGTGGGGGGAAATGTGTGACATGATTTTTTGGGGGAGTCCCTTCAGGGTTGGGGTTTAATGCTTTAAGAATTTTATGTATTGATTATTAAAAAATTTTTCATTCCTTTTTGTTGATAATGTTTTCTTTACATTTTCCCCCCCCCCCCCTTTCCCTTTTTTTTTTTTTTCTTTGTTTTTGGGGTTGTTTTTTTTTTTTGCTTTGACCCCTTAGTTATTTGAGTTTTTAAATTTTACTGTTTTGGGTTTAAATGTTTTTGTCTTTATCCTTAGGTTGGCTGTACAGCGCTTAAAGATGTGAAATTTTTTAAAGATGATTGAAAGCTTTAGGGAATTAAAAATTTAAAAAGTCTTTAAAAAAAAAAAAAAAGCACCATTTTGGAAAAATTAGAGTTTAAATTTGAGAATGCCGGGGAAAAAACCCTTTTTTTTAAATTCTTGCTTTTTTAACCCTCCCATGGGCCCTAACCCTTGTTTCATCGCCATTACCCCCAATCTCCTATCTCCCCTCTCTCCCTATGCCCCTTTCCTTCATCATTTTTATCCCCATCTCCTATTCCCCTTTCAAATTTATCCCCTTCCCCTTCACCCCATTTTTCCTTTTTTCCTATTTTACCCCTTGCCTATGCTCTTCTCCTTCATCGCCATTAAAACCCATTCTATTTCCCCTCTCTCCCTTTGCCCTTCTCCTTCACCCCAAATTATACCCTTTCCCCTATTACCCTTCAAACCATGCTCTTTTTGTTGCTCAGCTCACACAATGGATGGGGGTTTTTTTGGGTTAAGGACCCCCAAAATTTGGCAAAAAGTCCCCAAAAGGGTTAGCTGTAATTTGAATGAATTTCTAAAAAATTGCTCCCCGCCTTTCTTTCTTTTTTTTCCTCTATTTTCATATACTTTTCCCTCTCTTCTACATTTTTGTATGTGGAATGCCTTTGTGTTGGTTTGTCTGTTAAATTTTAATTTCCCTTTTGTTCCATTCCACCACCACCCTTTCCCTATTTTCAAACAAGAATGTTTTTTTTTTTTGGCCCTGTGTTAGTTGTTTTTACTCACAGCTTTCACTGTCTTCCCTTCCTGTCGTCTCCTTAGGTGTGTGTGTGTGTGTGTGTATGTGTGTGGTGTGTGTTTTGGGGTTTTGTGGTGTGTATACAAAATGATGTTTACTTGTGTGTTGTTTTGTGTGTGAATGTGTGGGGGGAGTGTTTTGTTCTTTATTTTTTGGGTTTTGTGTGTTTTTTTGGGTTGAAAAGGCAGCTGAAGGGGGTTTAAACGGGCGAAGGGGGGGCTTTCTAAAAGAGATCATTTACCTCTCTTGGGGGGGTTTTCGTTTTTGTCTGTAGGCTTGGTAGTGTTTCTTTACACCTTTTGGTTTTGGTTGATTGATCTTCTGTTTAGTTTTTTGTTGTTGTTGGGAAAATTGACCCAAAGTCCCCAATGTTCCTAAATTTTTCTAAAAGTTTCCTCATTCAAAAATTATTCATAAAAACCCCAAAATTAAAAAAATTTGGGGCCGACTTTAAAAAAATTTTGTTAAAATTGTCATGTTTGAGGGTTTTTTTTTTTAAAAATTTTTGGTGATGTTTAAAGTATTGCGAAAAAGCCCAAATGATGTTATGTGGAAAATGGGCCAATTATGTTAGGGGGAAAATGCATTTTTTTTAAAAAAACCATCTGAATAAAAGGGGGTTGGGAAATACAATTGGTAAAAGCTGAACTGCCTGCAGTTCACTCCATGCCCCCCTTTTCACCCGGAGGTTTAAACCCCAAAAGGTTTGGCAGCTGTGATTGAGGGTTAAATTTCCATCGGGTCTTTTTTTTTTTCTGACTCCCGGATGGGGTTTTGAACAAACATTTAAATTGATTGGGTCTTGTTCTCTGTACTTTAAAATTCCCCTGTGTGCGGGCACCCCGAGTGTGACGCAAACAGTGAAAACCCCCAACCCCCACACACACCACACACACAAACACACCCCCACAAAAAACCCCCTGCCCACAAACACTAAAAAAAGTGGGGTTTGGGTTCATATATGAGGGATATATTTTTCATTTTTTTTGTTTTTTTTTTTAAAAAAAAGGAAAATCAAAATTTTTGGGATGTATGATATGAACCCTTTATCATGTTTTCCCTTTTTTCATTTTGTGTGGTACAGTGAAACCCGATGCCTTGGTTTTGCAAAAAGTCCCTTTTCCGTTCCCATTTACATTGAGGGTGAGGGCAGCCATGCAGATTTTTTATTGTATGCCCGATGTAAAACACTGGGGGAATATGTTTTGGGGAAATTTCCCTTTTTTCCAGTCAAGAAAAAGTTTGTGGGGAAAAGTCTTTGTCTTTCATAAATTTTTGTGATTTAGTGTGTCAGACAAAAATTAAAACGGGAGTTTTTTAAAAGGGCTGTTTTGTTTTGGGTTTCCCTCCCCAAGTCCTCAGTAAAGGGTGAAGGGCCTAAAACCCTTTTTTTTTTTTTTTTTGTTTGGGACTGCACAGGGGAGCAAAGGAACCTAGTTTCCAGGTGGGCCCCTGTGGTCTGGCTTTGGGAAAACCAGGTGAAGTTGACCGGGGCCCTGGGGGATTTTTGCAGTCCTGCGCAGGGGACATGGGGGCTGGCCCGATGGAATGTTGGGGTTTGTTTTTGTTTGGGATTGAAAACCGATGTTATCGGGGAGTTACGTAGTCAGGTTAGGGGTTTGAAGGAGGAAAGGGAAGTAGAGACTTTTTTGAAATTCAAAAGGGGTTTTTGTCGTTTAAAAGTGGTGTGTTTTTTGAACGTTTGGCCCGTTGAATGGGAACTGATTTTCATAAAACCCTTGATTTTGTAAATTTTTTTCCTGAAAAAAAAAGTTTATTTTTACAAAAAAAGTGAAAGACTTTTAAATGATGGAAAGGGTTTTAAAAGATTTGTGAAATCTAAACCGTTTAATGATTGCAGATTTTACTTCAGGTTATGTGTCAGTATTAAAAGTTGCATTTTTCCCATTTAAGTGAAAAGTTTCTTTACTTTTGGACATTTAAAAAAAAATTTTAATGGGCCATCCGGGTTTATTTGTTCGGGATGTTCATTTTCTTTGATGCCCTATTGGTTTCGGGTTTTTTGGGGTACCACGGGAAACAGGGTTTGGGATTGACGAAGATCATGACTTTGTGGGCCCACCCCAGTGGTAACGGTCAGTCCCTATCCATCGGTTTTTTTCTGGGCCCCTAGGTAGTACGGGTTTGGAAAAACTGTAGTTAAAAGGAGCAGGGGGGGGAAAAGGGAAACCCTTTTTTTTGTTTGGCCCACTTTCTCATGAAAACTGCCAAACTGAAGTATATAAAAAAAGAAAAAGGGTTGAGAAGGAAAGAATTTTAAAAAGGGGGTTGGGAAGAAATTTGGCCAAGCAAAACAAGCAAGGTTATTTTCTTGAAAAGGGTTTTTTGTCTTTTTGAAATGTTTGGCATATTCTTTGGGCTGTCTGTTTTTTCATGAAAAAGGGGCCCGTTAAAACTTTTCCCCAAAAAAAAAATTTCCTTGTGGAAAATTTTTTTTGTTTTCCCTGAGATGAAAAACTGTGAAAGCATTTAAAAAATTTTTTTTTCTGATCTTGTGGAAGAAAAAGACAATATCCATCTCCCTGATTTTTCTTGTGTTTTGAATAAAAAGGGTTGTCAATTCCCAAAAAATCAGAAAATTTTTGTGTTGAGTACATATTTTTTTAAAAGGCCCAAATATTTATTAAAAATGGTTTAATTTGGTTTTGGACCGTTTATTTCCCGTCATTTTTTAAAATAAAAAAAAAAAAAATTTTTACAAAGCCCCTAAAAAATTCAGTGCATTACATTTCCCTTTTTAAAATTTTAAAACCAATTTTTTTGGTTTGCTTCACTTGAATCTTTTTAAAATTGGGCCCCTTTGTGTTTTCTTTACAAATCTTGGAATTTTAAAAATGCTGAAAGAAACAAAACTTTTAAAACCCGCTTTTTTTAGCCCCCCTTTTCCAAAGCGGGTTCGCCCCTTTTCCCTTCCCTCCCGTTCAAAGGTTTTTTTGGGCCGTCAGGTTTTTTCCTTGGGGGGTTTTTTACGATTTATGTTTTTTATTTTTGGGGAAAAGGTCCCCCCATTTTTGGAACTGGGATTCAGTTTTTTTACCCCAAAGTTCTTATAAAAACCGGGGAAAAGTACTTTAGAAGGGGAACAAAGGGAAATGCTTTTTCCATGTCTGTCTGTTGTCCGCCCCACCCCTGGTCAAAATGTTTTCCACTACCCCCCGCCCCCTTTACGGGCCCGTTTTCTTTCTAAAAATTTGTATGTTATTATGGGTACGGATGATGCCAATGTTTTATTTTACTTTTAACATCTGTTATAATGGCGGTAAGGCCCAAAACGGTTTTTCTTCTTTATGGAAATTCAAAGTACTTGGCCGCTTTTAAAAAATTTGTTGGTTTTTTTCATTTGGGTCCCCCGATAAATGGTGTTTTTTCCAGAATACCCGGGGTTTACAAAGTTTTTAATGGCCAAAGGTTTTTTCGTCTTTAGGGAAAATTTTCTAGCTTTATTCAAGAAAACTGGGGTACTTTTTATAGTTTTGTTTCTTTGGTTTTTTGAGTTTTTAGTCATTTGCTTTCCCCTTTAGTTTTTTTTTTCGTTTGAATTTTGGGTTCTTTTTACTTGCTGTCAAATCTGCGTCAGGAAAATTTCATTTGGGTAGGGTAAACTGTTTTAAAATTTATGATGTTTATTTTGTCCCTCCCCTCCCCCCCATTTTACTTTCCCATTAAGGGGCCAACTTTAAAGTCTGTGATTAAGGTGGAGTTAAAACCCTGCTGTTGCCCAAAGTGAACAGGGGCCCGTTTCCAGTTGGTCGGAAGGGAGCATTTTCCCGTGACCCGTTTGCTGTAGGGACTGGTGCAGACCCCGGGGAAAAGAGCGCTAAAGGTGCTGCAGCGTGGCATGGGGGGGGGCCCGAACCCCATGAGGGCCGGTGATTTGAGTGTTGTGCATCCCCCAGCACAGTGGGGAAGGGGACTGAAAGGTCAAAAGAAAATCTGTAGGGGGGGCAGAACTTTGCTAAAGGGGAAGCCTCCCAAATAAGTTGGTTCATATGGGTTTCTTTTAGCAGGGGGGCAACGTGTATGATTGGCCTGAGCTTTTTTTCCTGGGAGGATCTTTCGTCTTGTGGGGGTTACCCCCCCCCCCCAAAGTTGCGAAGCGCCCGGGTCAAATGTGAGGGGGTCTCTCTGGAATGGTTTTTCGTTTTTTTTTTTGGAGACGTACATGTTTTTCCCGAGTCTAAAAAAACATTCTTGTTTGTGTGCTGGAAAAACGGGCATATTTTTCCCCGTTTGTTGGGGTTTTAAACGGGAAGAGCCGGGGCCCATTTTCTCTTTCCCAAAGTGGCTATGTTTAAAAAGACTTTTAAAAAAGATTCAGACCTTTCTTACAGGTTGATCCCCTTTTTGGGCCAAAAAAAGCCCACTGTATGAAATTGAGGGCGGATTAAAAAAAAAAACCCCCCAAACAAAACAACAACAACAAAACCCCCCAAACCTTTTCCTTTGGGAATGATTGACCTTTTGCATTTTGAAGTTGGGAGCCCTTTACGTCCGAGTGTAAAAAAAATATTTTGCCTTATTATTTGGGGACCTGTGTGAACTTGAAATTCTTGGGGACAGCCCCCGGAGATAAATTTTTTCGAGGAAAAATTTAAGATCAGCCTGCAATCCAAACGTTTTTTTCCGTCACCATTTTAGGTCTGGGTTTTTGAATGTACCCAAAGTTTAAATTAAGTTACTTGGTGAACTGGCAAAAAAAAAGGATGTAAAATGACCCAAAAGCCCATTACCCTTATTTTGTTTTCAGTGAAGTGTATTTAAATTAAATTCAATTTGCTTAATTTTTTTTTGCTTGTCATAACTTTTTTTCTCTTCTTTTTTTTGGTAGTACTATGTATAAAAAAAAAGAAAACTGTTCAGGGGATTTGGGAATTACGTTATAGAAAAATTTAAAGGGGTTAAAATTTAAATGAAGCATGTTGTTGTGAATACTTTCAAATTTATTCATTTATCGGGGTTTCTTAGACTAGGGGGTGGCTTTTATTCAGCACCATTTTGGCGTTTTTTTTTTGCATCCCTTGTTCTTTGTTTTTAAACGCAGGTGCCCATGAGGGGCCCCTTATTAGGGCTGTCATTTTGGGCCAAGTTTAGGGCCTTTTAAATTTGTATGATATACATGAAAAAAAAGGGAAAAATACAAAAAGGGAGACAGAGATGCAAGCAAAAAATTAAAGAAAAACAGAGCAAAAAAAAAATTCAGGGCTGATACCCAAATGTGTGTTTTGGCAGAAGATCCTGAAGAATTGGGTTTATGCAAGCCCGGGCAGTTGATCCAAAACAAAAGCCAAAAATGCAGACCCGATTTACCCTTTTTTAAACAGTGGTTTAAAGTTTCTGCAGAGTGGGGGGCAGCCATGCCCGTTCCCCAGGGGCAGATTCTTTCCCTTTTAACCCAATCCCATGGTATTTTTTCCCCTCTCTCTCTCGCTCTCTCTCTCTCTCTCCCCTCTCTCTCTCTCTTTTTCGCTCTCTCCTCTCTTTCTCTTTTCCTCTCTCTCTCTCTCTCTCTCTCTCTCCTTTCTCTCTCTCTCTCTCTCTTTTCTCTCCCCCCTCTCTTCTCTTTCTCTTAAATTTTGTTTTGGCAACCCCCCCCTCCTTTCACACCTTTTGTGCTGTGTTGCTTTGAGCTTCAAAATGAGCTAACCCAAAAGTGACTCTTACTAAAATACTTCTTTTTCCTCTGTCTACTTTTAAATTTTCAGAGGGGGTTCGCCCATCCAGACCTGTTAAAAAAGTCTTTATTTTTTTCTGGGCATTCATTTTCCCCCATAACCCCTTTCTTCAAGTTTCATGCTATGGGGGCCCTTAGTATTTGTAAAGTTTGGAAAAAAAATGATTAAGCATATTTTCCCGCATAATTTTTCAACCCCAAAAATGCCAATCTGTGATTTTATAGAACATGATTCCCATAACAGCAATGAAATAATTTTTTAAAAATATTTTTCCTCAGGTTTTTCCCGAATTTGTTTGTGGGTAAAACTGAAATTGGAAAACTCTTTTTTTTTTTTTTTTTTTTTTTTTTTAGCTCTTTGAATTTTAAGTGTAACGATCTTCGGGCAAAAGAAAGAAATATGCAAAAAGGGAATGGGGGGTGCGTTTGGGGGTTGAGGGTAAAGGGGAAAGAGTGGGGGGGCGGGGGGGGGAAGGGGGGGGGGGGGGGGGGCGGCCAAGGGGGGGGGAAAGGGGATCTCTCTTTCTCTCTCTCTTTTTTTTTTTTTTTTTTCATGGGACACCAGCATATCTGTATTTTCTCTTACAAATGGAATATTTTTGCTGATTTTAGGTTTTTTAGGTTTGATACCCAAAAAGTCTGGGTTTGTTAAGTTCTAATGTTAGTTTTACTGGCACAATTTCTCTGATGAAAGAAAATTTAAAAAACTCTTTTAAATTCCTGAATAAATGGGTTTGGGCTTAAAAAAAAATTTTTCTTTTCAAATGATCGGAAGGTTTTAATTTTTCTAATGAGTAGGGTGGTTTGACCCAAAAAAGTGTACCGGGCGTTGGGGCCTAGTACAATTGTGGGATATATAATTTTTTATATATATATTTTTACGTGTGTGGTGTGTGTGTTGTGTGTGTATGCATGAAAGTGGGGGTGATTTGCGTGCATGATGGGGATCGCTTTCCACGAAAAATGATTTTAAAAAACAAAATGAGCATTGGTAAGACCCGCTGAAACCCAAATTTTTTTTGAATTTGTCACTTGTTTTTCCCCCCCACCACGAGTTAAAAAAAAAATGGGAAATTGAGGGGCCCTTTCCCCAAAATTTGGATTTTCCCAAACTGAAGGCTGTCAAAACTGGGTCATCAAAGGGGCAACCCCCAGCAACTGAAAGGGTAGTTGATGATCCCAAACTGGTACTCCGGGCAGCGGGAAATTTTCCCAAAGGGAAAAAAAATTGCAACTGCCAAGCCTGCTTATTAACAGTTTTAAAAAAAAAAACAGGGATGGGTTTTTCGCCGGAGCACAGGTCACCCGGGAACTCAAGCACAAAAGCCCGAAGTAAATGGAAAAATTGGGAAAAACCTGGCAAGACGTTTTGAAGGTTCTTTAAATTTTTTTGTTGACTGAAAAAGAGTCTTTCAGTGATTTTTTTTCGCTGAGAAACCCGTGATGAAAAAGAATTTAATAGCTGTTTCCCCCCCATGTGTTGTTTTTGGTTTTGGGGTTTAAAAAAAAGAAAATATGATTTAAAAAAAAAAAGATTGCAGGTGTTGCTTAAGGTGCAGTTCAAGCCTGCAAATGACAGCAGCGTGAAACCCGCTGCGGTTTTGGGTTTGGGTGGGATTTTTTTTTCTTCCGGACAACTTTTGTGAGATTGCTTCTTGATGGAAGAAATTTTTGTGCATCCACGGATTTTTTGGTTTTTTAACCCCAGATACTCGAGGGGGAGAAGATAATCTATTGACAGAAAGATTTCGTCCCTTTTCCCCAAAAGTTTCTTTCCCTCAATGGATTATCTTCTCTTACAGAAAAAAACGTCGTGTTGCCCGGGATTAAATTTTCTGTGTGGTGTTCAGTGGGTTATGGAGACATGAAAAAACCCCCCCCGCATCTTAATAGAAGGAGAGGGGGGTGGGCAGATCAACATTTTCCCCTTGTCCACCCGATATGTTGCACGTGGGCAGAAAAATCAGCCGTAGCACCGATAGAGGATGATAAATCACTGCAGTTTCCACCGCCGGGGCGAAGTGGTTTTGCGGGCCGGCCCGACTCCCCGGGTGGGGGTGTGGGTTCGAAACCCATAGAAGTAAAGTGGGTTTTCTGCCCAGACCGGCTCCACCCAGAGTTGAGTTTGCTGCGGGCTCAGTTGGGAAAACTGGGGGAAACCCCCAGTCGAGTTTCATCACTTTAAATTTATGCGTTTTTGAGAGTGTTGCTCAAATTTCCTGCCAACCCCTGCAAGGCCTGTATCTTCGGGCTGGTTTCCCCCTGGGAATATATTATGAAAGGAAGCGTAGAGTACGCCTTTTCATGTTGGGCCCGGGGCCCAAATGGGAAAACCGTTTGATATTTAAAATTTTCCTTCTCATTGATCCGCATTTTTAAAAAATTTTCTCAAATTCTGTTAGCCCTTCATTCCCCCGCTTCCCCCGGGGACCCTCAGTTTCGAAAGTCTCTCCATCTGTGGCTTGGGTTTTTTCTGTCGGGTCCCGGGATCGGCGGATTTGGGGGTGTGTTTGGGCGGGGGTGGTGGCGCCCTCCCGGGGGGAGGGGCTCACTCACGCCCCGGGTCCGCGACCAAGCCCAATTTTGTCGTCAGTAGGGGGCCCCAGTAGGTGGTGTTGCGTTTTTGTTAGTTTAGAACAGGGCGCCCTGAACACCACCCAAAAAGACTCGGCCGCAGTGCCCCGTGTCTCCTCGGTGGGTTGCCTTTTTTACGGGTTGACATTGACGCTCCCCGTGGGGTTTCTGGTGCCGGGGGCCCTTTGGCGGGGGGCCCCCACCAGGGGTGTGGTTGGGGGGTGTCGGAAATGGCGGCGTGGGTACACTGCTCTGAGGTGGGCAAGGTTGGGACCAAAAAAAAAAAAAATCACTGCAGTTTTGCGTCATGTTTGGGGATGGGGTTGATACAAAGGGGCTTGTTGACAACCAAAATCAGGGACACTTGTCCCGTGTGTTTTTGTGGTGGCTGTTTTCCGCTCTGGGCAAAATCGGGGGGGGTGCAGCAGTTACCCCGAAAAGCGACCCCAAGGTGGGGGGTTTTGTGGGCCTTGGCCCACAACCCCCCCGCAGTCACCCAAGGGTTTCCTCGGTGATGGGTGCCTTTGGGTGTTCTTCTGGAGGTTTGCCCGTGGTCCCGTGTCTTGGTTTTCTGTTTTGACTTGTGTTTTTGTGTCAGGGGGATGTTCATGGGTTTTCCATGTTTGGGATGCACATTTGGGATGTATGTGATGTAAAGGGCGTCTTGTCAGGGGTGTACGTGTTTTAGAAAAAAAGTTTAAAAAACGTAAAAAGGTTGAAGTAGGGTGATAACCCTTTTAGGGAGCACAGTTTAGGAGGCCCGGAGTTTGAGCGCCCCCCCCAGCAAGAAAATAGTATCAAGTGTTCTGCTGGGGAAGTGCCTCCCGCACTTCACTTTGGGGGAAATGAAAAAGGGGTGATAATTTTTTCTCCAGGGTGAGCCCCAAAAAAAGGGCCAATCTCCCCCTTTTTTTTCCCAAAATTTTTCCCGTACTGCCCCTTGAACCCCGTTTAATGAAAGACCTGCCCCGTTCCCCCTGTTCCCAAAAGGGGAGTTGCATGTCCCTTCCCATTTGGGATATTTGTGTTAAAAATGCGCTTTAAGAATTTTTTAAATTTATTTTAGCTTTGTTGGTTTGGTTTAATGAGTAGTAGTTTAAAAATGGGGCCCGTGCATTCCTCGTGTTGGGGGTATTTTAGCGGCCCCCGTGCCCCGGGGGGGAAAATGATGATTGGGATTTCTGAAAGGCTTTTGACTTTTAACCGGTCCATTTCCTTTTCTTCAAGTTAATTTCCAGTGTGTAAAGATGGGCCAAGGGGTAGAGAGTAGGCTTTTAGATTATGGTGAATGATGATGTTTTTTCCCCCAAAAAAGGGCAATTACAAAACCCTGACTAATACACCCAAAAACAGGCACAGCCAACCCCCATTACCGATTTTTTTTACAAAATTTTTGGGGTGATTAAAAACAAAAATTTTGGGTTTTTTATTTTAAAAAAAAAAAAATTTCCTGGGGTTTTTAAAAAGGTTTTGGTTTGGTTGTAGCAGAAATATTAAGAATGAAAAATTGATAGTTAAAAGTTTTAAAAGGATAAAATTACAAGAAAATGCTATTTCAACAAACAAAAAGGGTTTTTTGGGTTTATTTTTTTTTTTCAGACGGGGGTTTTTCCATCCCCTTTACTCTTTGCTCTTTTATTTTTATGAAGAAATTTTTAGCAGCAAAACTTTTCCAGTTTTAATAGCAAGTAAAAAGGGTTCACCAATTCCTCTGATGAACCAAAGACAGCTAGGTTTTTACAGCTGGCCCTAAATCGTCCGGTACGATTTTCTAGGGAAGTGTGATAATTTTGGTTCCCTTTATAAATATAACCCATACCGAAAAAAAGCTCTCCTTTTTTTTAATTCCCTTTTGCTTTGGCTTTTAGATGAATTTTTTAAGTATGCATCAAGCACACTTTTTGAAATTTTTTTTTTCTGTTTTAAAAAAAAAGGGGCGTTTTTAAAAAATGGCCCCACCAAAAGTAAAAAAAGTGCCTGCTCAGGGGTAATGGTGAAAAATCAGCCACATTGTTTAAAATTATGAAAAAGAAACTTAGTTTATTGGGTGAGTGGTACACAAAAATTTTTGCATTATTTCCATTCTTTCCTCCCGTTTAGCTTTGCTGAAATTAAAAGCTCCCTTTTTAAAAAAAAAAGGGAAATTACAGATGGCAAAAAAAGAAAGGGAAAAAAAACCACCAAAATTTAATTTTTGGAGTTTGTTTGTTCTGGTTATGAAAAAACCTTTATTAAAGGAAATTTTGGAAAAAAGTTTGAGGGAAAGAGGGCCCTTTGGGGAAACAAATGAAGTCAAATTGGAGATGGTTTGATAAAAAGAAAATGGGAAATATTTGGGTTTTTGAAATTAAAAAAATTGGGAGAATGTTTTTTTCCACAAGATTAGTTCCCGTTCAAGCTTTTCCAAAGAGAAATTTTTTTTAAATTAAAAAAACCCCCCAAAAAAATTTCAGAACAGGGTGAAACCCTTTTTGCCTGAAATAACGAATGTGTTTTTAGACTGTAACGCCTCAAAGTCATGGGCTTCCCTTTTTTATGAAAATTTTATTTTGATTAAATTTCTTGTTCGCCCTTTAGAGGGTCTTTAGGGGCTTGCTGAAGAAAAAATGTTTGAAACTTGTGTCTGGTGCCGTGGACGAAAGGGAAAGGGGAAAAGCGGGAGCTAAAGGGGGATTTGGGGGCAAAGTTGACGAGATTTGCAGCGCCCGGAAACAGATGTTAAATTTTTGTGGCCCCCTTTTTACTCTAATAAATGGGAAATTTTTGGCTTTTCTGCTGGGGTTTTTTGTTTTTTGTTGTTTTTATTTTTAATGGGATTTGTTCCCCTTTGGGATCCCCCCCCCAAATCTTGTGCGGGGGGAATTTTGGCTTTCATGGTATTATTGTATAATTTTGTTTATTGGTTATTGCTTTTTTTTTTTCCTATGGGGTTTTTGTCTTTTGGTTTAAAGGGGTTTTTATTTAAATTTTAAAAACTTCCTGAAGTATAAACTTTCTCCCAGCCGCCTCTTCAGTCTTTTTTTTAGTAGCATGGGGAGTGAGTGTTTTTATCCCCCCCCCCCCCCCCCTTCCCCCCTCCCCAAATCCCCCCCCCATATTCCTGTCAGTTGTTTTGTTGTCCCCATGGGGGGGTGTGGCAAAACCCTAACAACGACACTCTTGAAGTTCTGTTTTTTGGAGTGGGTTTCTTTTCTTTTGAAATGTTGAGTTGTGATACCCTTTTTTTTTTTTTTTCTTTTTCTTGAGGCGGTTTTTTGCTTGTAACCCCCTGTGGTTTTAAATTTCAGACTTCGCTTGAAATTGAGAGAGTAAAAACGTTTTGTTGTTTTAGATTTTTGAATGCAAGGGGGCATTCCTCAAATGATTGTACCACACTCATAAAACTTTGTGTCAAAATGTTTGGGTTTTGGGGGGCCCGGGGATTGGGTGTGTAAGGGGAACATTGGTTCTTACCTTTTTTAAAAGGCCCTTATGTAAAGTTTTTTAGTGGGGCTGAACAGAGGGTTTATGTGTAAGGTGAACATAGGTTTTTACCTTTTTCATAGGTATTAGTGAAGTTTTTGGCAGGATTTGGGGTTTTACAATGGGGAAACCAGCACACTTATTGTATTCTGAGGGTTAAGTTTAATTTTTGGCCCGTGTGAAAAGGATTGGTGTGTACAGGGGGGGGGAAAAATTTTGCCACAAAAAAATATTCATAGGCATTTGGTGAATATTGGCTGTTCTGAACGGAAAAGGGTTGGGGTTTTTAAAGTGAAAAACAGACATTTTTGTTTCTGAGGGATTAAGTGAAGTATTTGGGGTTTTGAAAGGATTGGTGTGTTCAGGGGGGAACATAGCCCCAAAAATTGTATTCATAGGCCCTTGGGGGAAGTTTGGCTTTTTCTGAACAGAAGGTTGGTGGGGGTTTCAGGTGAACCCTAGCACCCTTTCCCTATTCATAGGGGATTTGTAAAGTAATTTGGCCCGTTTCTGAGCTGAAAGATTTGTTGAGTACAGGTGAAAATAGAAAACATCGTTTTCTAGGTTTTTCTGTTAAAATATTGGTTGTGCTGAAAAAGAAAGGGTTGGTGTGTATAGGGTGAAAAATTGCACACATTTTGGTATTTAAGGCTTATGGGGATGTTTTATGTTTTCGGTGAAGGGGGTGTTTTCTGGTATACGGGAAATTTCAGCTGCCCCCGAAAGGACACCCTTGAAGTAAACAAGGTGTCATTAAACACGCGTAACAAGGGGAAATTGAGGTCAGTGGAAATTTCTTGGGCTTTTCTCCCCTTTTACCCTTTCTCTGTGTGTTGTTGTGTGTTTTGTGTGGGTGTTGTGGGTGGTGTGGTGTGGTGTTTCCCCATATGTTTACTTTTTTTGCAAAACCCCCCGCAAAAAATGAAACGCAGTGCCTGACTTTCCAAATTGGGGATTTTGGGGCGGGAAAAAATGGGCGGCAAGCGATCTGTCCCTCCGGGCACGTCGTGAGGAAAGATTGCGACGGTTTACTTAAAATTGGGGATGACTGCCCTTTCCGGAGAATTTTTTAATTTTGTGCTTTTGCGGGCCGATAAATTCCCTTCCCATGTTAAAGGGCATTACGTTAGAAACAAAAAAAACAGCGTTTCATTTGGGTTTAAATTTTAAGAGAAAACAACCCAAACCCCTTGGGTCTTCAGGCATGAATCAGTGCTCCATGTTTTGAGTATTTCATTTTCAACTCAAACAAACAACAAGAAAAACTTACTTTGACTTTTGAAATATTATCACCCGGGAAAATGAAAGATCTTTTTTTCACTGTATGAAAAAAGTCACTGTGGGTTTAGGGGTTTTTAAAGGAAAAATTTTTAAAAATGGTCAAAAAACAGGTTTTTTCCCCCGAGGGGTGTCAGTGCGTGACAGCAATTTAATGGCACAAGGCAGCGAGGGTCTGTGTTTTTATTGTGTTAAGAAAGGGTTTGTGGGAAAATGTGAGTATCTTCTCCAAAAGTTAAAAAGCTCTGTCCTTTGTTTTTTTTTCTTTTTATTGGGTATTATTTTTTTTTTTAAGTTAAAAGCAAATAAAAACAAATGGGCTTGGGTAGAAAAAACAGAAAAAACCCCCGAAAAAGAAGTACTTTACCAGTTTACTATTTATGAATTATTAGCTGTTTATTAGGGCAATTTTTTCCCAAAAAAAGTGTTGTTATGTAATATTTAATTTTGAAAATTGTCTAAAAAAACAAAACGAAAGTTTCTGCTCCCTCGTTGTCATTAATTTTTTGATTTTTTTTCTGCCCCCTGGCTTAAAACTGGGAAGGAAAGGGCCCCCATGTTGGGTTATTCCCCATAGAGCGTTTTTTGAATTTTCCGAAACAACATGCAGGTGTCTGTATTTCCCCTCGGGTGGGCGATGCCAGGAATAAAATTAAAGAAAGTAAGCCAGAGTACAGTCCGTATGCAGTTTCAGACCAGAGTGAAATCTGTGCATCATTTACATCATTAATACTCTTTCCTTCCTCGCCCGGGATTGAAAAAAAAAAAATCTAAAAATTTAGGGCTCTTCCCTGCCCCGGTTCCCTTAAGATCTGGGGTTTTTAAATTTTCCCCTTTCCCCAGGTTGCACTCGGTGAGGTTGGTTTTCCCGGGGAACTAGCGTCAGGGACTGTCCCGGATGGATGTTAGTGGTGCCCCGTGCTGTAGGGGGGGAGCTACCGTCTGGGTCTGAAAAAAAACGTTTTTGTCCCAGTAGTAGGTGAGTCCCGCATTGGTTTTGGGTCAGGGAGAGGCAGACTTAACACCCCCGGGGGCTCGGCAGAAATGCAGGGGTCTCCCGTGGGGGGGTTGCTCATGAAGCCTTTTTATGTTATTTCTTTTGTGGAAAGCTTTGGGGCCGGGGTTGTGGGGGAAAAGCCAACCCGTGGTTGTAGCCCGGATTCAGGGGTGAGCAGCACGGGGTTTCAATGCCAATGAAATGGCGAGGGAAAAAGAGACGGCAAAAGAAAAAAAAAAAAATTCTTCCCCAAAATTGAAGTAACCGGTTATTGACGGCTTAGATCGTAGGGTATGGGGTCATTGTGGTCATTAGGGAAACCCAAGAAGGTTCCAACACCAAAAACAGTTTTTTCAATCATTTTTTTGTTTCTTTTGGTTTTATTGTCTTTCCTAATTAAAGATGTAACAATTGTCCCAAAAGGGCCCAAAAAAGTCACAAAGTAAAAGGGCGAAAAAATCTGATGGAACCCCAAACCCTTGGAAAATGGGGGGAAATAGGGGGTTTCCCCTTTAGTAAGGTTTGGGCTGTGCTGGCTATCACAAATTTAACAAGAATAAGAGGCAAAAACGAAAGGAAAAGGTTTTTTTGTTTTTCTGTTTCAGAATGATTGTGATTTGGAAAAAAAATTTTTGTGGTTTCGTTATTTGTGTCCAGGTAAAGACGGGGTTTACAAAAGCAGTTCACCATGCAGCCTTTGGGGATGAACCCCCTGTAAATTTAAAAAGTTTTCATCGAGGGGGTGCCCCGAATGAACGCTGCAACCCAAACGAGGCAGGCCTTCCCCCCATTTGGGGTGAACAAAGGCACAAAGGGGGTTGGGGCGAGCGCTTTGGATTAGGCAGTATCCCAGTTTGCAGGTAAGGGATGTAAATTTCCCGTCTTTAGTTGAAAAAGAAACTCTGGCCCCCAAAAAGATGATTTTTGTAAGAAAAAAGTTTTAAAAAAAACAGATGTGTTTAAAAAGGGAAAACCCCAAAAAGCCTTTAACCTTTTTGGTAACCCCCAAAGGGGATATTGAAGCTCTCTCTTAAAAATTTTTGGGGAATTTGGGTATTTTGAAAGGGGGGCATGCAAAATTTGGGGGAAAAATATTTTGGGTTTTTCTTTTTGGTAAATTGTACTTTTTTTTTTTGGGTTTTTATTCAGATGCATATTATTAAAAAAGATGGGGGTTTTAAAAAATTTAGAAAAAAAAGATAACCCTATTTTTTGGGGGCCCTTTAAAATTGTGGATTGGTAAAGTAGGCTTTTGATGGGTTTTTCCCAAAAAAAAATGGAGGGAAAAAAATGGTTAGCCAAAAGCGGATTTGGGGTTTGTGCCAATATCAAATTTTCTGGGAATTTAAGAAAAAAAAGTAGGAATTGAAAGTACTTCTGCTCTTTTTTTTTTTTTTTTTTTTTAAAAAATTTGAAAAAAAATTTTTGTAAAAAAAGTGCACAAATTACTTATTAAAACATGTGCCCAAAATCAGTTTCAGATCTTTCATTTGGGACACAGGGGTGAATTTTAAATAACGGGTTTGAAAAAAATTTACAGAAGGAATTCCGTTTTAAGGGTTTAAGTTCACAAAGGACAAATTTGGGGGGAAAAAAGGTTTTTGCAATTTCATGGGGAAACCCCCTTTTGGGCGGTTTTTTTTTTTATGCATCTAGATCTTCCAGTCCCGCTTCATTTTAGTACTGGAGGAAACATCCTCAAACAAAAACAAAAAAGGAAAACAAAACAAAAAGAGAAAAAAAAAAAAAAGAAAAACCAACCCCAAAAAAAAAACCCAAAACAAAAAAAAGAAAAACCCAAAAGGAAAAACAGGGATTATGGAAATACCATAGTTTTAGTCTCCTTTTTTGGGGTTACCCCCAAATTTTTTGGTCCATTATTTAGTACCCTAGTTTTAGTTCCCTTATTGAGTAACCCTAGTTTTTTGTTCCTTATTGAGTCCTGTTTTAGTCTCCATTATTGAGTACCATTGTTTTTTGTCTCCCTTATTGAGTACCCCCGTTTTAGTCTCATTATTGGAACCATAGTTTTAGTCCCCAATTATTTAGTTTCCTAGTTTTTGTCTCCCCTTTTTTAGGGAAACCCTAGTTTTTGTCTCCCTTATTTTGGGACCATAGTTTTTTTTCTCCATTATTGGTACCCTAGTTTTAGGGCCCATTATGGAAATTACCTTGTTTTGTCTCCATTATGAGTCCATAGTTTTAGTCTCCCCTTTTGAGTACCCTAGTTTTAGTCTCCTTTTTTGGTACCCTTTGTTTTAGTTCCAAATTAAAGGGTCCATGTTTTTGTCTCCAAATTTTTGATTCCATAGTTTTGTTTTCCATTTTGAGTACCATAAATTTTTTTTTCTCCATTTTTTGAGTACCATAGTTTTGTCTCCATTTTTGAGTACATAGTTTTAGTCTCCATTATTTGGGCCATTGTTTTTGTCTCCATTATTGAGTAAACCTGTTTTAGTTCCAAATTTTTGAGTCCCCTAGTTTTAGTTCCCTTATTGGTACCCTTAGTTTTGTCTCCCTTATTGAGTAAAAGTTTTAGTTCAATTTTGGGACCCTAGTTTTAGTCTCCTTTTTTGAGTACCATAGTTTTAGTTCCCTTATTGATACCATAGTTTTGTCTCAAATTTTTGGTCCCAAATTTTAGTCTCCATTTTTTGGGGACCTAGGTTTTTTAGTCTCCATTATTGAGTACCATAGTTTTAGTCTCCATTATTGAGTACCATAGTTTTTAGTCTCCATTATGGAGTACCATAGTTTTAGTCTCCATTATTGAGTACCATAGTTTTAGTCTCCATTATTGAGTACCATAGTTTTAGTCTCCATTATTGAGTACCATAGTTTTAGTCTCAATTATTGAGTACCATAGTTTTAGTCTCAATTATTGAGTACCATAGTTTTAGTCTCAATTATTGAGTACCATAGTTTTAGTCTCCATTATTGAGTACCATAGTTTTAGTCTCCATTATTGAGTACCATAGTTTTAGTCTCCATTATTGAGTACCATAGTTTTAGTCTCAATTATTGAGTACCATAGTTTTAGTCTCCATTATTGAGTACCATAGTTTTAGTCTCCATTATTGAGTACCATAGTTTTAGTCTCCATTATTGAGTACCATAGTTTTTAGTCTCACGTGATAGAAACATATTACTGTTGAAAAGATTGAACACTGAAGCTGTTATACTGACATGCAATATTCGTTTGACTCTCTTTAATGAAAAGAAATTATGAAAGAGATAAGCAAAGGCTTTGTCTGTCTGCTTCATGTTGAATAATGGGTTGTGAAATATACATATCTTTAAGCTGTTGCTTATGGAGGATATTTTTCTTGTATTGGTCAACCACTGATTTGTTTTCTTGTGAAAAGTGAATGGAAGGCCTGAAAAGAGAACCGAAAAATCTATAAGTGTCATTTCAAAGTTATGTAAAAGTCATGTAACAGGGTACCTATGTTCTGTTTCTCGCTATGTCCTAGACTGCTGGAACAGTGGAAGTCTTTCCAGGACTAGGGGAGGACAGGAAAATCAGATTTGTCTTCATAGTCATAGAACAAATCCTGACATTTGCCCAAACAGATGTATGTTTAGTTATTCACATAATAATGGTCCGAAGACCTGTCAGTTCTCCATGCAAAAATGCTGTAGCAGGCAAATGAAAGGTCCTTACGCTGGCCCGCGAATCTCCCAATTTAATTTTAAACAGGTGAATGTTTGCTCACTAAAGTTACCATCCCCTTAAGTGCTCATGCACAGCTTTTGCTCCAGTTTGTGGTGTGTGATGAGGCTTTACAGTGAAAGCAGGGTCGTGGAAATTGGTTGATGTGTGAAAATTTGCTGGAAAAGTATGTACTTATGTTAGGCTGGGCCGACATCCTGTTTGCTGCAGTTTTTTGTGTGTGTGTGTGGTGAGCTGCAGTCCTTCCCACCTGCAGCTCACTACAACCATGTCTGTCACCTCTTCTGTTTGACCCTCTGTTTGGACAGCCCTCTTCTGTTTGACCCCTCTGTTTAGGCAGTCCTCTTCTGTTTGACCCTCTGTTTGGGCAGTCCTCTTCTGTTTGACCCCTCTGTTTGGGCAGTCCTCTTCTGTTTGACCCCTCTGTTTAGGCAGTCCTCTTCTGTTTGACCCCTCTGTTTGGGCAGTCCTCTTCTGTTTGACCCCTCTGTTTGGGCAGCCTTCTTCTGTTTGACCCTCTGTTTGGGCAGCCTTCTTCTGTTTGACCCCTCTGTTTGGGCAGTCCTCTTCTGTTTGACCCCTCTGTTTGGGCAGCCTTCTTCTGTTTGACCCTCTGTTTAGGCAGTCCTCTTCTGTTTGACCCCTCTGTTTGGGCAGTCCTCTTCTGTTTGACCACTCTGGGCAGCCCTCTTCTGTTTGACCCCTCTGTTTGGACAGCCTTCTTCTGTTTGACCCCTCTGTTTAGGCAGTCCTCTTCTGTTTGACCCCTCTGTTTGGGCAGCCCTCTTCTGTTTGACCCCTCTGTTGGGCAGTTCTCTTCTGTTTGACCACTCTGGGCAGCCCTCTTCTGTTTGACCCCTCTGTTCGGGCAATCCTCTTTTGTTTGACCCCTCTGTTTGGGCAGTCCTCTTCTGTTTGACCCCCCTGTTTGGGCAGTCCTCTTGTGTTTGACCCCTCTGTTTGGGGAGTCCTCTTCTGTTTGACCCCTCATTTTGGGTAGCCCTCGTCTGTTTTACCTCTCTGTTTGGGCAGTCCTCTTCTGTTTTACCCCTCTGTTTGGGCAGTCCTCTTCTGTTTGACCCCTCTATTTGGGTAGCCCTCGTCTGTTTTACCTCTCTGTTTGGGCAGTCCTCTTCTGTTTGACCCCTCTGTTTGGGCAGCCTCGTCTGTTTTACCCCCTCTGTTTGGGCAGCTCTCTTCTGTTTGACCCCTCTGTTTTGGCAGTCCTCTTCTGTTTGACCCCTCTGTTTGGGCAGCCCTCTTCTGTTTGACCCCTCTGTTTGGGTAGCCCTCTTGTGTTTTACCTCTCTGTTTGGGCAGTCCTCTTCTGTTTTACCTCTCAATTTGGGCAGCCCTCTTCTGTTTTTACCTCTCAGTTTGGGCAGCCCTCTTCTGTTTGACCCCTCTGTTTGGGCAGTCCTCTTCTGTTTGACCCCTCTGTTTGGGCAGTCCTCTTCTGTTTGACCCCTCTGTTTGGGCAGTCCTCTTCTGTTTGACCCCTCTGTTTGGGCAGTCCTCTTCTGTTTTACCTCTCTGTTTGGGCAGTCCTCTTCTGTTTGACCCCTCTGTTTGGGCAGTCCTCTTCTGTTTTACCTCTCTGTTTGGGCAGTCCTCTTCTGTTTTACCCTCTCTATTTGGGCAGCCCTCTTCTGCTTGACCCTCTGTTTGGGCAGTCCTCTTCTGTTTGACCCCTCTATTTGGGCAGCCCTCTTCTGTTTGACCCCTCTGTTTGGGCAGTCCTCTTCTGTTTGACCCCTCTGTTTGGGTAGCCCTCTTGTGTTTTACCTCTCTGTTTGGGCAGTCCTCTTCTGTTTTACCTCTCAATTTGGGCAGCCCTCTTCTGTTTTACCTCTCAGTTTGGGCAGTCCTCTTCTGTTTGACCCCTCTGTTTGGGCAGTCCTCTTCTGTTTGACCCCTCTGTTTGGGCAGTCCTCTTCTGTTTGACCCCTCTGTTTGGGCAGTCCTCTTCTGTTTTACCTCTCAATTTGGGCAGCCCTCTTCTGTTTGACCTCTCAGTTTGGGCAGCCCTCTTCTGTTTGACCCCTCTGTTTGGGCAGTCCTCTTCTGTTTGACCCCTCTGTTTGGGCAGTCCTCTTCTGTTTTACCTCTCTGTTTGGCAGTCCTTTCTGTTTGACCCCTCTGTTTGGGCAGTCCTCTTCTGTTTTACCTCTCTGTTTGGGCAGTCCTCTTCTGTTTTACCCTCTCTATTTGGGCAGCCCTCTTCTGCTTGACCCCTCTGTTTGGGCAGTCCTCTTCTGTTTGACCCCTCTATTTGGGTAGCCCTCGTCTGTTTTACCTCTCTGTTTGGGCAGTCCTCTTCTGTTTTACCCCTCTGTTTGGGCAGTCCTCTTCTGTTTGACCCCTCTGTTTGGGCAGTCCTCTTCTGTTTGACCCCTCTGTTTGCGCAGCCCTCAATTTGGGGCCATGTATGATCAGCCTGGCTGTAATAAAACAGAAACAGGGTCTTTTTTCTCTTCTCTTAAGCTCATGAGGGAGATTAGGCTCCAGCATGATGGCTTCATAAAGGTTGCCTTGGGTGATTGATTAGATAAATGTTATGCCCCTGTGCGTTTCATGTGTGACTGCGTGTGTGCAAGCCTCCAGAAGCTTCTGAACTAGTTTATGAAACACAAACTGCTCGGTTTTAATGTTGGTCTGCTGCTGGTTCAGAATTTGGCATCTCGATTTGAAGGCTTATATTAGGAGACCTGGCTTTTCAGCGATTTTCATATAAAATTTTGGTTCGAAAATTGTGTGAGATGAGTGATGCTGTTCTTTCAGAACAACTGTCTTTCATGGCGTTTCAGTGGGTAGTGAGGGACTGCTTGATGGTGCCCCTTTCCTCTCCCAAACAAACAGAAGGGAGCTGGCAGAAGAAATCTGCATCATGCAACATGTGGGATCTCTCATTTCCCTTGCAGTGGCTTTCTGGACAGGCATTTTTACTTCCTGGCCAGCTCTCTATGAGGGATGGGACTGGTTAGAACATCTCTACCATGCTTGACTGACGACAGACAGAGGGCTGTCCTACAGGTTGATTGTCATGGAGTGATATACTTTAATTACTGGTTTTTTTTTCTGAACAATCAGGTGGACTGCAAATATTGTATGAAAGAACTAAAAAGCGAAGAAATTCTCCACAAAGAATTATTCAACTCTGTCGTCTTGCTGTAAAAGGGGCAGTAATGTTCCCTTATGTCACATAGGAGCTGCCGACTTACAAACGAAAGAAATACCAACTCTGTGCATAGATATGAAATAAGCATCAGTGCACAGGGAAAAAAGTATGAAGATCAAACTTAGTGTGGCCTGATGGTGGCAGAGTGAATGGTTTTCTTTGTATGTAATTTGTAAATGACATCCATATCCAAAGAATACTTCAGACACACTCTTAACAGCAAGTAGGAGTGTCAGAAAATTGTTCGTGACATGACTTTGGTTGGTACAAGATGTAAAATGGTCAAGTAAAGTTTACACAATTTTTTTTCTTCTGATGCAGATGGCAACAAACAGAAGAAATTGGGGGGAAAAAAGAAGAAAAAAAAAGGAAGAAAAAAAAAAAAAATATTGCCAGGTACATGGCTACCATTTATCCCTCAATTTTGTGGATTTGAGTGAAAAAGTGAAAATGAGAATCTGCAAAAAAAGAAATGTTTCACAAACAAAAAAAGAAAAAAAAAGAGAAGAAAATCAGAGGAGAAGAAAAACATGGCAGTAGAATCCATAAGTGCTGGTTGCTCCGTGTGGTTTGCTTGCAGACAACACAGACCTAACAAAATCTCGTCTAAACTTTTTCAAGAGAGTGTGTCATTGCCATTTTGTTTACCCAAAGACAATACTAAACTGAAAACATACAGAACACCCTCTTAGTGTGTGTGTGTGTTGTGTGTGTGTGTGTGTGTGTGTGTGGGGCGTACATGCGCATTTGTGTGTGTTGTGTGTGTGTGTGTAGGACTCTGAGGGAGACACTGCTCTCCATGACGCCATCAGCAAAAAGCGGGACGACATGATCTCTCTGCTTTTGGAGCACAGCGCTGACATTACCATCACCAACAACAATGGCTTCAACGCCCTTCACCATGCTGCTCTCCGGGGAAACCCCAGGTCAGTCTGCTTGTCTCCCCTTTCCTACTGTCCCTTCACAAGGAAAGCTGTTCCTGTGTGTGTGTGTGTGTGTGTGTGTGTGTGTGTGTGTGTGTGTGTGTGTGTGTGTGTGTGATAGTGTTGTGTTTGCATGCATCTGTGTATATGTGGTGTGCTGTCTTGCTTTGTGTGTGTATGTGTGTGTATCTGTATAGGTGCGACTGCTCCTGCCTTTGTGTTTATTTTCTTTCGATTTCAGTGAATCTGTGTATGTGTTTGTGTTTCTTTTCTTCTGTGTGCTTGTGTGTGCTTGTGTGCTTGTGTGTGTGTGTGTGTGTGTGTGTGTGTGTGTGTGTGTGTGTGTGTGTTCATTTGAATGCATTTGCATGTATTTTCAGAAGCTACAAGGTAGTTTAGAAGCATAATGCTGGATAATGAAAGAATTATTTGTGCTTGTTTCTTGCCTTTATTTTTTCTTTACAAATATGGGCAAGTCACAAGGTTTTGTACATTAAACTAAGAAAAATAAAATCATGCACGCACCACAGCTGTACACATAAATGATGTGATCATGATTATTTCGATTCATTGGAATTTGACATGGAGATTGTATAACAAATCAGCAACTGATGACATTGAAAGCAGTGATAGAGTGTGGGAATGACGATCCAGGCTGTGGCGTTTTCACCCCCTATTCTTTCAACTTCTTACCCCTCTGTCCTCTATATCTCCACTCCCGCTGTCCCTTTTACCCTAAACCAGAATGAATTCATTTGCCTGAGAATCAAACCAGTATTGTCCCAGGTGATGGGATCTTCAGATCAGTCAACGACTAAGGTTTCAGATCAGTCGTTGATAGGATTTTCTTATATTTTCCAGCAACAGGGCTTTCACCCTGGTTAGTGATGAAGTTTTTGGACCTGTCAGTGACAGGATTGTCTGATTTTGTCAATGACTGGGTTTTGAGATCTGTCAGTGACATGGTTTTCTGATTTGTCTGTGAAAAGGTTTGAGATTAGTCAGTAAAAGGATTTTTGTTTTTTTTTGGGGGGGGGGGGGTGTTAGTGACAGGGCTCTCACATAAGTTAATGCTGGGGTTTCAAACCTGTCAATGACAGGTCTGATTTGTCATTGAAAGGGCTTCCAAATCAGTCAATGATAGCACTTCCTGATTTGTCATGGTGAGGGCTTTCAGTTCAGTTAGCGACAGGTTTTTCTGTTTTGTTAGTGACAGGGTTTCCAGATCAGTCAGTATAGGGTTTCCAGATCAGTCAGTATAGGGTTTCCAGATCAGTCAGTATAGGGTTTCCAGAAGGGTTTCCAGATCAGTCAGTATAGGGTTTCCAGATCAGTCAGTACAGGGTTTCCAGATCAGTCAGTATAGGATTTCCTGATCAGTCGGTATAGGGTTTCCTGATCAGTCAGTATAGGGTTTCCAGATCAGTCAGTATAGGGTTTCCAGATCAGTCAGTATAGGGTTTCCTGATCAGTCAGTATAGGGTTTCCTGATCAGTCAGTATAGGGTTTCCTGATCAGTCAGTATAGGGTTTCCTGATCAGTCAATGATAGGGTTTCCTGATCAGTCAGTATAGGGTTTCCTGATCAGTCAGTATAGGGTTTCCTGATCAGTCAGTATAGGGTTTCCAGATCAGTCAGTGATAGGGTTTTCTGATTTGTCTGTGATAGGGTTTTCTGATTTGTCTGTGATAGGGTTTCCAGATCAGTCAGTGATAGGGTTTTCTGATTTGTCAGTGATAGGGTTTTCTGATTTGTCAGTAATAGGGTTTTCAGGTCAGTCAGTGATAGGTTTTCAGATCAGTCAGTGATAGGGTTTTCAGATTTGTCAGTGATAGGGTTTTTAGATCAGTTGTTATAGGGGTTTTCTCATCAGTCAGTATAGGATTTTCTGATCAGTCAGTATAGGATTTCCTGATCAGTCAGTGATAGGGTTTTCTGATTTGTCAGTGATAGGATTTTCAGATTTGTCAGTAGAGGGTTTTCTGATCAGTCATTGATAGGATTTTCTGATTTGTCAGTGATAGGGTTTTCTGATCATCAGTGACAGGGTTTTCAGATCAGTCATTAGAGGGGTTTTCAAATCAGTCAGTGATAGGATTTTCAGTTCAGTTGATGATAGGGTTTTCTGATTGTCAGTGACAGGTTTTTTGATTTGTCAGTGACTGGGTTTTCTGGTTTGCCAGTGTCAGGGTTTACTGATTTGTCAGTGTCAGGGTTTCCAGATCAGTCTGTGACAAGTTTTTCTTTTTTTCTGACTGATCTGAAAACCCCACTACTGATGGATAAGAAAGTCCTGTTGCTGGCAAATCAGAGAACCCTGTCATTCATTGACAGATCTGTCCACCTTGTCACTGACAAGTCAGAGAATCCTATCACTGACTGATCTGAAAACCCTACACTGACAAATCATTTATTGGGTAAGCAAGCACTGTTATGAACCTTTTTGCAATAGATGTATCAGTACTTATCCCTCCCTTTACTAGCCTCCTGCAGTAGTGTGACCCCACAACATGCCTGTGAGGATAGTTCTCAGTACAGATGGGTTCAGACACAGGTGCATCTTGGCCTTGTACCACAACAGCAGACTACAGGGTTGCGACAGAGCACTGAAGTCTGAAAAAGTCATAGAAAAAATCGAAAACGCATTTCCCAGTTCTGGAAAAAGTCATGCAAAAGCCAGTTTTGTTATTAAGCTGAGTTAGCAAAAGTCCAGGAATTTCTCAGAAACTGTCCCAGTTGTAAGACTGACAAGTGACTTATTCTTTCTTTCTTTCTGCGTACGCAGGCTGATACTCCTGCGGACACTCCCTGTATAGCCAGGCAGTGGAAGTTTTGTGTGTATGACCCTTTTTTATCCCGCCATTAAGGCAGCCATACTCCATCTTCGGGGAAGGTGCATGCTATGTGTCACGTGTCATCCATACCAACGGCCAAACTGGCCTTCTCTTCCGAAAGTTGGTGATGGGATTTTACGTGTGTGCAAGATGTTATGCGTGCGTTCACACACGGAACCTCGGTTTATAGTCTCATTCGAAGACTATATGGGGAATGGAGTCAGAACCAATGTTAACTCCAAGGGAAAAATCCCCCTATACCGAAATTCGAACCTGCAACCCCAGGATCACGAGTCCGGCGCTCTACCAACTGAGCTATCCGGCCCAACTGACATATTTTCCCAAGAGAAAGTATCTGTCTACTAAACTTCAAAACTCATAAGCTGAAGATAGTCTGTCTCATGGTCTGCCACTGTCCTTTGTGTCAGTTTTGGCCAGGCAGGTGACTTTAATTCTCCTGCAGTGAATTCCTTTATGTTAACTGTGCATACAAAAAAGTCACCATAACTGCTGGGCTGTTCTTTGCGTGAGGATTTCTGCGCACAGATGGTGTCAGATACAAAAAGAGAACATAGCAAAACGAAAGAATGGAAACGTGCAAGGCAAGCTTGGCAAATGCAAGAGCTGAGTTGTGCCAGCCTCAGAAGCCTCAGAAGGGGCAACACACAGGGAGCATTGTCTTCCTTGCAGTGGACTGGGCTTCTGATGAATATACATATCCAGCAGTCGGAGAAATCAGTTCCAGCTGGATATGAAGCTGCATGAAAAAAAAAAAAAAAAACCACACCAAAAAGAAAGAAAGAAAACCAACATGCAGCCGGCAAGAAATGAAAGCTGCCACTGAAGTCTGTAGACAGCAGATCAACCTCAGCAATGTTGATGACTGATTTTTTTTTTAAAGGCCAAATAAAGTCTGTGGAAGGTTAAATTTCCAACCACTTAATGTGAAGGTTACATTTTCAGCCTTACGTGGCTCTCTCTCATTGAATGAATGGACCTTGTTATGCATAAATTCCTCGTTTTAAGTTGTTATTGAAAGTCCTTAATATGCCCCCCTCCCCTCCTTCACCATTTCCTGCCCTGTCTCCACTTCTCTCTCTCTCTGAGTTTGTGTATTATTCCTTCAGTTGGATAGTGTTATATGTACTAATCTGCTTCATATTTTTGTGGTACGCATGGTGAGGACTGGATGTTTAAAAGAAAAACCCAAATATCAATAAATAACAGTGCTTATCTATCATTCTTGGAAAATAAAAGATTTAGGGGGGTTCTCTCTGTCTCTCTCTTCTCTCTCTCTCTCTTTCTCTCTCTCTCTCTCTCTCTCTCTCTCTCTCTCTCTCTTCTTTCTTTTCTTCTTTCTTTCTTCTCTCTCTCTCTCTCTCTCCTCTCCCCTCTCTCTCTCTTTCTCTCTCTTGCTCTCTTCTCTCTCTCTCTCTCTCTCTCCTCTCTCTCTCTCTCTCTCTCTCTCTCTTTCTCTTGCTTTCTCTCTCTCTCTCTCACTCTCTCTCTCTCTCTCTCTCTCTCTCTCTCTCTCTCTCTCTTTCTCTCTCTCCCCCCCCTCCCTCCCTCTCAGAGTTCTCTTTTTTATTTTTTTTTTATTTATTTTTTTTATTTTTATTTTTTTTGAGTTCTCTTTCACTGTGCTCACCTGTCTCTGTCATCCATCACCAGCATCACTCTGAGTTTCTTACAGGATATCATTGTCACAGAGTAAATCAAAGGCTAAAAGCAGTGAAACAAGTGTAAGGTTACAAAGTCAGTCAGTTTCATTTGAAGGTGATTTGGGACATGTTCTTTTATCGTTTGTTCTAATCTTGCTATTGACAGCGATAATTTGGGTCAGTAATCATGCAAATGGATCATGTTATTGAATTGTCTTGACTGCATTACCTCATTCACAGAAATGTGTTGGAACAATACAGGAATTGTCTTTTAGGTTGACAAAAGTGACATCATTTTAGGCTTCACAAATTTATGATGCTGTTTTAAATCCATACATTATGGTTAACACAGTTTTTTTTTCAAAGTGTGGGGGTGGGGGTGGGATGGGGAAGAAGTGCCCTCCTCTGAGCATGTGCTTGAAGTAGCCTACATGTCTAGATTGTGTGTGTGCGTACATTGTGCTTTACTTTTAAGGTTACATGTGTTTAGTTAGTAGACAGTTGTTTGCGTATGTTTGTGTAGAGTGATCATTGAAAATGATAGTGACATCTGGAAAAGGTCTGGAAATAAGTCTGGAAATGAATTTTTTTCCCCCACACTTGTGACAACTCTGTAATCAGCTGTAGAAGACAGGACACCAGTACTTCAGACACTAACAAAGCAGGACACCAGTACTTCAGGGACACTAACAAAGAAGTTTTAAAATAATGTTAAGTGTCCACTATCTTTAAAATTCTTGAATGGTTTCATGTTGGAGAACAAGGCAGTGAAATTCTACAGTTATATTGGACTTAACCTGTGAGATCGAAGTGGAATTTCACTGACTTGTATAAAAACATGAGGAATATGTCACACCAGATAGATTCTGCTAATAAAACACCCATTACATTATACTACACAATGTTAGTAAATACCGGCCCAGATGATTTTTGAAAAATTTAATTCATCTGATGGAAATACTTGCATTCTCTTTGATGAATTCTTGTGTCATCAGTCAGGGAAATTTCGGTTAAACCTCCCAGGTAATTTCATCATGATTGTAGAATTAAATCCATGTTCACATAATTTTTCACCGTTTTTACTACTATTGCTAAACACACACACACACACACACACACACACACACACACACACACACACACACACACACACACACACGCATGGGCATGCTTCTATTCATGCTTTTGCACACATATACCTCACATAACGCGTCATCATGTATCCTATTGTGTTGTACAATTTGTAACACATTGTGTAGTTGCACAGTACTTCACTTACCTGACATCATAGCCAAGTAGGAAATGCCAGAAATACCAGGCTTTGATTTCCAGATACAGGAAGGATTGGGATGGGAATGGTTGGTGGAGTGAAAGGGTGGGTCGGGTGGGGGTGTCAATGATCATCGTTCCAAAATCTGCTGAGGTAGAAAATTTTATCTTTGTAAGAACCAAGCTAACCATTTCCATAAAGAAAGTGGGAATCTCACACAAAGTGTATGAAGAAGTAATATTTCTCAGAATACAGTCTGGAAAGCATCACAACAGATTGATTAGTTCAGTCGGGCATAAGTGGTTTATATGGCAAGAGGAAAGAATATAGTGAGCAGCACATGTTAGCCAGTTCAGCTGACGAAGGGAATACAGCAGTGGATGCACTACAGTTTAGCCATGTATATATGCTATAGATGGTGGAAGTCATCAGAATGGTTGATTTGGATATGGCTGCTTGAAGAAATGAGGGCTGGATCGGTTTCTTACAGACTGACTGACTGACTATCAAGCTGACCAGCTGACTGATAGGCCAGCTAAATGACATGAAATCTATGCAATCCCCCCCCACCCCCCAGATATCGGTGCCTCTCCTCCACCACCACCACGCTCCACTCCCCCTCCCCCCATCTCCACCCACCGGACAATGCGCAAGCAGGAAATATTCCTGTGCTCACTATGACATAGTGTTTGATACTTCATCAATGAATTGTGTTGCTCGTGAAAACTGGGAAACAAATGCAAAAGCTTTACAGGATCAGTCTGGACAGGATTGCAGATAAATTCTCCATGGGAAGGTCATGGAACTGTCAGGGGGTTGGTACCATGACGTCATGAAAGGGATGAAGACTGTAAGTGTAAGAAAGTACTGGGGAGGGTAGTCTGTATTTAAATCAGTGTTTCAGCCTTCATGTACACCTTCCCCCCACCTCCTCTTCCCTCTTCTATGTTCCTCCTTTATGCACCCCCTCCTGTCCTACCTCCACCCCCCCCCCCCCCCCCCCAATCCTTGTTCTCCCCTCCTACATCATCTGTCTACTCACTCCTACCTAGTCCATCCATCTGTAATCCTGCATAGATCTGGAAGAATGCGGGGGAAAATTCCACCTGCTATGATGATGTTCTGGGACATTTTCTCCTCTGCAGATCTATCTCCCTTTTAAGTCTTTTTTATATTTTTTTTTATAGTAGATTTACCTCCATGTTCTGATGTTTGAAGCACGTTTTTCTGTAGACTTACCTCCCTGTTTAAGACTTTTCTGGATTATTTCCTCTTTGTAGATTTGCCTCTAGAGTATTCCAGAGTAAATAGTAACCTCCCTGTTTAGACTTTCCTGGAACATTTTTGTTTACCTCCTCCTTAACATCTTCTGAAACATCCCGCCCCCGTGTCTGTAGATTTACCTTCATGCTGAGACTTTTCAGGCACATTTTGCCCTTGGCCTTAGTGTTCTTGAACAATTTCCTCTTTGTAGATTTACCTCTGTGTTGAGAATTTTCTGTAACAATTTTTGTTTTGACTCTAGATTTACTGCCCTGATAAGATTTTTTGTTTTGACTCTAGATTTACTGCCCTGATAAGATTTTTTTTCTAGAATTTCTAGAAATGTTCCTTCCAGAATGTTTTTCTCTGTTGTCTGGAGATCCTCCTATGAAGACTGTTCCGGAAGATTGTTCTTTCTAGATTGACTTCCCTGTCCAGTTTTTTTTTTTTTTTTAAGGAATGTTTCTTTTTTAAGTTTGTAGGTTTACCTTCCTGATTAATTTTCTTCAAAACATTTTTACCTCTTTCATGTGAAATTTTTTGTGGAATATTTTTATGTTTGTTTAAAGATTTTCCCAGTGTACAAGTTGTGGAGCATTTTTTTTTTCCATCTCTTTGCTGTTTACCTCCCAGTTGAAAGTTTTCTAGAATTTATTTTTCTGTAGATTTACTGCCCTCTCACACCCAGTGTTTGAAGACTTTCATGAGGGTTTATTGAAAGCTTTATATTGTAGATTGCCACAAACCCTTGTCTTGGGGAACACTTTATTTTTGAAGGAATCTGTTGCTTTTTGCCACGGTGATCTCTCGCTTACTGTGCATATCCCACTCGATCTTTTAATGTGTTCGGCATCCAAGAGATTTTATTAGCCATCCAGTATTGTATTTACATCGTGCACATCCTTGAATGCCTATGCTCAGCTGTCCTGCTGTGTACGCTACGACTTTGAACTGGAAAGCTGTATATGCCCACAGTAGACCACGTTAATCCAAATGGTTTAGTTCAGATTTTGAGACACACCAAACAAGAAATCCTAAGCAAAATAATACTTTATTCTTTCTTATTTTGCTCCTAAAGGAGCAGAAATCAGCCCTTTGAAAACCTTGCTTTTTGCTTGTGTTTATTTTTCAAGTTGAATTTGAATTCTTTTGAATTTCAGGTAACTTGTTGCCATTTAATTTTTTTTTTGTTAAAAAGAGAAAAGTTGTTTGGAACTTAGTGCATCCAAGTATTTAAGACTATCCTATCTAAGCCTCGTTCTAGTCAAAACTGTTTGATTTGGTCAAATTAGTCATTGTGTGAAAAGTTGTTTAGGTATGTCATACCAACAGTTTGTTTAAAAGATACAGAGAGGGGTGCAGGGGTAGGTTAGGACAAGAGAGAGACAGAGAGAGAGAGAGAGAGAGAGAGAGAGAGAGAGAGAGAGAGAGAGAGAGAGGCAGGCTCACTTTCAGTGAAACACCTGGAAAAGTTCCAAGAAAGCGGGCAGGTAGAAAAAACGGGGAGCTCTCCATGTTCCTGTTACCTAGGTAACGGGAAGGGGAGGATGGGCGGAGAGACAGTTGGGTGAAAGAGGAGGGAACATTTGGAAAGGGAGAAAGGGGCTGGGGGGGGGGGGGGGGGGGGAGACACATAAGCTAAATTATGGTGGTCTGGCTTTGGCGCTGTTGAGAGAGAGAGACACACACACACACACACACGCACGCACGCACGCACGCACGCACGCACGCACGCACGCACGCACGCACGCACGCACGCACGCACGCACGCACGCACGCACACACACACACACACACACACACACACACAACACACACACAGAGAGAGAGAGGTGTTCTTCAAATTGGTCCTTTCTCCATCCCTGTCAGTGCCTCCTCATCGTCTCTAGGAAGCAACATCGGCGCTACAACCCTCCACCCCACCCCACCCCTCCCATACCCCTTCCCTCCCGCCTGTTGGGGAGTGAGAAGCATCACCATGATCATCACCATCATCATCATCCCCCCCTCCCCCCCCCTCTCTCTCTCTCTCTCTCTCTCCCTCTTGAGTGTTGGGCCAACTTTTCAGCTTGCAGTGTGTTACCTGGCCTGTTGGCATTCCATTCCAAGTGTTCGCTATTACTTTCCCCCTCCCAGTTGGTTCCCTCCCCCCCTCCCCCCCCCCCCCCCCCTACCTAGCCTAGCCTACCCCCCAGTGAAGTATGTGGCATAACTCTAACTTTGCCTCATCATCCACTCCTGCTCCCACTGATTCCGAATTCATATGAGAGAGAGAGAGAGAGAGAGAGAGAGAGAGAGAGAGAGGAGAGAGAGAGAGAGAGAGAGAGAGAGAGAGATTTTGACAAGATGTGGGGCGGGTCCCAGGTTCCCCTGTGTTTCGTAATGATGGCGGTGTATCAGGCGTAGTAAGGGATTGGATTTTACCTGTTTTTGAGGGAAGGGGGAGGGGGCGGAGAGGAGGCAGAAGGGAGAGGTGTGGAGAGCCAGAATTTTTGGGGTGGGGTGGAGGTGGGGGGCGGGAGGGCACATATCAATTCAGAAAGTGGGAATCAGAAAGGCCACTGGCATTATTGGGGCATGCGTAGCTAGGCCAAGTGATGTTGTTTGCTGGGATGAAAACACACAGATCAACAGCCGCTAATGCTGCAGTCAACATCACGCTTCCAGATCATTGCATCTGTCAGAGCGTGGCTTAAGGCAAGAGAAAAGAGAGAGAGAGAGAGAGAGAGAGAGAGAGAGAGAGAGAGAGAGAGAGATGAGAACAGAAAAGTCAAAGTGGGATGGGGTGGCATGTTTTAAAGTAAAGATACCGAGTCAGTTGAAAGGGGATTCAAGGAACGAGAGAGAAGAGAGAGAGAGAGAGAGAGAAGAGAGAGAGAGAGAGAGAGAGAGAGGGGAGAGAGACAGAAGAGAGAGAGAGAGAGAGGGGTGATGATGAGTTCAAGAGCATCATCAATCTTCATGCATGTACACAGAGAATGCCATGTTGCAATACACAAGTGATAAGTACATGCCTGCATGCTCTCACACATTCAACCACACTGCTGGAATCAGCATATCGCAATATCATGTCACACATAATACACGTGCAAAGCACATACACTTGCATACACTCACTCATTAACTCTTCAGACATGCACACATACACGTGCGCAGGACACCGCGCACAACAACACACAACACACACACACCACACACACACCAACACACACACACACACACACACACACACACATTGAAATTAGTGTAGAAGTATAGGCGTGCGACACGCACACACACACACACACACACACACACACACACACACCACACACACACAACCACACACACACACACACACACACACACACACACACACACACACAACACACACACACACAAGACACACACACACACACACACACACACACACACACACACACACACACACACACACACACAACACACACACACACATCACTCACTCACTCCTCTCATCATTTCATTTTCTAAACATTTTTCAGCTCATGTTACTTTAATGCAGCAACCAGAGGAGCCATACCAGGGCTGTCACATCATATTTTTTAGTCTAAGAAAAACTAGACTTCCTCTAAATTGAAGGAAAAGTGAGAGACTGGAGGCGAGAGTAGCAATCTGGCAAGCTGGCAAGCTAGTGAAAGAGACAGACTAGGAAACAAAATACCTTGTTGTGTGCATGAGTGATTTTCGCTTTAAGCTGAAACAGTAGAAGACTGTTATCAGCATCTGTAGTTTTGTCAGTGAAGATTACAAGACATACGTCCTCCTCAGTTCACTTTGTGGCGTGTGCACCAACTGTTAATTCAATGAGTCAGTCCATGAAAAGTGGGGTAGAAGAGAAAGTCGGTGGTTCACAGTTCAGCAAGACACAAGACTGCTGGTACATCATTTTGGATGCTGCGAGTTTTGTGTTGGAAACAACTCGACGGGCATTATGCAAAGCCAAAATTCAGCCTTTCTGAGGACCATCTGATTGTGTAGACCGTTTTTTTTTTTGTGTGTGCCAAAATGATTCTCACTTCATGCCACAGAGATGATGCCTTGATGGTGATGACATCTGACATGTTTTTACAGGTCTCTGAGTTGTGATTTGAAGTCTTCAGCAACAGCATGACACCCCAAATTAAACAGAAAAAGAATGGTTCCAAACAAAATTCAGGATCAGGGTGTCATCTGCCCTAGAACAGAGTACAATTGGGGCAGTGTTTACAGAGGTAAATGATATGCATGATTGCTGCCCTAGAACAGAGTACAATTGGGGCAGTGTTTACAGAGGTAAATGATATGCATGATTGCTGCCATAGAACAGAGTACAATTGGGGCAGTGTTTACTGTGGTAAATGATATGCATGATTGCCAGTCTGTACAGATGATGATACCAATATGTTTTCGTTAGTCAAAGGTGATTTTGATGAAGTAACTTTAAAAGTTAGAGTTATCTTCAACTAGTTAAAAGTTAACAGTTAAACAGTTCACATATCTGATCTGTCTTAACTATTAAAAGTAATAACTATTCAGAATGGTAGTGTTTTATATAGCATTAGCATTTTACTGCTCCACTGATACGATTTCACAGCGATAACAGTTCCTGAAAAAGTAATTACACAATGCCGTTCATGATACTGCATGCCGCCTG
>CM031600.1:14782181-14799681 GCA_018398815.1 Conus ventricosus | reverse complement strand
ATTCCTTCTGTCTTTCTCTCCCCCACTTCAGATGCCTTTTTGTGTAGCATTAATCCACAAATGTATAAGGTAACAGTTATGTGTAATATTGAGGTGGAAGTTCAACTGCTTTGAATTAAGTGATCCTCAGACACTGATAATATAGACAGTGATTTTCTGGTTATTATGGTGGGGTTTTTTTCTTATGCGTTTGTCCCTTGTGTGCTGCTTTGAGAAAGTAATGTGAGTGTATGTATGTGTATGTGCATGTGCGCGCGCAGTGTGTGTGTGTGTGTGTGTGTGTGTGTGTGTGTGTGTGTGTGTGTGTGTGTGTTTATGTAATTTTGTATGTATGTGTGTGTGTGTGTGTGTGTGTGTGTGTGTGTGTGTGTGTGTATGTGTGTGTGTGTGTGTGTGTGTGTGTGTGTGTGTGTATGTGGTGTGTGTGTGTGTGTGTGTTTATTGTGTGTGTGTGTGTGTGTGTGTGTGTGTGTGTGTGTGTGTGTGTGTGTGCGCATGCATGCATGGTCATAGGCATTAGAGTGTTTAATGTGTGTTTCAGTGTATGCGCATTTGTGTATGTGTCTGTGTGCTTGTGTGCGAACATGTATGTATGCAGTTGATTGTGGGGAGGGGGTTGTTTTGTTCACAGATATGTGGTCATAAACAAAGGAGCTGTCAGACAAGCAGATTGGAACTCTCTGTAGTGTTTGCAGTGTTTTTAACATGTGTAGCTGTGCATTTTCACATGATGTTCGTGTGTTTGGTCTTTCTGTGTTACACTTGCAAACAGTAGGCATGCCCAAGTGGTGTGATGTCTATATATACACATGTATGTATTTACACATGAACGCTTGCATAAACACATGCATGCATACACACACATGCGCACTGCATGCAACACACACACACACACACACACACACACACACACACACCACACACACACACACACACACATACACACAGAGGTCTGTCCCTAAACAGACTGCTGAATGTGTCCATGTAAGTAGTATCAACACAGTGTTTGTTCAAAGGCATTGATGTGGTATTGTGTGTGTCAACAGAGTAGGAATGAGTGCATAGAGAACTGTGTGAGCTCCAAAGAGTTTAATGAATAAACATGAAAATGCCAGTGAAGAAGACAGGCATATGTGCAGCTTTGATTCAATGTGTATGTTGTTTTCCTCTAACCATTTAGTTTCTCAGTTTGTATTTGTACATGTAGCATTTGTTGATTCTTCTTCTCACATCCCACTCTCTTTACTCATCCTTGGTGTGTGGGTGAAAAAATTTTTTTTTGTTTTTGGGGGGGTTTTTTTTTTGGTTTTTTTGGTTGGGGGGTTTTTGGGGGGGGAGGGGGTTGCTGGGCTGGGGGAGTTTTTTTTTTTGGGGGGTTTGGGGTGGGGGGGGTGAATGTTTGGTTCTTAATTTAAAGTTTTTCATTTTCATTTTGTATTGTCTTTTGGCTTTTTGGGGGTTTTTACATTTTTGGGGGGGGTTTGTTTTGTTTTGTGGGTTGGGTGTGGGTTGGTTGGTGTTTGCATTTTTTGTTTTCGGCATTTTAACTGATTTTCTTGTTTTTTTTTTTTTGTGTTTTGGTGGGGGGGGTGTGGGGGGAAAAAATTATTTTTTAACTCCCCTTGAAAAAAATTACAAAAAAAAAAAACAAAAAACCCCCCAAAAAAAACCCCCAAAAAAACCACAAAAAGGGGCCCAAAAGATTTAAATTTCTTAAGTATTCCCAATTTGTTTTTAAAAACATTTTTGGGTATTTTTGGTGAAACGGGGAAAAAAAAGGTAAAAGGGGAAACTTTTGGGGTTTTTTTAAAATAAACATAAAAGATGAAAAAGGGGGGTTTTTCAGCTTTTTCTTGTTTTTTTTCCTCAACCTTTTTCTCGGTTTTTTTTACTTTTTTTTTTTCTTCTCCTCCCCATCCTTCTTCTCCTTTTTTGGGTTTTTGTTTTTTTTGGGGTTTTTTTTTTTGGGGGATCCTTTTTTCCCAAACCCTTTTAACCCTCAAAATTTTCTCTCTTTTTTTTTTTTGGGTTTATTTTTTTTTTTTTTTATCCTTTTTTTCACTTTCTCTTTTATTTTTTATCTTTTCAAAAAATATTGTAAAAAAAAAATTTTTTTTTTTTTTCCCTATTTTTTTTCCCCCCAAAAAATTTTCAAATTTTCTCTCTTTCTTTAATGTTCTTTTTTTTTTTTAAAAAAAAACATTTTTTTTTCCCCCCAAAAAGGTAAAATGGTTGAGTTTTTTTTTTTTTGAAAAAAAAGAGATTTTTGGTTGTTTTTTTTTTTTCCCCTTTCTTTTTTCCCCTTTTCCCCTCCCCCCCTCCTTTTTTTAAGGGGAAAGGGGGGGGGGGTTTAAAGGGTGATGGGGGAAAAAGGGGGGGGAAAAAAAAAAAATAAAAAATTTGAAGGAAAAGGGAGAAAAGGTTTTTTGGGGGGGGGGGGGGGGGGGGGGGGGGGGGGGGGGGGGGGTTTTTGGGGGGGGGGGGGGGGGGGGGGTTTGGGGGGGGTGGGGGTGGGTTTAAAATGGTATAGGAGTAAAAAAAAAAGGAAAAAAGATTTTTAAGAGTGGTAGGAGGAAAGGGGGGGGGGGGGGGGGGGGGGGGGGGGGGGGGTTTAAAAAAAGTTGGGGGTTTTAAATGGGGGGGAGAAAAAAGGGGGGTGGGGGGGGGGGGGGGTGGGGGGGTTTTGGGGGGGTTTTTTGGGGGGGGGAAAGGGAAAATTTTGGTTTAGGAAAGAAAAAAGAGGGAGAAGGGGGGGGGGGGGGGGGGGAAGGAAATTTTACCCGGGGGGGGGGGAAAAAAAAAAAGGGGGAACCTTAAACCAAAACCCCGGGGAACCCCATTCCAAACCCTTTTTTCCCCCCAAACCCTCCCCTTCCCCCCTCCCCCCCTTTTTTTCTTTCTTTCTTTTTTGTTTTGTTGGTGTTTTGCTTTCCTAGAAAAGGGGGGGGGGTTTTGGGTTCGGGGGGGGGGGGGGGGGCCCCTTTCGGAAAAAAGGGGGGGTGGGGGGGGGGGCCCTGGGGGGGGGTTTTCCCCCAAAAGAAAAAAAGGGGGGGGGGGGGGGAAAACCTAATTTTCGTTTCCGGGTTCTTAATAAAACCCCGGTTTTTTATTTTTTTTTGAAAAATGGAAGGACGGGGCCCCGAACGAGTTAAAATCCCCGGGGAAAGGGTTTTTCAGGGAAAAATTTCTTTTTTTTTTTTTTTTTTTTTTTTCCCCTCTTAAATATCCAATAAGATTGGAGGGGGAACACGTTTTCCCTGGGGTTAAATTGGAGGAGGTTTGAGGAGGGGACAAAACAAATGGGCGCAGTAAATTTTCCCGGCCTTTGGGGAAGTCGATGGCAGGTTGTGCACGTGCTTTTAGGGTGTTGTGGTGGCAAACTCTTCCGCGGGTTTTTTTTTTTTTTTTTTTTCCCTCCCGCTTTGGTTACCAAAACTTTTTTTGTTTTTGTTTAACAGGATTACGTCAAGCACGAAAAAATAAAGCGTTAAAAAACTTTAAAAATGGGGAAGGGGGTTAATTTGAGAAATATTTGCTATCCCTCGTTTTTCCTTCCCCCGCACCAGAAGGGGGGTAATTCTAGTACCTGAAAGCCCGGATCGTTACAATAACATTTTCCTGTCCCGGGTTTCGAGCATGAAAAAAAAAGGAAGGTTTTTTTGGGGGAAAAAAAAACAAGGAAAGTGGGAGGGGGGGGGGGGTTGTACTTTTGGGCCGGCCTCAATAAGCGACGGAAAGCAAAAAAGAAAAAGGGGTGAGGGGGGAGAAAAACAGCAGGCATTACTGACAACAAAAAAAAAAAAAAAAGAAAACCAAAGCCATGCAGATTTTTATTCCCATAGTTTTAAAGGGGGGTTGGGGGGAGGGGTTTTTAGTTGTTGGTTTTTTTTTTCACACCACAGAACAGCACACGGGGAAGGGGGGAAAAAACCTGTCATCTGACCCGATCACCCCGGGAGGACGCCCCCCCCTAAAAACGAGGGGGGGGCCCCCAGGGCTGCGCGCCGCTGCCGGACTTCCCCGTAAGGAAGAAGAAGAAGGTCCCGTGTCAGTAGTGACGAACGCGCGAGGGGTCCCCCCCGGAGCCAAGAATTTTGATGATAGATCCCAGTCGGCCGCCGCCCCCGGACGATGTGCCTGAGAGTGAGAGAGAGAAGGAAAAAAGACGAAGGGCCCCCCGTCCCCCCCCGAGCCATACCTGCCCCCCACGCCAGGTGCCAAGAAAAAAGCCCGGCGACTCAGGAGAAGAAGAAGAAAAAAGGAGGAAGAAAAAAAAAAAGAAAGGGAAAAATTTTAAGCTGGAAAGGAGGGCCCGGACGGGGACCAGGGAAAAAAAGGGCCCCCCCCCCACAAACAACAGTACAGGGGGGGGCCCGGGTAGAGGGAGGGCGGGGCCCCTAGTGAAAGTAGAATTTTTTCCGGTGGCGGGGGAATAGTTGTAGGGCAGGCCCCCCCGGGCCCCCGGGCCCCACCAGCGCCACAATGCAACAGGGGGCCATGTGTGGAAGGGGAAGGGGTTTTTATACAGCTGACATAGATGTTAAGGCGATTGGGGGGAGGCAACTGAGACCAAGAGAGGAGAGAGTGGAGCGGAGCGAAAGGTGCGAGGCGGGCGAGATGGCGAGACTTAGGGGAGCGAGAGCCAAGGGGAGAGAGGAGGAGAGAGAGGAGAGAGAGAGAGAGTGAAAAAGGGAAGGGGGGGGAAAGCGGCCTGTGAGGGCCAAAACGACATGCCCTTTCCCACGGTGCCGCGCCAGGTAAAAAGCGTTATGCACCCCCCCCCCCCCCCCCCCCCCCACTCCACCCCCCCACCCCCCACCCCCCTTTTTCGCGATCCCCCTTTCCTGCCTGCTTTTCCGCCCCCCTTTCCCCCCCCGCCCCACATCATCCTTCCGCAGGCCCCCCGCTCATTTGCTCCCACCACGGCACCCCCCCCCCCCCCACTCCCCTTTTTTCCAAGCCCCAAGGGGGGGGGTTTTTTTCACAGCCTTTGACCTCTGGCACAAAATGGTTTTTCTCAACTGCACCCCCCAACTTTTCCTCTACAGGTGGGGACGTCGCACTGAGGTAAGAAAAGGAGGATGGGGGAGGGGGGGGGAAGGAGGGGGTGGAAAGAGGCGTGATGTGGGGTCGGTGTTGAGTGGGGTCAATCCAGAAGAAGACGCCATGCCAGTTTTTGTCAGGCCAAGGTTGCGCCGGCCCCCCTGTGTTGTGGGGTATGTAGCAGGGGCAGCCCACGCAGGCCGAACACGGTCAGAGAGAGGGGAGAGCGCTAGGGGCCTGCCGGCCCGCCTGCCGCTGCCCTCTTGCTCAGCAGGAGACCCGTACGGTGGCACGGGCCGAACGTGCGGCGGCATTTCACCCCCAATCCCAAAAAGTTTCACAACACCCCCCTGCCGAGTGCGTTGAAGAAAAACCCTATCTATGACGCCTTTTTTAAAAAAACAAAACAAAAAAAACCCTTTTTCACTAACACGTCTTTATTGGTCGTGAACAGTGTCACTGATTTTTTTTTTGGTTTTCTATAGGAAAATTTCAAAATCGCTCAGTTATTAAGAACTTTCCCTAGAGGGTTTTTTTTTGTGATTTGTTTTTTATTTCGTTAAGTGCCAAAATTGACGTCTACAGGGGGGCCTTCTGCATGCATGGGAGAAATTCCATTGTGAAGTCCAGTTTCTCTGTTGTGTCTTCAACATGGGAGAATTTGCCATTGTGAAGCCCAGTTTCTCTATTGTGTCTTCATACATGGGAAATCACGTAAAGCCCATTCTTATTGTTCTTCATACAGGGGAAATAGGCCACTGTAAAGCCCAGTTTCTCTATTGTGTCTTCATACAGGGGAAATAGGCCACTGTAAAGCCCAGTTTCTCTATTGTGTCTTCATACAGGGGAAATAGGCCACTGTAAAGCCCAGTTTCTCTATTGTGTCTTCATACAGGGGAAATAGGCCACTGTAAAGTCCAGTTTCTCTATTGTGTCTTCATACATGGGAGAAATGCCATTGTGAAGTCCAGTTTCTCTATTTGTGTCTTCAGTCAGTGTTTGCCTTCTTTGCCGCAGCTGTCTTCATTTGGATACGATCTGTTAGTCCCCCCTCTTTCCCATATCGCGCCCCCCCCCCCCTCCCCCCCTTCAAAGCTTGCAGTGAAAAATATTAGGTTTTGTCATAATTATGAAACTGTTGTAAAAGACAGGAAGGTGTCACTGCATACACGCACTCAAATCAGGTCATCGTTTTTGTCGACGATTCGGTGGGCGTTTTTGTTTCTTTACTTACATGCTTGTTTCCTTTTGTTGATTTTAAGTGTCGATGCTTGAAATAAGAAAAACAGCAAAACAAGTCAGTGAGATGTGTCAGTTCAGGTGTTGTGGTGTTGTGTGTGTGTGTGTGTGTGTGTGTGTGTGTGTGGTGTGTGTGTGTGCGTGGTGCGTGCGTGCGTGCGTGCGCGTGCGTGCGTGCGTGCTGCGTGCCGGCGTGCGTGCGTGCGTGGTGTGGTGTGTGTGTGTGTGTGTGGTGTGTGTGTGTGTGTGTGTGGAGTTCATTCCCCATCACGCCTCGCCTGCGGTCCACAGATTGCGTCATGGTAATCTTTTCTTTTCGAAATTTATTGATTAGAATGAAGCTGTAAACAGATTTACCCAAACCACCCATTTTTTTTCTCCAAATACACACGAACAAAACTACTCTTATCACCGCCTTTCTCAAAAATAAATTCAAAGTTTACCCCAGATATCGATTCTCCGTGGAATGCTTCTTCAACCAAAATAATTATGCTGGCCTTTTTCTCTGGAAGTAAGCGTTACATTTACATTAACCACCAGCTTTACACTGTCAGCGTGTAGCCAAAAGAAGGGGGGGGGGGGGAGGGGGGGGGGGGGGCGAAAGGGGGGGGGGGGGGGGGGGGGGGGGGGGGGAAGCGTTCGCACTTCATGACATCATTGTAAGACGCACGTGCTTTCTGCTCCATAAAACAGAAACCTACTTACTGTGTGACTAGACGTGTCTGGGCTGTGGCAGATGAGATGGGGATAGGATTTCAGAGCGTGAGCGGTAATAAGAGGAGAGCCTTTTCAGGCCTGGCGAGGGTGTGTTTCTGTGCTGCGTTGCCGTTGGCCGGTCAGAATCGGACCGTGTGAAGCACCACTGGTAGTTACTTCATTTGTATTCATTTACTCAGTTATTCGCTGCCTAGCACTCCTTTCTTCTTCCCCAACGCCGCTTCACACGTCCCCCCCCCCCCCCCCCACCCCCCTATCAGGATCATCTGTAATGCATTCTGTAGGCTTTTGGTGAAGAACACTGTTCAGTTTGATGCTGCTGAGTTTGAGACTGTTCGTCCAGTGTCTGTGATACTTCCAGATTCTCACAGTGTGTGCCGCCAGAGTATAACAGTTCTTTCATCCACAGAATGTCTGTGATACTTCCAGATTCTCACAGTGTGTGGCGCTCAGAGTATACAGTTCCTTTCATCCACAGAATGTCTGTGATACTTCCAGATTCTCACAGTGTGTGCCGCTCAGAGTATTACAAGTTCCTTTCATCCACAGAATGTCTGTGATACTTCCAGATTCTCACAGTATATGTCTGCCGCTCAGAGTATTAACAGTTCCTTTCATCCACAGAATGTCTGTGATACTTCCAGATTCTCACAGTGTGTGCCGCTCAGAGTATTAACAGTTCCTTTCATCCACAAATGTCTGTGATACTTCCAGATTCTCACAGTATATTCTGCCGCTCAGATTCTTCACAGTTCCTTTCATCCACAGAATGTCTGTGATGCTTCCAGATTCTCACAGTAATGTCTGCCGCTCAAGATTCTTCACAATTCCTTCATCCACAGAATGTCTGTGATACTTCCAGATTCTCACAGTATATGTCTGCCGCTCAAGATCTTCACAATTCCTTTCATCCACAGAAGTCTGTGATACTTCCAGATTCTCACAGTATATGTCTGCCGCTCAGATTCTTCACAATTCCTTTCAATCCACAGAATGTCTGTGAACTTTCCAGATTCTCACAGTATATGTCTGCCGCTCAGATTCTTCACAATTCCTTTCATCCACAGAATGTCTGTGATACTTACAGATTCTCACAGTGTGTGCCGCTCAGATTCTTCACAGTTCCTTTCATCCACAGAATGTCTGTGATACTTCCAGATTCTCACAGTATATGTCTACCGCTCAGATTCTTAACAATTCCTTTCATCCACAGAATGTCTTGATACTTCCAGATTCTCACAGTATATGTCTGCCGCTCAGATTCTTCACAATTCCTTTCATCCACAGAATGTCTGTGATACTTCCAGATCTCACAGTATATGTCTGCCGCTCAGATTCTTAACAATTCCTTTCATCCACAGAATGTCTGTGATACTTCCAGATTCTCCAGTATATGTCTGCCGCTCAGATTCTTAACAATTCCTTTCATCCACAGAATGTCTGTCATACTTCCAGATTCTCACAGTAAACTGCCGCTCAGATTCTTCACAATTCCTTTCATCCACAGAATGTCTGTGATATTTCCAGATTCTCACGGTATATGTCTGCCGCTCAAGATTCTTAACATTCCTTTCATCCACAGAATGTCTGCATACTTCCAGATTCTCACAGTAAAACTGCCGCTCAGATTCTTAACAATTCCTTTCATCCACAGAATGTCTGTGATACTTCCAGATTTCACAGTGTAATGTCTGCCGCTCAGATTCTTCACAATTCCTTTCATCCACAGAATGTCTGTGATACTTCCAGATTCTCACGGTATATGTCTGCCGCTCAGATTCTTAACAATTCCTTTCATCCACAGAATGTCTGTGATACTTCCAGATTCTCACAGTATATGGCTTCTGCGTCAGAGTTGCAAAATTCCATTCTCTGATTCTCCAGATTCTCACAATATGTGTCTGCCGCTTCCATTCATTCTCTTGGTGTATGTGGTACTCCCAGATGCCATAGTATATGTCTGCCACGCACTGTCGCACGATTCCATTCATCCAGTGTCTTTGATCTCGAAGATTCATGTCAACTCTCAGATTGTTTGGACGAATGCCTGCCGCTGGCTGTGTCACAGGTTCACAAGTGACAAAAGGGCGCAATGAGGAATGAGCTTTAGAGTAATGTGATGATAACATGATTGTTATCATTGCAGTTGTATTCTCCCTGTCCACAAGTCACACACACACACGCACGCACGCACGCACGCACGCACGCACGCACCAGCACGCACACACACACACACACACACACACACACACACACACAACTCGCACTCACTCACTCCTCGCGCGTGCACGCACACACGTATTTGTTTGTCTGTCTGTCTGTCTTATCTATGTCAGTCAGTCAATCTAGCTAGCTAGCTGGCTGTATATACATGTGTGTGTGTGTGTGTGTGTGTGTGTGTGTGTGTGCGTGCGTGCGTGCGTGCGTGCGTGCTGTGTGTGGGGGGGTTAGTGTGTGTGTGATTTTTTGGATGTCAGTGTTGTAGTGAATGTTTTTAAGAGAGCTGGTTTTGCAGATTCGTATATTACACATCCATATTAGTGTGTGTTGTGTGTGTGTGTGTGTGTGTGTGTGTGTGTGTGTGTGTGTGTGCGTAAGATAAGATAATGTTGCTTATAGCCCAGCCGACGCAAAGGCCATATCAGGGCTGAGTATAATATATATATGTGTGTGGGGTGTGTGTGTGTGTGTGTGTATGTATATATAATATATATATATATATATATATTGTGTGTGTGTGGAGAGAGAGAGAGAGAGAGAGAGAGAGAGAGAGAGAGAGAGAGAGAGAGAGAGAGAGAGAGAGAATGCGCATGGTATGTATGTATAGACCTCCCAGAGTGGGAGAACCATCCAGAGATCATCAGAGAGAATGGCATGAGATCCGATATTGTTTCTTCACTCGGGTTCATCAAAAACAATGATTCTGGTCAAACTCACTGTGCCATATGGAAAGCAAGATGGAGCAAGCGCACATCTACAAGACTGAGAACAATGCCATTCTAGCTAGCAGCTTGGGGCAATCTGGCTTCCAGGTTCAGGTTCTCACCGTAGAGGTTGGCACAAGGGGATTTGAAGGTTCATCAGCGAATGATCTGATGAAACAGCTCGGGATTTCTGGTGAGAAGAGGACCAGAAACCCTGAAGGCAATGGCAGAAGCAGCCAAAAAGAGTTCCAGCTGAATCTGGTCGAGGAGGAGCAGAAGTGATCTTCATAAGGCTTTAATTTCTCAACTTAGAACAGGTGTCCGTTAGCAGTGGGTTAAGACATCCCTAAAAGGGCACGCCTTGAGACACCCACTCATCCAAAAGTTGTGGGTTCGAACCCCGGCAGCACCAGAAAAAAGTTGGCAGTAGAAGGGCATCTGGGAGTCATGACCTGGATGCGGCCCGGCCCCCTTAGAGTGTAAGGAGTTCAGGGCCCGAAACACTTGTCTGTGGAAGGTTTTCTTCTCTGAAGAAACCCGCTGCTGTCAAGCTCTCCCTAGAGTTTCTTGCTACTGTCTATCTGCGTGTGCAGATGATGAGTTCTCTTAGAAGCCTTGCATGAGTTCGGCAGTGTTGTTTTGTCATTCACATCTTTCGTCGTCGTCGTCGTTACCATAATCATCGTGTCTATAAACCATTCGTAGTTGTGGGAGCACCACAGCTGATAGAATTCGTGTCAGATCGTTTTGTTTCTAATATTATCAATGGCATCATCATCGTGTCTATAAACTGTTCGTAGTTGTGGGAGCACCCCACTGATTTGAATTCGTGTCAAATGTTTTTGCTTCTAATTATCAATGGCTACAGTACATGAATTGTCCACACTCTCCTTTCCATCTTCCACTGTCACTTTGGTCCTCTCTTACCCTTTACATTATACTTTGTATGATTGTCCTGGACTCGTCCACTCCATCTAGAAATCCGTCCGTAAATTTCAGTTTTCCCTTGATGACAGTTGTTGGTAGTTCTTCATTTGACCTATTCATATAGGACGATGGCATCAGTCACACGATATCGGAATGTGATGCCAAGACCCCGTGAAAGCATCTCCCAGTGCCTTAATCTTCGTTCCAGCTCTGTAGTCGGCACTCTTGTTTTCCATACACACAAGTTGATTTAAATGAACGAAACACGCATGGATCTGAGTTTGACAGGTGTTCCTGTCTTTCCAAATGACTAACAATTTTGCCAAGGCCCACTATGTTCGTGCAGTTCTTGCCAGTGTCTCGTCTCTTGGTCAGGGATGCTTTTGTTTGTCGTACCCTGGCTTAAAGACTCCAGGGATCATCCGAACACCCGAAGCACTTGAACACTGTGATACAAATGCATCAGCTGGGGATGAGAATATTACGATGTGTGACCTATTTTGATTACCCCTGCCACTGGCAGCCACACTCCAACCTCGGGGATTTTGGAGACTGATGATGTTATGCTAGAGCTTGTCATGACTGAAGACAATCCCCACATAACTATGCAGAGCATAACAACATTTTGCATGTAGCCTTGGTGTTTCTAGCCTATGTCACTTGGTCTGACACAGCCTTAAGCCAAGGCGATGGTCAGGGATAACTGCCCCCTAGATATTTGAAATCATCATCACCTCCAGTTTATGGGATGGTGTGGCCCTACATGGTGACACCATCGGAATTGTCTTCACTTCATCGGTGTGATGTGGAGATGTGTGTGTGCGTGTAGCTGATGTTGTCTGACTGAACATCATATGCACATCAGAATGTGATGTCCTTCCTGTACACTTGTCTGGACCCACTCCTGAGTCAGGAAATTCAAGATATGTGACAATCACATCACTGGGTTATTTGTTGTGTACAGAACCATGGATTCTTAGTGTGTGTGTGTGTGTGTGTGTGGTGTGTGTGTAAATAAACAATCTTGCAATCAACTGTGATGACACATGTCTTTGTTTTCTTTCTTTCTTTCCTTTTTTTTTTTTTTTTAACTACGCAGTGCCGTTGGGCAATATAAGCCAACATCAATTAAATTTACCGAGTACTCAGAGGTTGAGAAGTGTCTGCGTTGTTTCTTTCTGGAGAAAGCATAAAATGTAAACGTAAACATAACCCTCGAAATCATTCTCAAAAGAAGAAGAAGAAGAAGAAAACAACAACAACAACAACAAAACACAGCATACCTACTCCATTTACGTTGGGCAACCGGTTTTGTACATGGCCATGTTGAATTGGTTTAGCTAGTCCCTCAAAACATGAGAGGGACCCCCCTGCTGTCGCAGAGAGGTGGCCTTGTGGTGGGAAAGCAACCGACAACAGGAGTGAAGGGAGGTCACAGTATGAAGATTGGAGGAGAGCCAGCACCGATTATGCAATGTTGAGCTGTGGAAACATGCACATAGCGAGGGCCTGGCCTCGGGCTGGGAGCAGAAAAGGCGTCATCCGCGATAACACGTTTGCCTTTGTCAGGAGGTGCTACTGTACTGTCCGTTTGGTCAGTCACCACCACCCCCACCACCCCTTTTTTTCACTTTCAGAGCGATATCAGAGGGTGATAAAAGGAGGGGGTGGAGGTGGGGGTGGGGGACATCGGGTGGAGATCACCCATGGATGCTCTCAGCAGCTGTGGAGGATGTCAGTAATTGTAGTGTCGGGGCAGAGAAAGTCTCCCACACTAGTCTGGTATACGGGGTGGGTTTTGTCACATACTCCGAAATTTGCCATTGTCGCTCATGTTTATTCTTAGGCTTGTTGGAGAATTGTGAGTGGTGAAACTGCTGTACCCAGGTTCTGTGTGGTTCCATCCACTCTCCGTTCTTTTCATGGCTTTGACGTTTTACGTTATTTCCAGTTCAGTTTATTCACGAATGCTGCCTGTTTGTTTTCTAAACAGAGCTCTGAGGGTGTGTGTGTGTGTATTTGAGTGCGCGCGCGTGTGTGTATGTGTAGTGTGTGTGTGTGTGTGTGTGTGTGTGTGTGTGTGTGTGTGTGACACATTACAGTCCTGTTTCTGGCTGGATGAAAAGGATAAATCGGTTGGAATACAAAACCTTCTGCGGCTGTCTGATTCATTGTCTGCTCACCGAGTGGTGTGCGTTAGCCACGTGATCAAGAACGCTGCATTGACTCCATCACTAGTTCCACTTTGAAGGAGAACAGGCTGTGTGTTGTGACTACACCAAGCCGGCACACTGTCATGTTGTCTTTGGCGTCTTCTTTGTCTCGTTTTTTCTCATTCTTGGGTTCCCTACATCACCCCCCTTGTCAGGATGCTAGAGTTGTGCAAGTTATCTTCATGTAGTAAATGACTGATCCAAGTTTTGGAGTATGGGCCTTTGCAGTGTTTGCAGAGAACGTGTATGTGTGGTTTTAAACAGGGAAATAAACCAGAAAAGAGAGGGGGGAAAGAAAGAAAAACCATACGGAACGAGACAAGGAAACAAGCAGGAGGACATACTGTGAAAAAAAGAAAATTAACTTACTAGTCGCCTTTTTAGGAAAGAAAGGCAGTAAGACAAATACGAACGAAAAGCTATTTGCCAACAATCCAGACAGATCAAGAAAAGGGATCACAATGAAGCAGAAACAGTTCTTCTGCGTACGCGGGCTGATACTCCTGCGGACACTCCCTGTGTAGACAGGCAAGTATTAAACCCATCTATCCAACAAAGGGAGTGGAGTTATGACCGTTTTTTTTATCCCGCCATTAGGGCAGCCATACTCCAACTTCGGGGAAGGTACATGCTATGTGTAACGTGTCATCCATACCAATGGCCAAACTAGCCTTCTCTTCCGAAAGTTGGTGATGGGATTTTACGTGTGTGCAAGATGTTATGCGTGCGTCCACATACGGAACCTCGGTTTATGGTCTCATTCGAAGGACTGTAAGGGAAATGGAGTCAGAACCAGTGTTATAACTCCGAGGGAAAAATCCCCCTGTATCGAAACAGCTCGGCGGAGATTCGAACCCGCAACCCCAGGATTACGAGTCCGGCGCTCTACCACTGAGCTATTCCGGCCCCCTCAGAAACAGTTCAATCAACCAGTAAACAGGAAAGGAAAAACAACAAGCAGACAAGGAAAGAAGTCAATGACCAGTTCAACCAAGTAAACATCTGAATACTTTAAATCGAGCAAACATCTGAATACTTTTTAAATCAAGCAAACATCTGAATACTTCGCCGACCTTCACCCCCCCCCCCCCCCCCCCCCCCCCCCCCCCCCCCCCCAAATCAGACGGCTAATCAGTTCCATTGTATCCGTCTGCGTGTTCTCCTAGCCGAAGAAACGCGCAGCACATCTGTTGAAGAAACTATCCAGTGACCATGCCCAACAAAGGGCAGATAAAGATGGGGTTGGGGGAGGAGCGGACAGACAGCATGCATACCTGTCCAGCAGTTCAGAAAGATAGCGGCAAGCATGCCCAGGGCGTGTGCCTGGAGGCACCATTATCTCTGGAACCAGTCCACTGGTCCACTCCCCCTGTCTCTCTGTCTCACTCATGCACCAGACCAGCGCAGGCCGGCTTGGGCCTCTCTGGTGTGCGCGTTTGGACATACAAGGCCCCTTCATCTCTTCCCACGCCATTGTGCTCATGATTTGTGTCCTGGGAGGAGATTCTGAGAAGGGAACCAGGTGTTCAACACGTTTCCTACAAACGTTGTAGGCAGCGCTCGCGCGCGCGCGCGCGCACGCGCACACACACACACACACACACACACACACACACACACACACACACACACACACACACACACACACATTCTCTCTCTCTCTCTCTCTTTCTCTTTCTTTCTTTCTCTCTCTCTCCTCTCTCTCTCTCTCTCTCTCTCTTTGTGTCTTGCTCGCTCACACACACACACACACACACACACACACACACACACACACACACACACACACACAGGGATTTCCTCTCCCCCCCTCCCCCCAGCCTCCTCCCTGCCCCCCCCCCCCCCCCCCCCCGTGCCATCATGCTTCTTCGCCAGATGTCTAGACTCAAATTACCTCAACTTCCCAGACAAGCCATGCCGCTGTGGCATATAAGGCAAAGAGGCCGGAGGAAGGGGGAATGCCCTCAGCAAATTTGGAAGTGCTAGACGGGCGCAGGCCGCGCCTCCTCCTCCTCCCAACAACGCTGCCTGCCGGGTCTTGCGTCATGCGCTGGGTGGCCGCCACGTGACCGCCGCCAGCCAATCGCCGCCCCGGGAAATGTGGGGGATTCTCTGGCTGGCGGTGGCCGCGGGCGGCTTGAGCGTGAGCGGCACAACACACCCGCCGCCCCGGACGCGCTCGCAAACGCGCAGAGTCTGGCATCACTGAGGTACTTGTGTGTGTGTGCGCGCACATCTTTCTTGGCGGTGAGGAAGGCATGGATGGTATGGGTAGGCCTAGAGCGAACTGTAAGGAAGAAGCAGCCGCGTCTTGTGTGCTGCCAGGCCGGGTAGGCTAACTCCTCCTGCTAGGGGGTGGGAGTACAGATGTGTGATTGACTGCACTCGTGTACTTTTTGCGCGCCTGTTCACCACCCTCCTCGCCTCCCCCCCCCCCTCCCCTCCCCTCTCTCTCCCGACACACACGACACGGCACGTGCACACGCCACACACACACACACACACACACCTGCCCTGCTGTTCGGGAACTGCCGGAACTTATTTGTCTTCAGTCTTGTCCTTTGCCACTCATTCCCTGCTGCTGCTTATAACCCGATACGCACACAGTGCTCACCACACACACACACACACACACACACACACACACACACACACATGCACACCTAGGTGCACCTCTGTGCATAGTAATCATAGCAGTCATAGCATACATGATGACAAGACTTGCTGCAGTGCCTCTACCCCGTGGCGCGTGACTGAGAGCAGAGGCATACTGACAGACCTAACATCTGGTATGGCTCTCTGTAGACTCGCTGTCATGGGACAGTACTCTTGATAATGATAACAATTTTATATAATGATCATACTTAATAAATAAAAAGAAAACATGATAATCATAGTTGCAAAGCGAGACGACTGCAGGCGGAAATCTAAACAAATCTTAGATCTTAGATAAATGTTGGCGAACCGCCAAGAGAAACATGGACAAACGAGTCACAAGAAAAAACACAACGCGTTTCGACCTCTTAGGTCTTCAGGCAAGACAAAAACCAATAGGACAATGAAATGAAGGAATTTTTCACTTAGCTTAGATCTGGTCAGCGCAAGGTAGGCAGGCGTTGAAGTGAAAAATGCGTTCATTTTCATTGTCCTGTTTGTTTGTGTTTTTAATGAAGAAGCCCCAAGGGGCCAAAACACGTCGGTTTTGTCTTGTGACCGTTTGTCCACGTTTCTTTTGGGGTTCGCTACATTTTTTATGATATCACAATAAAAAATAGAAAAAAGCTGCAAACCCCTTTTTAAAATTTTCAGTAAAAGGTGTGAGCAATCATTAATTTTCAAAAAGAAAACATCCATAAAGGGGCGAACGGAAACTAATGATTTGTACAACAAAATAAGGGAAGGCTTTGCCAAAATCATCGTTCCGGAATCAGAAATTCCAAACGTTCTGGTCAGTTTATGAAATTGCAAAAACAAAGGGGTTTGGCACACCCCAAAAGTTACAGATAACTGGAAAATATGTGTTATTTATTGTTGCTGAAATGTGCATACAGACAAGGTTTTTGAGGGGCAAAATCTCAGAAATGTATGTTTATGTACTTTTAAACGGGAAAAACGTTTGTCAAACATGTTTTTGAGAGAGATATTCTTCATATATGAATCAGCATAATTTCCCAAAACCACGTCCCTTTTACGACCAATTTTTTTTTTTTTAAACCCTAAACCTTTATTCTTCTTAAAAACATGAGACATATTATTTTTGATGAAGTTGCTACCGGGGGCCATTTCAGTGAAAAATTGGATAGGTTTTTTTTACAAATTGAAATGAAAGTGGCCTTTTTTAAATTAGTGTATTGTTGCCGCTAGTTTTCTTTATTTTCTTTAAATTTGTTTGGGATTGATTTGTTCCCCTTTTTTTCAATTTTTTTTTTGGGGGGTGCGGACATTTATCAAGGGGGAAAACGTTGGGAAATTTTTTTGTGATCTTTTGTTCCTTTTATACTTTTTTTCATTTTTTTTATTTTTTCATCTAATAAAATTTTATGTTTTTTGGGGATGTTTTGTAAATATATAATATATAATGTGCACGCGCTGCTGGGGTGTGTGTGTGTGTGGTGTGTGTGGTGCATGCTTTACGCTGCGCACACGCATGTTTTGTGGTATTGTGTGTTTTTGTGGCGGGATGGGCCGGGGGGGGGGGGGGGGGGGGGGGGGGGGGGGGGGGGGGGTGGGGTAGAACTAGTGCAGGCAAACAAATTATCAGTTCGACAGTCATGACTCAGCAAAGATGTTTTGACATCAGAAAATGAAATCAGGAATGGGAACTGTTTGTGACATTCATTTGCCAGCTCAGTATTTCAGTGTTTATGTTCATGTCTTATCAGTGAGTATGATTTTAAACTGAGTTGAACATAAACGCCTTCGTTGACAGCATTAGGG
>CM031600.1:14772181-14777181 GCA_018398815.1 Conus ventricosus | reverse complement strand
TTGTCTTTTGGTCGGTCGGTCTGTCTGTCTGTCTTGTCTACCTATCTGTCCGTGTATCTATCTATGTGCGTGCGTAGATATGTATGTATGTATGTATGTATGTATGTACGTACGTACGTACGTACGTACGTGTGTGTGTGTGTGTGTGTGTGTGTGTTGTGTGTGTGTGTGTGTGTGTGTGTGTGTGTGTGTGTGTGTGTCTTACCTCTCTATCTGTCTGTGTATCCATCTGTCTGTCTGTCTACCTGCCTGTCTGCCCCCCCCCCCCCTTCACTATCTAATTGTCTGTCTACCTAACTCCCCCCTCCCCCCCTCTCTCTCTGTCACATTGTGTGTGTGTGTGTGTGTGTGTGCGCGCGCGGGCGTGCATGTGTATGTATTTGTGTATGTGCGCGCGCGCGTGTCCCATTTTGTTGTACGTGTGTGCAAGCTGCTCTTGTCGAGTCACCTTCTGGATTCAGCATGCCCGGTCGTCTTTGTCTTTTCTTCTGCTCCCCGTGTTCGCCGCAATGCGTGGGTGGTGAGACAATGTTTACCGCCCTCCGCCCTTCAGAATAAACGCCCACCCCCACCCCCACCCCGAGATTTTCACTTTCCCCTCCCTAGCGTTTTCCTCCGTCCCTGTCACTCAGTGTTGATGATGATGTCACATTGCCCGTTTGGCTGCTCCACCAGAAATGCCTGCCAGACGACAGGTAAGGGAGAGAACTTGCCGTCTTTTGAAACCGTCGTGCCCCACGCCTGTGGACAATCGATTTCACGATGACGTCTGTGAAGTTTTGGTCGTTGATTGCCAGCTTCACTGTCTTTTTCTCTCCCTTGCGTGGGTGGGTGCGAGGCACTAACATACATACTGTGTGACAATGACGCTATGTGGTAGCCGCTTCATCGACAGAGCACACAACCAGCACCAGTTTCCAATGAGAACCAGAGAGAAAAACTGGAAGAGGAGAAACTAAATAGGAATAATAATGGTGATGGATGAAAGAATGAATGAATGAATGAAAGAATAGATGAATGAATGAATGAGTGAACGAATGAATGAATAACATAAGTGAATAGAAAGGAAGTTAAGGATGCAGAGAGGAGCGCACCGCCGCCGTTGAGTCGCGCGGTGTTGGCTCGTGTCAAAGTTGAGTCTTTCGAGCTTTGCCTCTATGAGTCACACTGTTGTAGAACTTGAATCGACGACGGACAGTGACTGATGATGACCTCCCTGTGTTTGCGTGCGCGCGCGCGCGCGCGTGTGTATGTGTGCGCGCGCGCCAACGCGCGCGCCGGCATGCGCGCTATTCCGTAGAAAACGTTCCCCGTCCATTTCAGCTTGCCAAGCTGTCGTCATATCAGTCCGTAAACTGCAGGTATTCAGTCCCTATCCTGGGAGCTCCACCATGAGGGGTAGGTGGGTGTCCGGTGTCCGTGTGATTCCCCCGCAGCTGTTGGCCGGTAAGATGAGCTAACAGACAGACCCCAGCTGGAACCGGAGTAGTGCCTGCTAGGCCTAAACCTGTCAGCTCGGCGGATCAATGGCCCGCCCAGCCGCTGATGTGTGTAGTAGCTCCGGGAGGCACGGCTTCTCTCTCTGCCGGTCTGATTTTTTCGGCATCGACACTGCTGGACAGCGGGATATAGGGGGTGGGGGGGATCGACTTGCCCTTCCTTGCCTTGCTCGCACCCGTTGCCTATAGTGGGGGAGGGGAGAGATGGAGGGAATGGTGGGGGGGAGTGTTTGTATGTTAATGAGAGTGACGGAAAATGGTTGCTTTTAGAATCTCGACTAACCGTAGGGTGTTACTTATTTATAGTGTTCTGGGTGATGAGGATGGTGGGGTGATATATGATGACGAACGGTTTTCTTTCTGGTCTGTATTCCTTTTTTAAAGGGTGCAGTGATCTTGTTTGCTTTGAAAATAATAAGCCAGTGGATTGTGAGTGGAAAGAATCTGAATCTCTCCTATGCTGTGTGTGTGTGTGTGTGTGTGGTGTGTGTGTGTGTGTGTGTGTGTGTGTGTGTGTGTGTGTGTGTTTCAATTCAATTCAATTCATTTCAATTCAAAAATTTTATTTATAGATGGAAACATTGAATAAGCGAACTAAATCACTTTTTTTCATCAAGCCATCTTAACAATGCTAATAATTATAATAGAAGAAGTGGGATGGGAGGGGGAAAGGGAATACAAACAATGCAATGGATAGGGAAAAAAAATTAAATCACTGAACTTCAAACAAATAATTTTGCGCATTTAGCAATTCTGCGTATGTACGTATACAAAGTAGCATATACACGCATACAAAATTCTGTTTAAACATTATCAGTACATATGCATCAAATACAATCATTATTGACAATTTTAAAAGACATGCCAAGGAACAGCCATTACAGCAAAGTTGGGAAAACAATTATAAGTCATTATTTCTGTTTCTTTGAGATAAACTTTAAGATTTCTTTTGAACGTTTTAAGTTTTGTCATACTTTTAAAATTTGGTGAAAGACCATTCCATAACGTTCCACCAGAATAAAGGAAACTTGATTTAAATAGGTTATTTCTAGGTCTTGGAAGCATAAGTAAATGATTGTGTCTGAAATTATTTATTATGAAATGTGTTCATTATCTTTTTAGGAGCATCTCCGTTTAAAGTCTTGTGCATCAAGACTGCCTTATTGAAAAAAAGTCTATTACGGAAAGTGAGTATATTCAGTTTTCTATAGTCTTCAGTGGTTAGAGAATTTGATTTTAACAACACCAACTTTACAGCTCTTTTATACATGCGATGAATCAATTTCAAATTTGTCTCACTGCAGCTGTCCCATAAAGTTGAAGCATAATCAACAATGGGTAAAACATGGGCACTAAAGAATAGTTTACGAGAATGAGCATCAAGAAAGTTTTTTATTTTACTTAATTGAAAATTTATTCTAGACAAACGCTTTCCCAAGGCTGTAATGTGCTCTGTCCAAGACAAATCATTGTCGACAATGACTCCAAGAGTTTTGTGTGATTGTACTTCGTGTATTACTTTTCCATCAATAAATAGTGGTTGAAATGAGTCTTCATCTTTTTTCGTTTTTGCCTAACAAGGCATACATACATTAGTTTTCTGTGTGTTTAAGGACATGTGTTGAATTTTGTCCAGTCAATTAGCTTTTGAATGTTTTCTTGAAGATCCTCTGTTAGTTTGTAAGGATCTGAATTGTAGCATGTAAAGATGTGTCGTCTGCAAACATTTCACAATTGCATTTTACAAAAGAAGGCAAATCATTGACATAAATGGAAAATAACAGAGGCCCTATAAACAGAACCTTGTGGGACTCCGTATTTGACGGGCATAAAACTTGAGCTGTGGTTATTTACAAATACTAACTGTTTTCTATCTGAAAGAAAAGATGACGTCAAATCTATGAAATCTGTTGTTAAATTATAGCACAATAGTTTTTGTAACAAAAGATCGTGGTTTATAACGTCGAAAGCTTTTTCGAAATCAACAAAAAGTATACCAGTGAATTCATTTGGTTAATATTGTTTAAAACACTATCAATGAGTTGTATTAGAGAAGTATGACATGAGTGGTTTTGACGAAAACCAGACTGATCTTCATGAATCAAGTCATTTTTCATAAGATAGGAGTACAACAAATTTTGAACGTGCTTTTCTAAAGGTTTTGAAAGAATTGATAAGATTGAAATTGGTCTATAATTACAGGGATTAGAAGTGTCACCTGATTTATAAGTGGTATAACTTTAGCTTGTTTAAATTTCAAGGGAAAACTTTTTTTTTCGATACACAAATTGTATAGATATGTTAATGAGTCAACAATAACTGGGGAAGAACGTTTCAATATTTTCCCGTCAATCTCATCCAAATCACGAGTACCAGTCTGTTTCAAAAGAGATAGGCTTTTGTTTACATCTGTTATCGTCATGTAAGGTAGGGTGAAGGGACAAAGAAATTTCTTGGAATCAATATATTGTTTTAAATGAAAGAGATCATTTGACTAGACCTGTCATTTGTTATGATTTTACTGGCAATGTTTGAAAAATGATCATTTAAGTCATCGGGAGTGATGTCTGTTATGATGTGCTGTTTTTTTTGACACATGCTTATTAATTCAACATATTTATAGCTTTCCAAATTTTTCTGGTATCCTTTGTGGAAACTAACAATTTCTTGAAATAGTTATGTTTAGACTTTCGCTTCAAAGAAGTAACTTTATTTCTTTGTTTTTTAAACTCTTCTTTTGTTCCGGAATTACTTAGAAAATCCCTGTTATACTTTCGGCGTCAATTTCTTTAGATATCCACGGTGGTTTTATATCTAGTCTGACGCGTTTCTTTATAAATGGAGCGTGTTTATTGTATACAGAATTAAAAGTATTTATCCAAAATTCACTTGCTTCGTCTGGATCCCTTATCTGATATATGTAATTTAATGTTGAATTTGCTAGATCAGACAGAAAATCTTCTTCAATAAAGTTTTTAAAGTTTCGATAGTATATGATTTTATGCCCTACCTTAGGAAATTTTATATGAGTTTTATACCAAGTGAAACATACAGGATTATGGTCACTACAGCCACATGGAGGAGAACAAACTTCTACAATGTTTTGTTTTGTAAGTTTGTCAGAATAAACGTGGTCAATTAAAGTAGCTGATGTTTCAGTTACTCTTGTAGTTTGTCAATCCACTGCTGAAGGCCATGTATGTTGTAGTTTTGAAACCACTTCTGTTGAGATTTTAACAAATCAATATTAAAATCTCCCAAAATAATTGTTTCATAGTTTATCATGGTAACTTCATCCATTACAGAATTAAAATTGTCTTGCCAAACGATGGTTTCAGAGGGATTTCTATACATAAATCCGACCAGAAGTGGTTTGTTACCTTTTAATTTTATTTCCATCCAAAGTGATTCCACGTCGTGAATCTCAAAATTATCAATCCTCTTACACGTTAACGAAGAAGCTGAATATACGAGTAATCCTGTTCTTTTGGTTTAACTGGG
>CM031600.1:14759681-14767181 GCA_018398815.1 Conus ventricosus | reverse complement strand
GCAGTATTTTGGGCCTGGAATGACCGAGGTTTGGTAGGGGTCAAGACCTTGACAAAAGATAGACATGTTACGCTTCGGCGGAGTAGTGTGTGTGTGGTGTGTTTACGCGTGCGTGCGTGCATACATGTGTGAGTGAGAGAGAGGTGGCGGTGGAAGGAGGGGAGGAGTGGGGGGTGGGGGGGGGTGGGTGTCAGTCCCACTGTGTTTGTTTGAGGGACGACGGAAATGGGGGCTGGGCTGGTCGTCAGGACAGACCGGTGGCATGCTTTGTCAGGGTAAGGGAGGTGTGTGTTGTGTGGTGGTGTGTGTGTGTGTGTGTGTGTGACAGCTCCTCTCCACAGGGTCTGTCTTGTAGGCAGGGTACTTGCCTCCCTTCTTCAAGAGTGGCAGAACCTCATTGATCAGTCTCCTCCTCCTCTGACCGACGAGATATTTGTACAGGGCATGAGGGCGGCAGTGAGGGAGGGGGGGGGGGGGGGGGGGGGGGGGGGGGGGGGGGGGGGGGGGGGGGGGGGGGGGGGGGGGGTGGGGGGGGGGGGGGGGGGGGGGGGGGGAGAAGGAAAGCAAAGAAGTGCCGAGGGGCAGGCGAGAGCTCTGATAGTGGAAGAGTGAAACCACATGTGGCAGTGTGCCGCTGTGCCTGTGAGGACTGACTGCCAAGCGCCACTTCTGTCACCCACCACCCTGCCACAGCAACCGTGTGTTTTGTGGTCACAGCGCCTGGATCCCCCCCCCCCCCCCCACCGTCCTGCCTGCCCTCCCTCCCTCCTGGCTGACTGACTGACTGACTTGTTCCTCGTTCAGTTCCCAGCAGCCTGGCTGATTCCGGAGGACATGCGTCACCCTGTTGTTCCAGGCCGGTCCCGTGTAGCCAGCGTATCGTATCGCCTGCCACGATCCGTTTCAGCAGCCTCCATCACCGTCAGAAGAATGTGGACCTCCGACCACCAGCATGAGAGACCGGCTAGCGTGGACTGTACCGTAGGTCAGTGCCGTCCCTGCCTGCAGTGGACTGTACCCTAGTTTAGTGCACAGGGGACTGGACCGCCCAAGGCCGCCGGCGCTTTTTTGCCGCCTCCCACCGGCATTTCAGAAAACGCGCCAAAGAAAAAAAAATCTGTCTGATGACAACCTCCACTGCAGACGAATAAGCTGAAGTGTTGAAGTAACAGCTGAAGTGGAAGAACTATATAGAATCACCGTACAAACGTTTGGTACAAGAAGGAAATTGACGGAAAAGTAGCCAAGAAAACCTAAATGATACGTAGTCGTGTACTTTACCCACAGTCCCCCCCCCCCCCCCCTTTTCATTTTTCAAGCGTTTTGAAAGCTTTTCTTTTTATGGGTTAGTGACATTTTTCTTTTATAGAGAAATCGCTCAGGAATTTTTTTTCTTTTGGTGCTAGTAACAATGAAGTTTTTTTTTAACACGTAACCCCGACGTATTTAAAAAGAATTGTTCAGCAAAATTTTGTCTAGGGCCTATACACTGTATTATTCAAAGCAGGGTGGAAATACTTTAAAAGGGCAGCGTCTATCCTTTTCTGTAAGCAGAGATTATCAACACATTTTATTTATTCTCTTTTGCCTGTGTGCAAATCATCGCCGATTTAACTTTTTTACATGGGAGAGTTGCAGCTTCTTGCGTTCTTCCAGATTAATTTCGATTGATAATCCATATCTTCCAAACCATGTGTGGATGCAAAATAACATTCGTCAATGCTTGAACACTGATTGATTTCGATTGATAATCCATATCTTACAAACCATGTGTGATGCAAAATAACATTCGTCAATGCTTGAACACCAGATCCAGAACAGAGTGCTCCAAAGACGCGACACTATGGACACCATCTTCAGTACAGTGCTCTGGAGACACGGGTCTCTCATACAACCTAAAATGAACACTTCTCATTGTGCTAAAACTAAATCTACTGTGCTGCCTGGCTCTGGCTGAGTGTAGGAGCGGGATTATGAGCAACGCAAAACTTGTGAGAATGCGTGATACAGATAGTCCTGTGTGAAGTGAGAAGACCTGAACGCTTCTGCTTTGAAGGGGGGAAAAAGAAAAAGAAAACAAAACAAAAGACGAACAATAGGGTAATAAAACAGTGGTCCAGACACTTATTGGAAACCCCAGAACAAAGCAAGCTGTTGTAGCAAGCAGTGTGGTCAGCAAGTATCTTCAAACGATCAATGCCCATGCGTCCACCAGCCTCATTATCCACAGACGTCAGCGATACCTGGACACCAAACTAAACAACAAAAATGCCGGCAACCTCTCTCTGCGTTCCATCCTTTATATCCAGACGTTGAACATTGATGAATTTCGCCTTTCCTCCGTTCTCCTCCCTCCCAACCACCCACATCGTTCCCACCCCCGCCCTGCTTCCTCACCCTGTCTCCCCCTCTCGTCGAGCTAAGGGAGGAAAATCTTGGGGAAAGATCCTACCTCACAGGGGGAGCCCTTATAGCTACTCAAAAGACAGAACACAACCACAACGCCGTCATCAGCCGCAGCGGAGGATACTTACGAAGAACCAGACTGTAAACTACAAACCTCTGAACCAACCGACGACAAACAATGGCCGTTGCTCGTCCGTCTTTTTTGGTGAGCGGCGTGGAGGGAAAATCTGGAACAGCCGACGTGGTGGAGAAAGGCTGTGCACACGGTACATACTTCTTTACATTCCATAGCTTTCAGACAGACATATGGGATAGCAAAGAAGTATGGCCCGTCTACACAGTGCTACAGGGCCGCCGTGGTGAGGGAAGCAGCGAAGTCTTGACCCGAGTGTCCAGGCAGGCAGGGAGGCCACCACCTTTTCAAACATCTCTTTCAAACTTTGGCAGCAGCGGAAATGCCATGGCCGATACAACACCCCTAATACCCTTCGACAGTGTGCACTGGCCTGATTTCACATTCAGCAAGAGCCAGTTTTACCAATTTCAGCAGGCTGGAGCGCTGGAAGCAAGGGCCAGCCAATCAGAACGCGCCACCGCCACGCTTCGTGATTCATGCGCTCAGCCAATGAGTGGCGCGCGGCAAGTAAGGGCCCGCTGAGTTCCTCAAACCCCCACCCCCCACCCCCCGAACCCACGCGGCCTCCAGACAGAGGCCATCTTGAACTTTTCAAAGGGGGGAAAATGACAGGAAGCACCAAAAATTGCTTTCAACAACTGCCTTTGTACAAAAGATGAGGAAATCTGTTGTCAGACCTGTTGCATGGCTCACCTCGCTCTCTCTCTTCTCCTTACTCTCCCTACTCTCTCTCTCTCTCTCTCTCTCCTCTTCTCTCTCTCTCTCCTCTCTCCTCGCTCGCTTTCACTCTCTCCCCCATCTCCTTAGGGAATCCTGCGTTTCACAAACACGTCCCGAAGCCTGAGCACAGGAATCAGAGAAGATGGAGAGGTGCGGTCAGGAACAGGAGTAGAACGCGGATGCTGAGAAGATAGATGCATGTCTGTAGGCGGAGAGCACAGCACCACTGAATGCCAGAAGGGGGTGGAAACAGAAGCTGCAGCAGTAACCCGATGTTGAAGAAGGAAGAAGAAGAAGAGGAGGAGAAAAAATGGCGTGGCGGGTAAGTGGAGAGGTGGTCGTCGCTTCTGGAGGATGCATCCAGGCCGAACTGTTGCTACCTGATTTCTTGCCCTGCACTAACTGAACGATTCAAGGCTGTTGAGAGTGTCTAAATATGGGCCGCCGCACCTTCCCCCCCCCCCCCTCCCCCAGCCATCCTCACCTCCCACCTCGCCCTCCCCCTCCACGCCCCATCCACAGGCCCCTACCAATCGCCCCTTCTCTCTCTCCCGGGCCCAGCGCCACCCCAGGAGATAGGAGGCTATAATTTTACTAAACTTTGGTCAGGCTGGAGGAGGGGGAGGGCGGGGGGGGGGGGGGGGGGGGGGTTGGCACGAGGTCCCAGATTTGAAGAGAGGAGGAGGCAGGCAACTCAGCTTCTGGGATTTTCACCCTCTCGTGTCTGCCTGCAAGCTACTGTGGGAGGGAAAAAGTCCGGGGGGGGGGGGGGGGGGTGCTGTGCCCCCCTCCCACTTCGCCATCCTCACCCCTACCTCTCCTCCTTTTCTCCTTCACCTTTGCTTTCTCTCCCATCCCCCACCCCCTCACACCCCTTTCTGCTGCTTCCTTTATCACCCCCCCCCCCCCCATCTCCTCCCTGGCGGCGTGCGTTGGTGGATGCAGCGCTGTACTGTGGGGCCTGGAGCCTGGCCCCTATCTGATGGGAAGCACATGTGGAGGGGGCCTGTCTGCTGCCTGCCTGCCTGCTTGCCAGGTCCCTGGGCTGCCATTGTTCATCTGTGCCAAACAGCCACCGCCACTGCCGGCTTCTTCTGCTTCTTCTTCTTCTTTTCCGTGACTGGCCCAGCTTGAAGGGAGGTAGTGGAGGGAGGAGACTCGTACATTGCATGTATACAACCTGCGTACAGAATAGCACATAGCTTGCTAGAGGCAATCTCTTTTTCCCTCTCGGCTGTCTTGGTTTTCAATTTTTAAACCTGTCTAGAGGCGTCTTGTTTTCTAACCCCAAAACCTGTCTAGGGGCGTCTTGTTTCCCATCCCAAACTGTCTGAGCGTCTTGTTTCTAACCAAAACTGTCTAGAGGCATCTTGTTCCGCATCCCAAAACCTGTCTGAGGCGTCTTGTTTTCTAACCCCAAAACCTGTCTAGGGGCGTCTTGTTTCCCATTCCCAAAACCTGTCTAGAGGCGTCTTGTTTCCCATTCCCAAAACCTGTCTAGAGGCGTCTTGTTTCCTAAGCCCCAAACCTGTCTTTCCACCACCCTCAGAAATCTAGGAATGCCCTCCCCCCCCCCCCCCCCCCCATCTTTTACATGAAAACATCAAAAGATAGTTACACAAAGTTCAGAGTGTGTCCAGTCACATCCCATGAATGTCCCACGCACCGGACTACAGAGACCCAGCCCGGTACCTTGAGAAGGGCAGGGGCCTCCTTCAGTGAGCTGTCACTGTCATCACCCTCTGCAAATTCTGATCGATGGTCTTTGGAGAATCCTCTTTTCTATCAGTTGTTATTATTTCTGCCTTTTGTTTCATCGGTTTCCTCTTCTTACTTTCTGGGCTCAGTGTCCCAATCATCGCCTGTTGCTGAGCTTCTACCTCCCAGTGAGAAATTGTTCTCTTATATATCAGTTGAATGTTTGGGTGCTCGTGAGGTATAACATACCGTTTAGACGTTTCTGCCATTGTTTGCAGGCACACCTTTGTATACAATGCCTGGTCATGTTTCTGGGTATTTATTTGTTATCCTGCTGTGAGGCAGGGGTTGGAATGTGCGGTTCATAGGACATACTCTGGAACGATGCCTCTGGCTTCTTTGGTCTCTATTCGCGTTTCGTATCGGATAATTTGGTAGTAGTGTTCGACTGTGGACGAGTTCACGCCCCAAAAATGCCCATCGCCGTTGACGGAGATATCTCAAGTGATGAAAGAAGAAAAAAAGAAGGAAAAGACTTAATGTTGTGTGGGTTCTTCAAGAGAGAGATTTGGTTCCGTGTATGTCATCCATCCACTGAGTGGAGCTGAGGTCTTCATGAAAAAGCCAGATGCCGATGATGAGAATTCGATCAGGGAAAGGATCTCGAATGCATTCTGTTTGTTACACGCTGTTCGTCGAAATGTCCACGCTACAAATTAATGTTCTCTACTTTTAGAAGCTGGGAGCATCATAATCTGATCTTCATGCCTGGAACATTCCACACTCCCCCTCCATCCCCACCCCCTCCTCCACAGTTTCCCCCACTGAGAGAGAGAGAGAGAGAGACAGACAGACAGACAGACAGACAGACGGACAGACAGAGACAGTCGCGAATCTACTCTGTTTTATCTCCACTACTGGTTCCCTGTACTTCGCGTACGAACACGGACGGCTTTCGGAATCCCCAGTAAGATTTCAGGATCTTTTAGCTCATCCCTTGGAAGATACAAGGCGCTTAGGAATGTGAACCTCTCGGAGAGGGGGGGGGGGGGGGGGGGATGGGGGGAGAGAGGAGGGGGGGGGAGGAGGGGAGAGAGAAGAGGAGACAGACAGACAGACAGACAGACGGAGCCTTTTCTGGCCATTCCTCGTCACGGGCTGCTGCTGTACAGCTGCCGTTTGTGGCACACAAGTTCTGCAGAAGGAAAAGGGTGGCGGGGTTACTGGCAATGTATGGTGTATGTGTAGATCTACCTCATCCCCAAGCGTTCTTATCTCCCTCCATCAATAGACTCTTCCCATCATCCAGAAATAGCAGCCAAGGTGGGGGAAAGGTGAGGAAGGACAGGTGGAGGGTGAGGGGGTGCTGGAATGGGGATGGGGAGGGGGGGTTGGTGGGTGTGAAGATACGACTTCTCGGGGGCCGGGGGGGGGGGGGGGGGGGGGTGGGGCTTTTCCGGGGAAAGGAACTTCCTGTGGTCGCCTACGCCAGGTTCCCTTCCTGTCTGTGTATGCGCGTTCTCTCTCACCCATCCTTTCTCTGTCTGTCTGTCTGTCTGTCTGTCTGTCTCTGCTTCTCCTCTCTCTCTCTCTCCTCTCTCTCTCTCTCTCTCCTCTCTCTCTCTCTCTCCCTCCTCTCTCTCTATGTACGTGCGCACGCGCGCGCGAGCTGGTTTTTTTTTTTTTTTTTTTTTTTTTTTTTTACAATATGACACATCCAGATTGCGCAACGTAGGAAGACAGGTGGATTTTGCTCCATGTAACTTTCGGATTTCTCTCTCTCCATTTCAGAGACCTGTCCTGTCAGTAGCGTTTCAGCCACGTAGCTAGCTATTGCCACTTTCCGAACAGTCTTTAAAGAAAAGGAAAAAAAGAGAAACAAACACACACACACACACAAAAAAGAAAAAAAAATATATATATATATATATAAAAGAAAAAAAAAATGAAAAAGCGCTGTTGGGGTTCTTCCGGGGAGGTAAATCGTTGGCATGCGGATGTCATCGCTTGACAGGAAGACCGATTTCAGCTTTAAAAAAGAATTTAAAAAAAAAATGTTGGGCGGCTGTCGGCTCAGTGTTAGCGAACAAGGTGACGTCAGTGTAGATGACGTGAAATCTGACGACGACGACGACACAGCGATGTCGTTTTCGAAGCCATGATGTCACAGGTCATTTACTGTTGACGGGGGGTGGGGGTGGGGCAGTGCTGTCAGTATAATACAAACAGCTTTTTAATCAGGGCGGGCGATGTTTGGGGGTAGGAGGGGAAGGGTGGGGGGGGAGGCTGATTGATGGATGACAGACTAGCGTCAGTGTTGGAAGATGATGAGGTCAAACCCAATAAAGCGGCCAGGATCACAGGCGTTTGCAGTGACGTCCATTTGTTGAAGGCGTTGTTGGAAGGATGGTGGGGACAGGGTGATGTCCGTGTTGTCTGCAGGATGGGACGTATTCGTAAGGTGTTGGCAGGATGATGACGTCAGAATTGTTGACAGTGGGACGTCAGCGTTGAATACGCCAAGAGAAACGATGTCTTGT
>CM031600.1:14744681-14757181 GCA_018398815.1 Conus ventricosus | reverse complement strand
AATCAGCACTTTGGTCCTACTATCGGCAGTTTGGTCCTAACTTATCAGCACTTTGGTCCTAACTTATCAGCACTTTGGTCCTAACTTTTGAAAAGTAACTGATAGAAACTACAAACACTACGTTTCGTTCCATAAAACTCCACACAAAAGAAGAGGAATAGACACAGACGCTCTGAGAAAGACCTGTAGAGCAATGTGTCGTTTTTGCACAAGAACCTCGGTCGTTTCTCAGAGTAAGCGTTTGACGAGATGTCGTGTTCTGACCGTGGTTGGTTTCGAACTGAGAAGATAGATTCGTTGTTACACGTCATGTGGATTGCATGCTTCGTATACATGAGGGGATGACCTTATGACGTCTCCAGCTCCCAATGATATAAACACTTCCGATGTAGCAGAACCAGACCACATTCAGCCAGTCCTACACATTAATCGCATCAACGACCTCTTCACCACGAGCACCGATGTTCTCGCATCATTTCACACGTTCCTTTTCACATGACCTGTCTCTGTTTGCATTGCAACTCGTTTTCCAGCAACACTTGTCATAAGTTTATTTAAATCCATTATCCAGCGATCACAAAAATGACACGTTAGGACGGACACTGTCTACTAGTATTTCACCAGACTGTTTTGTCAACAGTTCCTCTCTCTCTCTCTCTCTCCTCTCTCTCTCTCCCTCTCTCTCTCTCTCTCCTCTCTCTCTCTCTCTCTCTCTCTCTCTCTGTATGTGTGCGTTGTGCGCGCGCGCGGGGTGTGTGTGTGTGTGTGTGTGTGTGTGTCAAACATTCGACTCGCTTCGGCAAGACGATCGACACTACGTACTGCGAACTCCATTGCCGGAACTAAATTCCCTGGCTCTTGTTAAAACGGCCTTGTCCGTGTGCGTGCAACAGTTGGCTATCTCTACTTCCCCCCCCCCCCCCCCCCCCCCCCATCTCTCCTCCTTCCTCCTTTCTTACCACGGTCCCTGCTATTTAACACACAGGCACTATCGCCCCCCCCCCCCCCCCCCCCCCCCCCCCGATCACATTATGGTGTACCATACATCATAATATCACGGCGACGGCACGATTACAATGGCAAGATAAGAATGATTGAAAATGAGAACCTCTCTCTGTCTCTTTTATAACCTGCCTGTCTGTCTCTGTCTGTCTGCTGTCTGTCTGTCTCTCTCTCTCTCTCTCTCTCTCTCTCTCTTGACCCCTTATCCCTCCTTCAAGAGGACGCACTACAGGGACATGGAGGGTGTGTGAGAGACGCAAGGGAAGGTGTGTGTATTTGTAAATGTTCAAGTGTGGAATGTTCTAGTCACACAATGATACTCCTAATGGCATAGAAACACTTGTAGGTGGACTACTGTCTACATGTGGGTGTAATACAATAGTACAGTTAACATCCTCCCCCCCCCCTCCTCCCCTCCCACCCTATTCTTATCATCATTCGCAACACTTGTGTTTTATAAAGAGCTGCCCTTCCCCTCTCCCCTCCCTCCCTCCCTCCCTCCCTCTCTCCTCTCTCTCTCTCTCTCTCCTCTCTCTCTTCTCTCTCTCCCCCCCCTCTCTCTCTCTCTCGACCAAGACAAGAATTGTGGTGTGCAAAAACAACAACAACAACAACAAACAACAACAACAACAAAAACAACGACCAAACCCGGATGGTTTTCTGAGAAGCCTCGTGCACAGGAGGAGCTAAAGGTCGTTAGAGTGTGTGGATCGCCCAATACAAGAAAGCTGGCGATTCTTAGAAGCTAGTAAAAGATGTATCGCAGTAGCCAGGTAACAGCGTCTCAGAGAAGCCAGTTCAGTTTGGTTTCTGATTGGCCCGTAAAAGATGATTCCCGAGAAGCCAGGTAAAAAAAAAAATTGTTTCTGAGAAGGAGGCAGGTAGAGAGAAAGTGGAGACCATGGCAGTGGGTCGCCCAGCACAGGAAAGATGGTGTCCGTGAAGGCAGGCGAACATGGAGGCCATGGTAGTGTGGGTCAGCCCAGTATTAAGAAAGGTGGAACCCGAGAAGACGGGTGAACAGAAACGGTGGCCACGGTAGTTTAAGACCAAGCCAGTGGCAGAAAGCTGCTTTCTAAGAAGTCAGGTAGACTGAAGCTAGAGGCTAACACAAGAAAGTTGGTGTTTGAGAAGGGAGGTAGAGAATCTGGGGGTATGGTATTTGGGCCAAGCCAGTACAAGAAAGCTGGTTTCCTAAGAAGAGCAGGTAGACTGAAGCTAGAGGCCATGGTTGTCCGGACAGCCTAACACAAAAAAGATGGTGTTTGAGAAGGTAGTAGGAACTGGGGTATGGTGTTTGGGCCAAGCCAGTACAAAAAGATGTGTGTGAGAAAGGCAGTAGACAAAGAGTTAACTGGGTATGTAGTTTGACCAGCCAGTACAAGAAAGCTGCTTTCCTAAGAAGTCGGTAGACTGAAGCTAGAGGCAACACAAGAAGTTGGTATGAGAGGTATGTAGTTTGATCGAAAAAAGCAACGGGAAAGGAAGGTCAACGCAAAAAGTCAGGGTTAGGTTTAGGGATAGCGTTCGGTTAGGTTAGGGTTGGGATAGGTTAGGTTAGGTTAGGATAGGTAGGTTAGATGGTAGGGATAGTGTAGGTTTGGATACCATTAGGTTAGGTCGTTGACGTCTTCGTTGACTTTTCCTACAACAGGTATTTGGGCCTAAGCCAAGGTACAAGAAAGCTGGTTCCTAAGAAGAGTAGGGGTACTGAAGCTGAGACCATGGTTGTCCGGGCACCAACACACACAAAAATGGTGTTTGAGAGAGGTAGTAGGAACTGGGTATGGTTGTTGTGGGCCAGCCATACAAGAAAGATGGTGTGTAGATGCAGCAAGAGAAAGTGGAGGTTAACTGGGGTTATGGGGTTTGGGCCAAGCCAGTACAAGAAAGATGGTGTGTGAGGAAGGCAGGCAGAGAGAAAGTGGAGGCCACGGGAGTGCTGACAGTGTTGTCTTTTGGTGGAGCATCTTTGGAACACGTCCAGCGGCAAGTTCAGTTGCTAGCACCCTTAGTCTTGGGCCCGTGCCCACTTTTTTTTCCCTTCTCTGCACGTGTGTGAGCGGTGTGTGTGTGTGTGTGTGTGTGTGCGCGTGTGCGTGCGTGCGTGTGTGTGTGTGCGTGGTGCGTGTGTGTGTGTGTGGTGTGTGTGTGTGGACGGGGGAGGCCCGTGTGTGCGGTGGTTACCTTAATTAAAAACTATGGGGTTGGAGGAGAAGTAGAAGGACAAAAAAATGACTCACAACCACACGCTGTGAAGTACTTCAGCTTTTCCCCTCTTCCTCTTTCATCTGTCAGGTAAATCCTCTTCTCTGAAATAAACAAGAAAGTGATAAGCAAACACATATACATGTGTACAAACATTGCATCATGTCATAAAAAGCCAATTGCTACCTGATGTGTTCAGCTTAGTCATCGCCTAAGTTGATACTTTGGTGTTTAATCTGATGTTCACATTGTTTGTCGATGAGTGTATGTGCATGAAAACTTTGATACGAAATTACTGTGTGACGTTTGTTTTACAATATAAGCCTAAGTGACATTAAATTGCTGCATTGTTACACTTTGTTTGGCTTATTTATTTATTCTTAGTTGGTATGCTCTATGCGAAAACCTACTGTTTTGAAACAAACAAAAAGAAAAACCTGCTTTGCCCTCTCAGTGTGTAAAATATTGGGATAAATTTGTTCGTTCACTAAAACTATATGCAAGGGAGGATGAGATGCTACGTGGCTTGAATCGTGGCAGGGTTTACCCGATATTTCTTTTGACACTCACATGGAATTTGTGGCGAATTCACAGCCTGTCGTCATGCACAGCAGGTGTCGGCATCGCCAGATCTTCACTTTATGCGTTTTCTTTCTTTCTTTTCTTTTTTGACGTCTTGTTTTTTCAACAGTTCAGTCTATATTTGTTTGTTTGTTTTTGCTCAGCATCTGCTCCTTAACGCAGCACATGTTCTCCAAAAATGAAAGAACAGCCCGCCTGAAACATGAAAGAAGCAGACAGTGTAGTTTGATGGATAGACATCTTTTGTAGCATGTCTCAAGTGAGAACAGTCTCCTCCCTCCCCCCCCCCCCCCCCCCCCCCCCCATGTACTGTCTTCTCATTCCGATCCCTCGTCCACAGCAACAACCTGCCTGGTCCCGCCACAGCTCTGCACCGCAATCCATAGACAGCAGTCAGTGTCAAGTCGTAATAAGGCAACCCACCAGAGAGACACTGCACTGCTGCTGAGTCACTTTGGTGGTGTTCAGTGTGCCTGTTCTGATCCAACATACGCAGGACATCTCCTACTAAGCCCACTCCGACGACAATAATTGCGTAGCCGTGGAGCTGGCGTGACTGAGTTCTGCCTCCTGAGGGCGCCACCACGTCTTTTCAACGACAGTCCCCATGAATTTGCCGATACCGGTGACCCTGACAGAATCAAACTAATGCCATAGACCTGAAGAGGCAATCAAGACTGAAGTAACCATGAGAACAAGGCACGAAGGGTCACAGAATTTTAAGGCTTTTCTTTTTTAATGTTTATCGATGAGGATGAGGATGATGAAGATGATGCTATGGATTTTATGGTCTGAGACAGCTATGCTTTATTCTTACTTTCATAATTCACCCCGGCGTCAACCAGGCCCGAGGAACAGACACCTGCAGTGTTGGTCAGGAAATTTGAGCAACGCTGTCAGAGTCGTAGATCGAGTTTAGTGGATGAAACTCGACTAGTGATTCTAGTCTTCCAAAACTTCACGGTTCTGATTGGAATCGAACCCTACGACCTCACAGCCGGGAGTCCGCAACGCTAACCACTACGCCACGGCGGCGGGTGTGACAGTTCTTATTACATTGGTTTGTTTGTGAAACGTACCGTGATCTGGGGTTTTTAGGAGATAATGCCGTCTCAGTGTCAGCAGATCTTTACTGTTCAATGGCCATGGTCACAGCCAGGCCTCATCTCAACGCTGAATGATATTCACTTTGTGCCAGACTTCTTACGAGCATGAGGGTGAAATGGAATTGTGCAGAATGGAAGTCAAGACTTGGTGGAGCCATCGGAGCATAGGAGATGCCATAAAATGCGAAAATCATTGCTGTAACATATTCGAAATCTACTCTCTCTCTCTCTCTCTCTCTCTCTCTCTCTCTCTCTCTCTCTCTCTCTCTCTCTCTCTCTCTCAAGTTGTTCGACTACAGTGTGTTGTGTCCCTGTCCACGGCATAATTGATGGTTTCAGCTGTGGAAAAAAAAGTTTGATAAAATGGCACAGTGGTCAGTCATCCGAGAGGTTCCTTCCCCGATGAAAAGTTTCGCTCCCAACAACAACCCTATCTGTGAGTTTCACTGCCGTGAGTTCCCCCCCCCCCCCCCCCCCCCCACTCCCCCACCCTCAAGAGAAGCACGTGCATAACGCCCTGCTGTCCAGTTAGTCATCAGTGTACAACAAGTGGAACAGTCTAGCTTTTCCTTGAACGATTTTGCCCTTCCTTTAGATGAAATATGGACATGAAATACCATTGAATCTGTTATCTCAGCAGAAGTCTATCCAGTCTGCTGCGTAGAAAAAAGAAATCACACTTTCAAACGTGGTCCCAGTGCACTGCGCATTTTCAGCTTCCTTCACGTTTCAGTCTGTCACTGACAGTCTGAGTTACATTGAGGACCATCGAGACCAGTGAATGCTTACTGTGCTTTGTTCGGTATTTAAGTGTGTTGTGTGTGTGTGTGTGTGCGTGCGTGCGTGCGTGCGTGCGTGCGTGCGTGTGTGTGTGTGTGTGTGTGCGCGCGCGCGCGCGCGTGCGTGCGTGTATGTTTGTGTGTGTGTGTGTGTGTGTGTGTGTGTGAGAGAGAGAGAGAGAGAGAGAGAGAGAGCACATTCTTTAGCAGTCCCCCCCCTGCCTCCCCCCCCCCCCCCTCCCCACACACACACACCGAGGGACAGCAGTAGTCCTCATATCTGTTCTTTTTTGTGTGAGGCGCCAAGTTTAGCCCAGACTCCCTGCAGTGAGCAGAAGGAGTGCGGGGCAAAGGGAGGGGAAGTGTGGGAAGGGGAACGGGGAGGGGAGGGGTTGGTACGGGGTGGGGAGGGAGGGAGAGGGTGTAATGCATTTAGCAGGAAAGCAGTGCAGCTGTGATGGGGGCCTGGTGTTGGTGCGGAGGAACAACTCTGACAGTGGTACCTGTCTCTGACGCCGTGAAACTCACTGTGAGATGACAGGTTTCCAAGGCCAGGTGTATCTGTCTGATCAGACCTGTCGGGCGCAGACAGGCAAGTCGAACACGTTCAGTCCTGATATATCTATGGGTTGTATAGTAAGTACCCTTGCCTGTCTGAGGCTTGGGATGGCTTTCTGGGTCTCACTCATGGAACACGAGACAAAAGGACTGCATCAGGCGTCAGATCAGGCCATCACATAGCCTGGTGTACAAGGACCGACCTCTCCTTGAAGTTACGGACAAGTGCGATAAGCTGGCCTGGAAGGGCCACCTGTCTGGTCATTCTTCAGGGGGAGGAAGGTAGACGCCCCAGAACACTGCAGATCAGAGGAGCCCCCAGATGGGCAAGTTGGAAGGGGGGACTGGGCTGATTAGAAAGCCTCTAACCAGTCGCACATGACTGGGGTGCAGGGCTTGAGAGGAGGTCCTGTGCCGTAGTGACGTACCCCATAAACGAAGATGGTGCGACATTTAGTGTCTGTAGACTTTAGAGGGTGGGTGGTGGAGAGGAAGGATGGTGAAGGTTAGGCTGCAGGGAAAAGAGAAAGTGGGTAGATGGAAGAGAGGGGTGGGTGGGGGTTACCTCATTGTTTCTGTGCTGGGTTGTATTGATGACGGTCAGGAAGAGAGGGCCACGGCAGCGTCTGTTGATGGTGCCGTTGCAGCCTCTGTTGACGGTGCTGTTGCAGCCTTGTTGATGTGCCGTTGCAGCCTGTGACGTGCTGTTGCAGCCTGTTTGATGGTGCCGTTGCAGCCTCTCTTGACGCGCTGTTGCAGCGTCCGTTGAAAGTGTCGTTGCGGTCTCCGATGACAGGGCCATTCCTCCAGCCTCTGATGACAGTGTTATTAGAGCATCTGTTAAAAATACATTGAAGTCATCGTCAGTTGACATCCTACGTCAACTTTTTTAAGATAACAGTGAAGGTATCACACACACACACACACACACACACACACACACACACACACACACACACACACACACACACACACACACACTCACTCACTCACTCACTCACTCACACTCTTACACCACGTACCGCATAAGAGAGAGAGAGAGAGAGAGAGAGAGAGAGAGAGAGAGAGAGAGAGAGAGAGAGAACTCATAAGTTAAAAAAATCGATCAAGATTTGAGATGTTTCTTCTAGCCTGTCCTTGCCCTTTAGAAAGATGAGGCAAATAAGATAAAGACACTGAAGAGCTAGAAAACAGGGACACACAGTTGAAGAGAGAGAGAGAGAGGAAGGGGGGGGGGGGGGTATGTACAGCAAACTGCTAAACCGAAGCAAAATCAGAACGCCAAGAGGATAAAAACCCGGAGCCAGGGAAACTGGCGGTAAACCTCGAGGTTGACGAGCCTGTCCTATGTCTGTGCAGAGTACGCTGAGTCCCTTTCGTTATGTGCGTGCATTTGGACTGCAACTACCACTTCAAGTCGTTTGGACTGCAACTACCACATTGACCCATTTGAACCGCAACTACCACGTTGATCCATTTGTACTGCAACTACCACGTTGATCCATTTGTACTGCAACTACCACGTTGATCCATTTGTACTGCAACTACCACGTTGATCCATTTGTACTGCAACTACCACGTTGATCCATTTGTACTGCAACTACCCACATTGACCCAATTTGAACCGCAACTACCACGTTGATCCATTTGTACTGCAACCACCACATTGACCCATTTGTATTGCAACCACCACATGACCCATTTGTATTGCAACTACCACATTGACCCATTTGTACTGCAACTACCACATTGACCCATTTGTACTGCAACTACCACGTTAACTCGTTCGGACTGCAGTTACCACACTGGCCCATTTTGACTGCACCTAAGACGCTGAGTCGTTTGGAGTACGACTCCTCATCGATTCGTTTAGACGGCATCTGCCGTATAGACCTTTTGCACTGCAACTGCCATACTTATCTGTTCTGACTGTGACTAACACATTGACTTTTGTTTGAACAGCAACGACCACATTGTTCTGTTTGGGCTGCAACTACCACGCTGACTCGTTTGGACAGAAAGTACCACATTGCCATGTTTGGACTGCAACTACCACGCTGACTCGTTTGGACAGAAAGTACCACATTGCCATATTTGGACTGCAACTACCACGCTGACTCGTTTGGACAGAAAGTACCACATTGCCATATCCAAACTGCAACTACCACCATTAGACAGCAGCTGTCACACTGACCTGTTTTGACCTGCATTGATACCATAGTGACTTGTTTGATCTGCAATATTGCCGCGTTGATCTGTTTGATCAGCACGATTACCACATTGACTTGTTTGATCTGCACTATTACCACATTGACCTGTTTGATCTGTACTATTACCTGCACTATTACCACATTGACCTGTTTGACCTGCAGTATTACCACATTGACCTGTTTGATCTGTACTGTTACCACATTGACCTGTTTGATCTGTTCAGTCACCACATTGACCTGTTTGATCTGCACTATTACCACATTGACCATTTGATCTGATTCTGTTACCACATTGACCTGTTTGATCTGTACTATTACCACATGACCTGTTTGATCGCACAATTACCACATTGACTGTTTGATCTGTACTATTACCACATTGACCTGTTTGATCAGTACTATTATCACATTGACCTGTTTGATCTGTACTATTACCACATTGACCTGCTTGAAACGCACATTACCACATTGACCTGTTTGATCGCAAATTACCACATTGACCTTTTTCTTCTCGGGTCCACTCCCTTTTCCCCTCTCACCCCCTCGGCCTGCTTGGTCGGCAACCTACCCTTCGACCTTTCGATCGCTTTACGCGCTGACCTCTCTCTCTCCCCTCCCCCCCCCCCCCCCCACCCTTGTCATTTAAAATGCTTTTTCGAGTTTATTGTATCTTATTTATTGTCTTTCTCTTGTTCATTTCATTCATATGCAACACACCCACTACATACCATCACACCCTCCCCTCCACTCACTCCTCCTTCCCCTCCTCTTTCTCTCTCTCATTCTCCACTCTTCCTCTACTTCCATTCACTTGTCTGTCTCTCCCCTCCTTTCCCCCCTCCACCCCCCTTGTCATTTAAAATGCTTTTTTCGAGTATATTGTATCTTATTTATTGTGCTTTCTCTTGTTCATTTCATTCATTTGCAACACACCCACTACATACCATCACACCTCCCCCTCCACTCACTCTCCTTCCCTCCTCTTCTCTCTCTCATTCTCCACTCTTCCTCTCCTTCCACTCTCTCTCTGTCTCCTCCCTCTTTTTTCTCCCCCCACCCCCCCCCCCCCCCCTCTCTCTCTCTCTCTCTCCCTTTCTCCTTTTCCTCCTCCTCACTTTACTCTACCCTCTTTCCTCGTGCCCTATTCCTTGAACTCTACTCACCCTCTCTTCCACTGTCCCTCTGTCTACTTCACTCACCACTTTGACTTCACAAGGGGAGTATTGTGCATGTTTATGTCTGTACCTTTTTTTGTTTGTCGCTGAGGAAGGCATTTTGCCGAAAATTTCTTGTCCTGTTTTGTGTCGTGCAATACATTGTCGTTACTTCACACTTTGTTTTGTGTGCTCTTCAGCTTTTTTGTCATTGACCTGTTTGATCTGTACTGTTACCACATTGACCTGTTTGACCTGCAGTATTACCACATTGACCTGTTTGATCTGTACTATTACAACATTGACCTGTTTGATCTGTATCTATTACCACATTGATCTGTTTGATCTGTACTATTACCACATTGACCTGTTTGACCTGCAGTATTACCACATTGACCTGTTTGATCTGTACTATTACACATTGACCTGTTTGATCAGCACAATTACCACATTGACCTGTTTGATCAGCACAATTACCACATTGACCTGTTTGATCTGTGCTATTACCACATTGACCTGTTTGATCTGTACTATTACCACATTGACCTGTTTGATCAGCACAATTACCACATTGACCTGTTTGATCAGCACAATTACCACATTGACCTGTTTGATCTGTGCTATTACCACATTGACCTATTCGATCTGTGCTGTCACCACATTGATCTGTTTAAACTGCAGCTGCCACATTGACCCGTTTGAACCACGATGATAACATTGACTCACATGGATAGCAACTATCACCTTGATCTGTTAAACAGCAGCTACCGTACTGACCCATCTGGAATGGAAATATTATTATGACCCTTTTTGATTGCAACTACCACTTTGACCCATTTAGAACGCAACTACCACCTGGACCCGTTTAGATTGCAATTACCATCTTTACCCATTTTAGAGTGCGACTACCACATTGACCCATTTAGATTGCAGCTACCATCTTTACCCATTTAGACAGCAGCTACCACACTGACCCATTTTGGCTGCAACTATCACATTGACCCAATGGGCAACAACTACCACATTGACCCATATGGACGCAACTATACACATTGACCCAATGGGCAGCAACTATCACATTGACCCAATGGGCAACAACTACCACATTGACCCATTAGACAGCAACTATCACATTGACCCAATGGGCAGCAACTGTCACATTGACCCAATGGGCAACAACTACCACATTGACCCATTGGACAGCAACTACGCATTGACCCAATGGGCAGCCACTATCACATTGACCCAATGGGCAACAACTACCACATTGACCCATTGGACAGCAACTACCGCATTGACCCAATGGGAAACACTACCACATTGACCCATTGGGCAGCAACTACCACAATGACCCATTGGACATCAACTACCACATTGACCCATTTTGGCTGCAACTATCACATTGAGTTAGTTGGAATGCAACTGTAACAGTGAATCGTGTAGACTGCAACTCCCACACTTTGACCCGTTTTTGACCTCAACAACCACAGTGACCCATTTAGGTTGCTTCAGCCATATTGCCCAGTTTGGGCTGCAACCACATTGACCAGTTTGGACTGCAACCACATTGACCAGTTTGGACTGCAACCACATTGACCAGTTTGGACTGCAACCACATTGACCTGTTTGGGCTGTGCAAGTACTTCACCGACCCGTTTGGATGACAACGATCACATTTTGTGCTTTTCGACTGTAACAGCTATGAAGGCCGGTTAGGGCTGGACTGTAACTGTCTTGTAATTGCCCCTTAGGACTGCTAACGTGATGATAGTCACCTGTTGGCGCTGCAACTATCACATTTCAGACCTGTGTACAGAAAGGGTATTTTGGTATCATTATGACTGTTTGTTTGTTTTAGCCCACGGTAGATCCAACGCTGGTTAGGGCTTGGGTATGTTTACAAAAGGAAGAAAGAAAGGTTTCCCAGAGAGTGACACTTCGAAATCATTCGGTTTCCTGATTTCTGTCTAGGAGATTTTTAAAAACAACAACAAAAAAACTCATGATGTATATATATTCTTCACTTAAGCTGTAGTTTGGGTTGGTTGGTTTGTTGTGTTGTATTGCATGGCACATATCCTAGGTTATTTCATCTGTACAGAAATGGCACAATTTCTCCCGATGGAAGATTTGACCAGCAATAACGGTCTGCTTTTGTAAATCAGAGGTTTTTTGAGATATCGTCTCCTGTTTTGCAGTGTGACGTTTTGGGTTTTTTTGGTTTTGTTTGTTTTTCTCATTTCCTATAGAATTTTGAGGTAGGACACGAGGTTAGGTGAGGAAGGAAGTAGTCAGTCCTTTGATGGGAGGGGGTGTGGTGTGGTGAAGGAACGAAAGCGAGGAAAGGGTTAATGGCCAACAGCTGAGCGGCAGGGAGGAAGGGAGGGAGGAAGACAGGGTGCCCTGTTGCGGCAAGGGGAGTGGGGTTTATCAGAGAGCCTCATCAGTGGTCCCCGCCAGCCCCAAGTGCAGCCCCCCCCCCCTCCCCCCCCCTGTGCTGTGTGTGTGTGTGTGTGTGTGTAGTCTTCAGTGCTGCTATCTCTCTCCCTGGCCTCTCGCCCTCGCCCTCGCCGCTCCACCTCCCCCCCCTCCTCCCTTACCCCCTTTGCTCCCCCTTCCCCCCACACACCTTCCCCTTGCCCCCCCCCCCCTTCCTTCCCATACTCCCTCCCGGCCCAGTTCTGTTCCTCCTCTCTTCGCTTCCCTTCTCTCCCCCTCGCCCCTCACTCCCGCCCACCTTTCCAACTCCCTTTTGCTCTTTAGCAGTGTGTGCAGGATAGGAGTGGTGAGCCTCAACCGCCAGCCCTGGGACATACATGCTCACGTTGCTTCCTTTTCGTAATATCGATTAGTTTCCTTTCACTTTTTTACTTCCTTTTATGTTTGTTTATTTCGGGAGAG
>CM031600.1:14722181-14737181 GCA_018398815.1 Conus ventricosus | reverse complement strand
GCATCATTTTAATCATTTAGGTGGGATGGAGAAGAAGGGGAGGGGGGGGGGGGGGGGGAGGGGTGGATGAAGAGAGACTTGATATTGCTGCAGTAGACAGGGGTGGGTGGGAAGAGAGTGGAGGGTGGAAAGGGGGGAGGGGAGTGGGTGTGTATCACTGTTGTAGTCGGTGAAACAGACGGAGGACTACTGGTGTGGTGGTCTTCTAATTCTGTTAGTGAGCGACACAGAGAATGAGGACAAGAGTAGGTCACCCCAACAACGGCTGTTCCAGTTCTTCGCGCCTCCCCCCCCCCCTCCCCCTGTCTGTCTCGCCTCTCCGTGTCCCCCTGGTCCTCTGTCTCTCTGTCCGCCGCCCCCCATCCCCCTCCCAATCTCCTCCATGATACCAGTCTCCTTTCCCTTCAGTTTCCACATCTGGGGGGCGATACAGGCTAACACACATGCACGGAAGGCTAGGAACCCTGGCGAACAGGAAGAGACTAAGCGGAGGGACGGAGAAGGAGAAGAAGAAGACGACGACGATATGGACACCGACTTCTACTACCTAGAACACAAGCAGACACGACGCTAAGAAATGAAGAAAACATCAGAAATCAGCAGCACACACTCACCTTCTCGTCAGTGAGCTGAAGAAATGATAAAAGGATGAAGAGCGTCCTCCTTCACATGGCGCACACATTGGTAAGCCCCCACCCCTCCCTGTACAACGTACACATCCTGTGCTTGTCGCCAGACATGCCGGCCACCACCACCAGACGACGACCAACACCATCATCACCACCGCCACCACTGGCAGAGAGAGAGAGAGAGAGAGAGAGTCAAGAGTGGCGGTGTGTGTGATTATAAAATAAAAAAAAGAGAAAAAAAAGTAGGAAGTGTGATGGCTGTGTTGATGTCAACAATTAGAGGGCTGGTGCCAGGAGAGAGAGAGAGAGAGAGAGAGAGAGAGGACAGAGAGGGGCGAGGGTGGGGGAAGGGGCCAGGAGGGGGTGGGGGAGAGGGGGTCGGGAGATGGGGGGGAGAGGCGAGGCGAATCAGACGTCAGTGTATTGACCGCTCTCTTCTCACTCTCTCTCTCTCTCTCTCTCTCTCTGGAGACGTGTAAGAGACAGAAGACTGGGTCCCAAAAACTGGCAGGCAGGGGAGGTTATAGTAGCCACGATCACAAGACAAAACTAGACACAGAAGAAGGGGGGAGGGGAAGGGGGGAGGGGAGTGGAGAGTGGGTAGGTGGGTGGGAGGTGGGGGTGTGTACGGGGGGGGGGGGGGGGGGGGGGGGGGGGGGGGAGTGGGAGCGCGAACGAAAAATCAATGGACACGTTGGTTGGGTTGGTGTTGGCGGAGATGGCGGGGAGAGCTAGCCCTCGTCGTCGTCGTCGCACAGACAGAAGGAGGAAGGATAGGGGGTGGGGGAGGGAGGCTGGTGTTGGTGGCGATCGGCGAGATGGTCACAGGAAGAGGAGCAGAGGCCTGCAACCCTGCACGGTACTTGACCCGCTTGACGTGCCCCCTTCCCCCCTCACCCCTCCCTCCCTTCCCCCAACAGAACAAACCAGGACACGGCGACACACATCTGTCACACGCCGCTCACTCTCGCTGCCACTCCTTGGACCGGGCTATTTCTGTAGCAGCAGGCCCTCAAAGCGTGGGAGTCGACGATCGTGCCAGTTGCTTGTGTGCTAGCTCCTTTTCTACACACTTCTTACTTCTTTCAATGCGTCGGCGGTGACACCACCAACACATCTTCTTGTCCACAGTTTTCTTTCCAACGACACGCGCTTTCCGAGCTCACAAACATTGTCCAGTTGTAAAGCAATGTAAAGTGATTTAGTAGGACCTCTCGCGTGAGGGCGCCACACACATACAAAGCCGTTTCCTTGATATGTCTGTTTTGGAGGTCTGTTCACGTTCCAAGCAGCGCATCTTTCGAGTTTATAAAGTTCTGGTACTGATTTTTTTACGGTTGACAGTACTTCATCTACTGCATTGTCACTTATCTGATGTTTATATGTGACCGTGCTGTCCAGCTCTGATGTGGTCGGCGTGGCAAAAAGGCAAAAATCGTAACTTGATCAGCGTGCACTGGTTATACTTTATTCTGTAAAAGAAAATTGATAGATTAAACGATGCCACGATTATGATTGAAGTCATTGACATGAACAAGAAAACACTGAGCTGTCATGACCTGTTTCTTCAGTGGGAAGAATGACTCGTAAACACTCTGACCATGCTTATTTATCATGTCTGCTGCAGACAGCTGGTGATGCTCTGGCCATTAATCAGGACTTCAGACAAAAGCTGTAATGCTCTGGACTTAATTCATTGTTTTCAGGCAGCTGTCTATGCTGTGGCCATTACTCAGGACTTCGGACAAACCTGTAGTACCTGGGCGTAATTCATGTTTTCAGGCAGCTGTCTATGCTGTGGCCATTACTCAGGACTTCGGACAAAACCTGTAGTACCTGGGCGTAATTCATTGTTTTCAGGCAGCTGTCTATGCTGTGGCCATTACTCAGGACTTCGGACAAAACCTGTAGTACCCCGGGCGTAATTCATTGTTTTCAGGCAGCTGTCTATGCTGTGGCCATTACTCATGACTTCGGACAAAACCTGTAGTACCCTGGGCGTAATTCATTGTTTTCAGGCAGCTGTCTATGCTGTGGCCATTACTCATGACTTCGGACAAAACCTGTAGTACCCTGGGCGTAATTCATGTTTTCAGGCAGCTGTCTATGCTGTGGCCATTACTCATGACTTCGGACAAAACCTGTTTGTACCCTGGGCGTAATTCATGTTTTCAGGCAGCTGTCTATGCTGTGGCCATTACTCATGACTTCGGACAAAACCTGTAGTACCCTGGGCGTAATTCATGTTTTCAGGCAGCTGTCTATGCTGTGGCCATTACTCATGACTTCGGACAAAACCTGTAGTACCCTGGGCGTAATTCATGTTTTCAGGCAGCTGTCTATGCTGTGGCCATTACTCATGACTTCGGACAAAACCTGTAGTACCTGGGCGTAATTCATGTTTTCAGGCAGCTGTCTATGCTGTGGCCATTACTCATGACTTCGGACAAAACCTGTAGTACCCTGGGCGTAATTCATGTTTTCATGCAGCTGTCTATGCTGTGGCCATTACTCATGACTTCGGACAAAACCTGTAGTACCCTGGGCGTAATTCATGTTTTCAGGCAGCTGTCTATGCTGTGGCCATTACTCATGACTTCGGACAAAACCTGTAGTACCCTGGGCGTAATTCATGTTTTCAGGCAGCTGTCTATGCTGTGGCCATTACTCATGACTTCGGACAAAACCTGTAGTACCCTGGGCGTAATTCATGTTTTCATGCAGCTGTCTATGCTGTGGCCATTACTCATGACTTCGGACAAAACCTGTAGTACCCTGGGCGTAATTCATGTTTTCAGGCAGCTGTCTATGCTGTGGCCATTACTCATGACTTCGGACAAAACCTGTAGTACCCTGGGCGTAATTCATGTTTTCAGGCAGCTGTCTATGCTGTGGCCATTACTCATGACTTCGGACAAAAACCTGTAGTACCTGGGCGTAATTCATGTTTTCAGGCAGCTGTCTATGCTGTGGCCATTACTCATGACTTCGGACAAAACCTGTAGTACCCTGGGCGTAATTCATGTTTTCAGGCAGCTTGTTACACCTTCACCATGGAGTCCTGTGTTCTGACAGGTTGTGTTGCTCTGGCTTCAAGTCGTGTCTTCGGACAACTTGTAATACCCTAACTATAGGCCATGTCATGTAATGCCAGATCATAAGTCACGTTTTCTATTACTTAGGTGATGCCCAGACCATAAGTCTCGTTTTCTATTACTTGTAATGCCCTGACCACAGATATGAATCGTTCCAGAAAATATGAACATCTACCAGGACATTTTCACAGAAAAAATGATGCGACGTTCAGCTCCACATGGAAAGTATATAACACGCTCAGCATATACAGAAGTACGTGATGTTCACTAGCACTCATATAAACATGACACATGCAGCGAGTGAGAAAAAAACAACAACAAACAAACAGGAAGAGTCGGACTCAACAACGGCCATACAGCACGCACAAACACAAAGACACATGTATGTTGGACTAGCTGTGGTCCAGTTCATCCCTGATGAACGTATAGAATGTCTGATTTCCTAAAGAGAAAGAAAGAAAAAAAAGTGACATGTAGACATCTCCAAAAAGAACACCAGCAACCGTTGCTCAGTCACACACACATAGGTACATGGCTTTTAGCATTTCAGTCACACACACATAGATACATGACTTTTCGCATTTCAGTCACACACACACATAGGTACATGACTTTTCGCATTTCAGTCACACACACACATGGTACATGGCTTTTCGCATTTCAGTCACACACACATAGATACATGACTTTTCGCATTTCAGTCACACACACACAGATACATGACTTTTCACATTTCAGTCACACACACACATAGGTACATGGCTTTTCGCATTTCCGTCACACACACATAGGTACATGGCTTTTCGCATTTCAGTCACACACACACACTAGATACATGGCTTTTAGCATTTCAGTCACACACAATAGATACATGACTTTTCGCATTTCAGTCACACACACATAGATACATGACTTTGCATTTCAGTCACACACACATAGATACATGACTTTTAGCATTTCAGTCACACACACATAGATACATGACTTTTAGCATTTCAGTCACACACATAGATATATGACTTTTAGCATTTCAGTCTACACACATAGATATATGACTTATAGCATTTCAGTCACACACACACATAGATGCATGACTTTTAGCATTTCAGTCACAACGCACATAGATACATGACGTTTCGCATTTCAGTCACACACGCACATAGGTACATGACGTTTTAGCATTTCAGTCACGCACACACATAGATACATGGCTTTTAGCATTTCAGTCACCACACATAGATACATGGCTTTTAGCATTTCAGTCACACACACATAGATACATGACTTTTAGCATTTCAGTCACACACACATAGATACATGACTTTTAGCATTTCAGTCACACACACACATAGATACATGACTTTTAGCATTTCAGTCACACACACATAGATATATGACTTTTAGCATTTCAGTCACACACACACACATAGATGCATGACTTTTAGCATTTCAGTCACACACACACATAGATGCATGACTTTTAGCACTTCAGTCACACACGCACATAGGTACATGGCTTTTCGCATTTCAGTCACACACACACATAGATACATGACGTTTAGCATTTCAGTCACACACGCACATAGGTACATGACGTTTAGCATTTCAGTCACGCACACACATAGATACATGGGTTTTAGCATTTCAGTCACACACACATAGATACATGGCTTTTAGCATTTCAGTCACACACGCACATAGGTACATGACGTTTAGCATTTCAGTCACACACACATAGATACATGACTTTTAGCATTTCATCACACACACACATAGATACATGACTTTTAGCATTTCAGTCACACACACATAGATACATGACTTTAGCATTTCAGTCACACACACATAGATATATGACTTTTAGCATTTCAGTCACACACACACATAGATGCATGACTTTTAGCATTTCAGTCACACACACACATAGATGCATGACTTTTAGCACTTCAGTCACACACGCACATAGGTACAAGGCTTTTCGCATTTCAGTCACACACGCACATAGATACATGACGTTTAGCATTTCAGTCACACACACACATAGGTACATGACTTTTAGCATTTCAGTCACACACACATAGATACATGAAATTTCGCATTTCAGTCACCACACATAGATACATGGCTTTTCGCATTTCAGTCACATAGCATGAGCAGAGCCATACGTCACAGGGTGAAAAGGGGTGATGGTCACTTGAGCAGCATGTGCAACAATCATCACATCACAGAACATGGGAAGTAGAGATTTCATTTGGTTGCGTGGGGCCTGGCAGCACTGCCGCTCTGTGTGTGTGTGTGTGTGTGTGTGTGTGTGTGTGTGTGTGTGTGTGTGTGTGTGTGCGCGCGCGCTGTGCATGTGTGCGTGCGTGCGTTGTACTAAGTTGACAGGTGGGAGATGTTGTGTAGAGTCTCGCTATCTCGTGTGAGTCTGTCATTGAACTGCGCTTTCTGTCATGGGGTGTGCAAGTCTTGTAACTACACTTTTATCTTTAGACTTCATTTGGTGGCCAGCTTGTATCTGGAGCTGGACATACATGAAAGCTCGTTCCGCAGTCTGCTTGCTCTCTTCTGCACTACACTCGAACTGGGAAAAAATGGTGTGGTCCGTGGCGATATGATCGTCTCTGCCCCTTTAGTACATTATTTAGACTGCCCCCAACAGGAAAAAGGAGCTGGTTGTGTGGGTGTGTTCTTCTCTTGTCTGAAACACGCCAGAACAGATGATTATGTTGGCTGATCTTGCCTTCACGAGTTGCTTTTGTTGTGAAAACCACTGTTGGGGAAGGTGACAATTGATCTTGCCTTCACGAGTTACCTTTGTTGTGATAACCACTGTAGGGGAAGATGACAGTTGATCTTGCCTTCACGAGTTACCTTTGTTGTGATATCCCACTGTTGGGGAAGATGACAGTTGATCTTGCCTTCACGATTTTCCTTCGTTGTGATAACCACTGTTGGGAAATAGATGACAGTTGATCTTGCCTTCACGAGTTTCCCTTGTTGTGAAAACCTCTGCTGGGGAAAGAGATGACCCTTGACCTTGCCGCCAGGATTTTTTTTTTTCTGTGACAGACTATCAGCAAGATAGAGAGGACAGTTGATCATGCCTTCAGGATTGTCATTTCTTATTGATACCCCCTCCTAGAGGAATAAGATGACAGTGGACCTTGTTGTTGGACTTCTCATTTCTCCTGGGGGAATCACCAACAGAAAGAACAGTGATGACTGGTGGGTTGTCGTGTTGCGAAGATCCACGTTTCTACATCGAGCGGCCTGCAGCCAAGTCGTCATCTTAGCAGTTCAACGTAGCCGCTGTGGCAACGTCACGAACTGTCGGGCAACAAGTCAGTTGGGATGCAGGCGCCGTGGGGATGTCGGACCATCGCCGCACCGACAATCAGGACGATTGATGGCGATGGAGGGGGCGCTGCTATTATGTCATAGAATGCACCGGTGGGTTTTTTCATCGCTAACCCACTCACGAGTTCTTTTAGAATTTTTTTTCTTTTTTTTTTTTTTGTACTTCAGTACTTCGATTGTCGATTTTTTTTTCTTTCTTTTTCTTTATTTATTTTGGGTGGAGGTGTGTGTGTGTTTTTGGAATGTATGGCGGTTGCAACTTTGTCCTCTAATCCTGCGATTATGCCTTGCAGTGGTTGTGGTGGTTGTTAGTAGTTGTGTTGCAGCAGTAATCGCGCTGTAATTCGTGTCAACATTTCACAGACTTATTACAGAAGACGGCTTGATTGTTGCAGCCGTAATCGCGCTGTAATGCGTGTCAACATTTCACAGAATTATTACAGAAGACGGCCTTGATTGTTGCAGCCGTAATCGCGCTGTAATTCGTGTCAACATTTCACAGACTTATTACAGAAGACGGCCTTGATTGTGGGGCGGACAGGCTTGGACATGAAAGAACGGAGGTGGGGGTGGGGTGGGGGGTAAAGCGTTTGTTCTCGGACAGACATAGCAGGGTCTTCTGCATCTGATGAAGAGTCACGGTGGATGGCACAAGAGGAGTGGGGGGGGGGGGGGGGGGGGGGGAGCGGAGTTGCGAGGAGCAGTGGATGAACGCATTTTCGTAGTGACCACCCAGAAACTCCCAGACTGTGTCATAGAACTTGTGTGGGGGAATGTTCTGAGACCTCTGACAGTTGGGGTGGACAGCCCCCTCACAGTCTGATCGTAGAAGACCTAACGGGAGCCGGAATAGCTCAGCTGGTAGAGCGCCGGACTCGTAATCTTGGTGATCCTGGGGTTGCGTGTTCGAATCACAGCCAGGCCGTTTTGGTACAGGGGGGGGGTCCCACGGAAGTAACATTGGTTCTGAGTCCATTTCCCATGCAGTCCTTCGAATGAGACTATTAAAACGAAGTTCCGTGTGTGCACACATAACATCTTGCACACACGTAAAATCCCATCACCAACTTTCGGAAGAGTAGGCCAGTTTGGCCGTTGGTGTGGATGACACGTTACACATAGCATGCACCCTGCGTGAGAAATGGAAAGAATGAAGGAAGTAAGGAAATGATGTGAACGATATTGAACGATACTGACTGGATGACACGGGAAACGACTGAATGAGCGCCAGCTGGCAGCTCTTCAGTCGGCACTACCCAGGTAGGCAGCCCGTTGTGTAAATGAGTGTGGGTTGTAAAGCGCTTAGAGTTTGGTCTCTAGCCGAGAATAGGCGCTATATAAGCATGCATTATTATTATTTAATGCTGAACAATTAAGTAGTGGGGGAAAAACAAGTGCAGGCTAACAATTCTTCAGTCGTTATAGTATTGACTTGACAAAGATTTGAACTTTAAAATATAAAAAAATTAAAAATGTTGAAGATGAAGAAAATGGGGGAACATATTATAAATATGAGAAGCCCTTCACTAGCTGCCTGAGGGAACCATCGTAATCCCTCTCAAAGGCACATTTTATATGTATTGCCTGCTCCTAGGCCTTTCGTCCGCTGGATCGGACTCATCAGGGAGACACGGCTAATTGTGTCTGTGCTCTTGGTGTCAAATAGAGACACACCACAGTCCAAGATTCTGTGGTGTTCTCACTACGAAGGGTTCGAAAAAAGAATCCAACAGCAGCCTCAAAGCAGCCAGTGAAGGGTAATAAATGGAACAAACAAAAGTGTGGAGAGGAAAAAAGTCGCTGAAAAACTAAAAGCATTATTCAAACAGTATAAAATATAGGGGACAATCTTTGAGCTATGCTTGAGGATCATTCAAGGATGCAAGGGAGGTCAAAAGATATGGAACAGTCTGAGTGGTCAGCTCTGCTGTTCAATAACCCAAGCATTGTGAGTGGCTAAGAATTGTACAGAACAACCCTTTTCTTGGATCTCGTGTCAACATTATTATTATTTATTACTTGCCTGTGGTGTAGAAACGTAATTCCACTCTAACGGAACCTACCCAGAGCAGAATGAGGCGTGCACAGGCCGCCGGCTGTGCTGAATGAGTTACATTTTACATTGCACAGACAGCCTATGACACAAGTTAGTGGGGCGTCCAGACAGATTAAGAAAAAAAATTGAAAAAAAAAAAAGAAAGAAGGGAAAAAAGAAGAAAAGCTGTCCCATAGGTCTGTTGACAAAACAAAAGCAGCAGCGGACCAGACGTATGTCTACAACTGTGACAGCACACCACGAGAGGATGCTGACGTGGCAACTTTCTCGTCAGTCAGAGAGGGCGGAGAACCAAGTGACAGAAGGGATGAAGTGGGGTGGGGTGGGGGTGGGGTGGGGTGGGAGGGGGGGGGGGGGGGGTTATGTCCAACTGGCATAGTCAAAACTTCATGGGTCCCGTAATGATGCACACACTGACACCCCCTCACTTTACCCCAGCCCCCTCCTCTCTATCTTGTGCGTAGAAAGGAAAAATGCTGAACTGAACGGTTCATCGTCCCCATCCTCTGTCTGTCAGTGTGTCTATCGGTCTGCCTCTCTGTGTGTCTGCCTGCCTCTCACTCTGTGTGTGTGTGTGTGTGTGTGTGTGTGTGTGTGTGTGCTTACCGGCCTGCCTGCCTGCTTCTCTGTGTGTGTGTGTGTGTGTGTGTGTGTGTGTGTGTGTGTGTGTGTGTGACGCGCGCGCGTGTGTGCATGTGTGAGTGTGTCAGAGAGAGAGAGAGAGAGAGAGAGAGAAAGAGAGCGAGAGACAGACAGAGAGAGAGAGAGAGAGAGAGAGAGAGAGAAAGAGAGGAGATATGGAGGGGGAGGTAGGGAAGGGATGGGAAGGAGTGGTTATGTATTGATGAAACATGAAATGTGTTGGGTTGATCACACTTTTTACTTGGGTTGATCACACTTTTTACTAACAGGGTTATTACATTTTGTAATGCATCAACGGTCTCCTTATCACAACAGGAGCTGTTGGTTTTGAAAATCAACTTGCAAAGCTTTGAGAAGACTTAATTTTGCTTCCGGACAAATCATGGGATTTTGGAAGGTAGACCAGCAACACACACTGTGCATCCTTACAGGTAGGAGGCGATAGCTTGACAGTAGGTCTTCACAGAAGAACCTCACCGCCACCTCCTCAGACAAGTGTTTCAGTCAGCCAAGAACTTCCTAGGAAAGAGGGGAAGGGCGGGGGGGGGGGGGGGGGGGGGTCCACATCCGGTTCATGACTCCTTGATGCCTTTCGCTGCCAGAATTTTTTTTTTTTATCTTGGCGCTGACGGGATTCAAACAGCAACTTCAGGGAATGTGTGAAGTCGATGATGATCCTACACAAGCGGCAAAAGGCTGCTTTAATGTCTGCACAGCAATTTTGAACCGGCATTCCGCCCTCTCTAGAGCAGTGACTAACCTGAGTGACAGAAGAGCCCCAACGGCGGCTGTAAACGACCGTGTTATACAGTTCAGGACTGCAACGTTGTATGGACTGTGTGTACATGATGTGCGTGCACGCCAGTGAAATCTGCGACACGCTGTCACAGTCAGACAGAGAGTACGTCCGACGGTGCGTCCGTCACATCGTATCACTCGTGAAGCTATGCCACAGAACACTCGTCGCATAACGATATGATGCGGACACGGTGTGCCGTTATTGTTATTCATTATCGCTTTAATGGAGGAGGGAGGGGGAGGGAGGCGAGAAGATAACCGTTAAGTTTTTGTGTGTAATTCATTCTTTGAATAAGGTACGAGCAGTGAAATGCGACTTACCTTGAACAAGTCGTGGGGGAAGCGGTAGAACTGCCCTTTTTGCTTCTTTTTTTTTTTTTTTTTTTGTGGATGATGATGATGGCCGTCCTTGAAAAGGGAAAGTAAAAACGTGTAAAGTCCGCCCCACACCAGGGCAGCTCGGAAGAGACGTGACGTCGGGAGGGGGGGGGGGGGTGGGTTGGGGGTTTTGTCAGTCCGTCCTTTCCGTCCGGCCCGGGTTTCTTTGAAGAGGGGGGCCCCGGGGGGGGAGTGCGGCCTTTCTATAATGAGGCCTCCGGGGACGGGGACGACCATCAGGCTGACGACGCCCAGGTAGCACCCAGTTGATGCCGTCAGGCGTCAGTACCGCGCCTGCCCGGTGTCGTTCACCATGTGCCCTGTTCATATTATTTTTTCCCTCCGGGCAGTTTTTTTTTTTTTTTTTTTTTTTTTTTTTTTTTAACGCTATCAATCGATGTGAAAAAAAACAGCATAAAGCGCAAAATTAAGTTGAATTAAGCTAACCCCTCTTCCCCCTTAAATTCCCAATATGGAAGGCATTAATGATGTACAAAACATAATAAGGGAAATTTAAGGTTAAAAAAACGCATGACATAAATCATTGAAACCCCCTATCATGGCATTTGGAGAAAGACAATTAAGTAAATTTCGTTTCCCTTGTTTCATGGAGGCCCAAGGTTTGGGGAAAAACTTTAAAAATATATATGGTGCGTGTCTGCGTGGTTCGGGCACACCCCCCACACATACCCGTTTTACCACCCCAACACACACACACACCACACACCACACACACACACACCCCCCAAAATACCTTAGGTACACTTTCATATATTACATATCATAACAATTAATCCTCTGGCTTAATGTATGGAAACCCCTTTTGTTTGGGGTAGCCTGATTGTCTTCAAAAAGTTTTTATTTTTCCCATTTTATATCGATAGTTCAGCTCCTTCAAAAACATGTTTTTTTAGGCTTTGTTTTTTTAATTCTACATTTATAAATGAAATTTTTTCCCTTTTTAAAAATTATTAGGTCTAGCTTATCATGGGGGTTTTTGTTTTCTATCCGTACCAAAAAATATAATCTCCCTTTAAAAAAGGAAAATTTTTTTCACAGTGGGGGAAATTAACTTTCGAGCTTTTCAAAGTTTTCCAGAAAAACGGGTTAAATACATTCCCAAGGTAATGATTAAGGGAATCTTTTTGTTTTCAAAAGTTACTTTTGTCACTATCAATAATTTGCATCTTTTCGCCAGTGTTTTTTACTAAATTTTGTGGCTATCTTAAATTTAAAACCATTTTAATTTTGTTTCTTTAATTTTGTGATCCTTTCGTACCCCTATCAGTCAATAGGTTATTAAAACGTGTTCCCCCTTAACAAAGGCACTAATGTTTAAAAACTTCTTGACTTCCCCCATAATAATAATAAGTCGAGTACCTTTTTGTAAAGCTACAAATTCTTTGAAGTGCTAAAGTTTTATCTTTACTAAGTTCGTTTTAATTTGAATTTTTTTTTGATTTGCTTTTTTATCGAATGCAGAACTTTTAATGCTAAAATTGATCGAAAACCCATTTTCTCTGACAGTTCGTAAGGCTTACAAAAATTTCCATCTCATCAAAGTAATGTTTAACAAGAAATTGTTTTTTGATCCATTTCTTGAAATGAAAGTTTTTCTCCACTTTAAAAATTTCATTACAGAAAATAGGTTTTAGTGGCTAAATCCGTACTTTCGGCAATTCTACCGTTTGCAAACCTTTTATATGAAGAAAACCCCCTTTAAAATTTGTTACGAATATTGCTTTCAACAAATTGTTAGGACCCTAGGCGTTTCCCAAATTATTTTTCGGGACAAAAGAAAGCAATATTATCTTCCACTTATGGTTGTACATGTACGCCCTTTTTTACCCAGGCTAATTTTTAAGGGTGTATATATTTTAGATGGGTTATACCATCCCTCCCTTTTGTTATATGTATTGAATACTTTCTTTTTAATTTTTTATTTTTTTTTGTTCCCTACAAATTTGAAAACTTTTCCGTAAAAAGAATCTGGGGAATCAGGAGGATTCGGTAAAAAAGGGTCCTAAGTTCACCAGTTTTGTTTTCACTAGTGTTTTTAGCACGTATCTCCTATGGGGTTTATAATCCTTTTTTTTCCTTATTTTGAAAAAGGGTTTTTTTTCTTCCCAAAAAATTTTTTCCTTATATTAAAATTTCGTCTATCCCATAGCTATTGTAAACCACTCCCTAGAATTTTGAATTTTGGGGGGGGTTCATTCATTTTACAATGTGACAATATGTGTTTGTGGAATTTTTCTCTGTACCTAGCCAAAAATTAAACGTTTTTGTAGTTTAATTTTTGGGCCAGATATTTTCTCAAAAATTTTAAAGGTTTGCAAAAAACTTTTGTTTTTGTTTCTTTGCCTTTAACGTAAAAGTGGTGTGTCTGCAAATTTTTTTATCTTAAATTCTGTGTTTTTTATCTTTTTTGCTTTGATTCTGATCTTGCCTTATTTTTGGTCGTAGTCTTCAACACACAAAACAAATAGGTATGGGATTTGGGTTTTCCCTTGACGGCAACCTCTTCCAAATTTAAAGGCCTGAAGACACTTCCCCTTTACTATTAGTAAGACTTTTTTTTTATCGTAAAAAGATGATACCATCGTTTTATTCCTTTCAAACCAAAAAAAACCCCGAATTTTATTCATATGACCAGTTTTAACTGAACGAAAGCTTTTCCCAAACGACAGAAATTAAAACCCTCGCAACCCGTTACTTCTAAAAAATGAATTTTTAAAACTTATTGTTCGTTAAAAAATCTCCCTATACTATCTGGAACGAATCCCGTCTGATCCTCGTTTATGAGTTTTGGTAAACAATTTTTTTTTCTGTTTGCATACAGGCTGAAGCAATTTTGTAGGTTACATTTAAAAGTGAGATAGGTCTCCAGTTCTTCAAGTATTCTCGCGGTTTCTCTCCTTTCGGGAGACCAATTATTATTCCTTCTTTTTGTGTTACAGACATTCCTCCATTACTGTATCCCTCATTTAGAGAACGGACAACAAAATCTCCAGGGCAGTTTTACCCCGAAGGTGTGATGGTTTCCTCCTCCCCCCCCCCCCCCCCAACTCTCCCCTTCTAAAAGTTGTGTGTGTGTGTGTGTGGTGTGTGTGTGTGTGTGTGTGTGCTTTTAATAACGCTAGTGATGGTGGTGGTGATGGTGGTTGTGGTGGTGATGATGATGATGATGACGACGATGATGAGGGCGGTGCATGGATTTATCATTCCTTTACATGCACATTTGACTTATCACCACACGAGCGCATGTATTGACGGGTAGTTCCACCGTGGGTCGTTACTCGCTACAGTCTTGTTTGGAACTGGCACACCCGACTGAATGTCTTTGTCGCAGGATTTTTTGGCCACCCACTTCCCCCATTTACTTCCTTTCTCAATCTGCATTATACCTTTCTGTTTCTATCTGTGATTTTTATCTGCACACACACACACACACACACCACACACACACACACACACACACACACACACACCACACACCCTCTCTCTCTCCTCTCCCCTCTCTCTCCTCCCCCCACCCCCCCCCCTCCTCTTTCTCTCTCTCTCTCTCTCTCTCTCTCTCTCTCCTCTCTGTATTTTGAAAGAACGGGTGGGGCCGGAATAGCTCAGTTGGTTGAGCGCCGGACTCGTAATCCAAGGGTTGCGAGTTTGAATCTCCGCCGGGCCGTTTCGGTACAGGAGGATTTTTCCCTCGGAGTTAACATTAGTTCTGACTCCATTTCCCATACAGTCCTTCGAATGAGACTATAAACCGAGGTTCCGTGTGTGAACGCACGCATAAACATTTTGCACACACGTAAAATCCCATCACCAACTTTCGGAAGAGAAGGCCAGTTTGGCCGTTGGTGTGGATGACACGTTACACATCGCATGCACCTTCCCCCGAAGATGGAGTATGGTTGCCTTAATGGTGGGATAAAAAAAAAACCCAAAACAACGGTCATACTCACAAAACTCCACTCCCTTTGTGGGGTAGATGGGATTAATACTTGTCTGTCCATATAGGGAGTGTCCGCAGGAGTAT
>CM031600.1:14709681-14719681 GCA_018398815.1 Conus ventricosus | reverse complement strand
AGTTTTTTGGTGAGGTAGTCGGGAAGGCCTGCTAGTAGAGAATTACAGTAATCGAGACGCGAAAGCACGAGAGAAGTGGTGAGAGTTTTGGTTGCTTCAGTGGTAAGGAGATGTCGGATAGCACCTATACGTCTAATTTCCAGAAAGCATATTTTACAGACATGGTTCACCTGTGCCTTCATATCAAGATCGCTGTCGATAAAGACACCAAGGTTTTTAACCTTTTCTGAGAAGGGAATAACAGTACTGCAGATCAGAAGTGAAGAATTTACAGAAAGAGCGGGTGTTTTTGCTGCTGGTAAACTGAACAGCAAGGCTTCAGTTTTGTCGTGGTTTAGCTGAAGTTTGTTTTCAGCCATCCAGTCCCGAACGACGGACACACATTCAGACAATTCGCCCTTCATTTGGTCAAGCTCAGAGGCATTCCCCGAGCGTCTTAGCTGGGTGTCGTCGGCAAACATCTGGTGAGGACAGGAGTGAGTTTCAAGGATCTGAGAAAGAGGATGCGTGTACATTACAAAGAGTACAGGTCCAAGGACGGAGCCCTGTGGAACCCCAGATTTCAGCTTGGCTAAACGAGATCTGACGTTGTTGACAACGACTGACTGGTGTCTATCTGACAGGTATGACTTGAACCATTGAAGGGCTGTTCCTGTAACCCGAAATAGTGCTGCAGACGTTGCACAAGAATGGAGTGATCAATTGTGTCGAAAGCAGCGGATAGATCGAGTAGAGCAAGGATAGAGACCTTTTGTTCATCGGCAGCAACAAGGAGATCATTTACAACACGAAGAAGAGCAGTTTCAGTACTGTGACCAGCACGATAGCAGACTGAAGGGATTTTGAAGACAGTTAATCTCGAGATGGGATAGGAGCTGTGAGAGAACAACTCTCTCTATGAGTTTGGAAACAAAGGGTAAAATAAGAGGTGTTGGGGGTGGGGGGGGGGGGGGGAGGGATGGATAGGGCTACTTGTTCAGTGATGCAAGCTCGATTGGCAAATGGGTCGATAATTACTTCTGCCTCCCCCCCCCCCCCTCGTCCTCCAACCCCCCCCCCCCCCCCCCCCTCCCTGCCTTCCCTCTCTCTGTCTTCTTGCCCAGTTGGGTGGTGGTGTTTAGCCATGGTGTGTTTCTCAGTAATTGCATGTCAGAAACGGCAAACAAGAGCGTCACGTGGAGAGACGAGAGCGCTAAGATCTTTCTGGCCACGCGTATCCTTTTTAGACAGGGAGGTTTTCCAGAAATCAGGGATTTTTGCGTGTTTTTAATCAAAAGACGTGCACGTGACCACGGGTTGATGATTACCAGAACTGCTCAGACCTTTTTTTCTCTTTTTTTTTTCTGTTTCTGTTTTCTTTTTTTTAAAGATCGTTAACCTGGCGATCTGAGAATTCTTTACAGAAAAGCATTTGAAGTTGGGTGGGTTTTTTCCCGAAATAAAAGATGTAGTGTTTCCAACAACAACAACAAAAAAAAAGGGGGGGGGGGGGGGGGGTTCGGATGTCAGTGTTGTAGGTAGTGTGTAACATCTGTTGAGACACATAAGACCACTTTAAGAAGGGTAATATCGCGCGCAGGTAAACGTCATGTGGCCGTTGAAGAACGGAAATGACGTGTGATCCAATATGGCGGTTCTGCTGCTGAGTCGCCCTCCAGTCTAAAAGTAGATATCCCATGGAAACGACTGTGCCGCTGGCATTAGACGGTTGTTGTTATTGTGTAACGTGACCAGCCTGACGTTATCGCTGAGTAAGTGAACTGATGTGCATACACTGAGGTAGTAGAGTTTACAACGGGCAGTCGTGTATACTGAATTTTACAGTGAACATACGGTATATACACATTTACAATTCGGCAACGCGCGTCACTTTCAACGTAGCATTATTTCTTTTCTTTCTCTAATTATACTTTTCAAGCCGACGAGAAACGAGCAAGATGGTGCTTAGAGAGAGAGAGAGAGAGAGAGAGAGAGAGAGAGAGAGAGAGAGAGAGAGAGGAAGAGAGAGAGAGAGAGCGCACTCAGAACTCAGAAAACTTTTATTCGATCAAGGATTGAGAGATCTTAGGCAGAGCCTGTTCTTCCAATCTGTCCTTGGAGAGAGAGGGGGTGGGGGAGGGAGGGAAGGGGGTGGATTGGAAAGTAAACTACATAACCGGGTCTGAGTTTGAACGCGGGACTACTGACGGTCTCTGTCTCTGTCTGTCTGTCTCTCTATGTGTGTGTGTGTGTGTGTGTGTGTGTGTGTGTGGTGTGTGCGCGCGCGCGCGCGTGTGTGTGTGTGTGTGTGTGCGCGCGCGCGCGCGTGTGTGTGTGTGTGTGTGTGTGCGTGCGTGCGTGTGTGTGTGTGTGTGTATGTGTGCGTGTGTGTGCGTGTGTGTGTTGTGTGCGTGCGCGCGCGCGAGAGAGAGATATCAACGTGCCGGCAAAGCCACATATCTTCGGACTGGCCCAGTGGTTAGAGATTAGCGCTGAACTGGAAAGTCAGACGTTCAGAGTTCCAACCTCGCTGATGCCCGGGCGCTCGACAAGAGAACGGGCTGCACACTTGCTGCCCGTCTTCACACCTCAGTCGTTCAGGTGGTACCAGTGTGGTGTTGGATTCAGGCTGCCTGCCTCACATCATCTCCTGGAACGACCCTCCCCCCCAGCCCTCCCCTCCCTCTCGTCTGTGGAAGGAAAAATCCCCATGAGGGGGGGGGGAGAGAGAGAGAGAGAGAGAGAGAGAGAGAGAGAGAGAGAGAGAGAGAGAGTAGAGAGGTGTTAGACTTTACGTGGACGCCGCTGCAACAAATCAGCACGTGCTAATTTGTGGTTGGGGTGGGCGGGCTGCTTCTCGTTCTTTCATTGTTTTTGTGTCACTCAGGGGCTGGAAAGGCCAGTCATTGACGTCAAAGCCGGCGGTGAGCGGCGTTAGGTTTTTTGACCAGGACGTTGACTTTGCTTCGTGAAACGATGTTTTTGTGCGTCACCGGTTCTATCTGTCTCTCTCTTTGTGTCTGTCTGTCTGTCTGTCTCTGGTAACTAAACTACATTTCACTCAAGGTCTTTTGTTTGAATAACCCAGATAGAACGTCCACCACCATCACCACCACTATCACCACCCCTACCTCCCCCCCCCCACACACACGCGCGTGCGCATGCGCGCGAACACACACACACACACACACACACACACACACACACACACACACACAACACACACACACACACACACACACATACATACATACACACACACACATACACACAACACTCACACAGACACACACACACACACACCTCTCTCTCTCTCTCTCTCTCTCTCTCTCTCTCTCACCCCCCCCCCCCCCCCCCCCCCCACACACACCACACACACACACACACACAAACATCCACAATCTTGTCAAAATCTGTGGCACTTCTTCATGCCCTGCACTCGTGTGACAGACATCTCAATGTTGAGTTCCCTTTCATTATAAAATTTTAAAAGTCGATTGCGATGGAGTGGGAGTCGCTCACTGACGGTGCCCCCCCCCCCCCCCGCCCCCGAGATTGACCAGTGATGGTCAGCAAAGGGGCATCATGCAGCAGTAAATGGTGTCCTGATGATGCGCCGTGTGGAGAGGCGTCACACTGAACACCACCAAAGTGACTGTGTGAGTGGCGTTATTGCTACCTCTAACAGTCGGATTCCCGTGGACTGCGATTGCAGGGGTGGGGGGGGGGGGGGGGGGGGGGGGGGGGGGGGGCTACCACTGGATGACACTGGATGTGGCTTTGTGACGGAGGTGGGGGGGGGGGGGTGGGGTGCTGGGAGGTGGGGTGGTGGAGAGCCAGAGTGTGCGCCGTGGGAGTAATGGCACAGAGAGGGCACAAAAGATGAGACTTGAGAGAGAGAGAGAGAGAGAGAGAGAGAGAGAGAGGATCAAAGCACCCCCCACCTCCCCTCTCGCCAAAGCTATTCAAACATTGCAACACAAAACACAACACACACAACTCATGTACACAGAGGCACGCACGACCACGCACGCACGCACACGAGCCGCGCGCCACACACCACACACACACGCCCACGCACGCCCACGCCCACGCACGCACGCACGCACGCACGCACGTACACACACACACACACACACACACACACACCACACACACACACACACACTATGCTGCTCACAAACTACACACACATGCACACTTACGTAAACACACACACCACCACCACACCCCCACACACACACACACACACACACTCACTCACATCACTCACTCACTCACCACTCATCACTCACGCACGCACGCACGCACGCAGCACGCACGCACACACACACACACAATACCCTAACATAAGAGAAGACGGCCGGATTGTCTGTGGATACGTGTGTTGTGTGTGTGTGGTGTGTGTGTGTGGTGTGTGTTTACGTAAAGTGTGCATGATGTGCGGGCGTGCATGTGTGTGTCTGTGATTGATCCTGGCACGGGAGGAGAGAAGGGTTGGGTGGAGGGGATGGGAGGGGGGTAGGGGTGTCAGTCCTCACGGCACTCGGCACTCGACTGCAGAACTCCATCATCTCTGGAACGTTGGCCGGCGCCGTCTTTACACCTCCCTCCCTCCCTCCTCCTGCCCGCGTCTCGCCCCACCATCCCCAGTTTCTCCGTCCCTCTATTCGCTGCTCCCCAAACCCCCCCCCCCCCTCCTCTCCCTCCTCTTCCCTCCCTTCTCTCTCTCTTCCTCTCTCTCTCTCTCTCTCTGCCAACACTTTTCCGGGCTAAGCTATGTCCGTTTCCACAGCAACGGAAAACCTTTTCCTCCCGCACCCCATACTGTGCTCTCTTTCCCTCTCCTCTCCCCCCCCCTCTCTCTCTCTCTTCTCTCTTCTCTCTCTCTCTCTCTCTCTCTCTCTCCTGTACTGGGCTGCATGCCATGCTAATGATGAGGCGGCGGGCGAAAGGGTGGAGGGGGGAACGTGAGGTGGGGGGGGGTGGGGGGGGGGGAGTGAATAGAAGAAGGGGGAGGGAGGCAATGAATCGGCTTCAAATGCCTGTGCGAGTGAGTTACTGAATGACTCTTACTGGTAACTCACTCAATTGGGTTTGTAGATTTTGCTCGCAACAGGGAGGGTATGGGCATCCCTGATACTCACCGTTCCTTGCTTTGAGCGCACAGGCAAATGCAGTTGTTGGTGCCAGCAGAGAAAATGAGTCGGTCTGGTTCCTCTCTTATATTTATCAATTTGATTTCTGTGGTAACTATCCCAAAATGCCAAATGCATAACGTGCTCACAAAAAAAAAGAAAGAAAAAAAAAGAAAGAAAAGAACTGCAGCAAAGTTATTATCACCACCTGATTGAAAGACATGTACACACACACACACACACACACACACACACACACACACACACACACACACACACACACACTCTCTCTCTCTCTCTCTCTCTCTCTCTCTCTCTCTCTCTCTCTCTCAGAGAGAGAGAGAGAGAGAGTATGGAATAGTCCCCAGTCCCACGCTTCGATTCTTGCTGGAGTCGAATCCCGCAGTCATGATCCAAGGTGACGTTATCGACTTCACCTCGCCACGGGCACGTCCTGTCTTGATCAGTTTCCCACGACAAGGGAGGGAATCACAGCCCAGTCACTCTACATAGACGATGTGGACCCTTGAAGGGTAGGTGTTGGGGGGGGGGGGGGGGGGGTCGTCAGCAGATGGGAGCATTGCTGCTGCGGCCATTTGCCTACAGTCCAGATGTGACAAAAGTCCTCACCAAACATCGACATATCTTCGAGTGAGGTGAGAATGAGCCGTCAGGAGAATTGGAGACCCGTCCCAGGTGACTCAGACAGAGGACCTGTTGGACACCAAACTGATACCACCAGACCCTCATTAGAAGTTTCTGTCATCGCTGTGCTGAATGTTTCCGTCGCTGTGTCTACATGTCCGTCGTTGTCACGAAGTATTGTCAATGGTGCAAATCTTCCTATCAATCGTCTCGGATGCTTCGGCCATTTCGGAATCCTTCAGTGTATCAAGATGTCCATCGTTTGGCCTATGGCCATGTCCATCGTTTGGATGCTCTGTGGGGGTCAAACGTGTTTGCTGCAGGCTTGGGAAATCAGTCCAGAAACGGAAACTGAAATACCATTGAGACATTACTAGCTCGGTCAAACCATTGTGACATTACTAGCTCCCGGTCATCTGGCCTGGCAGAAACCATTGTGACATTACTAGCTCGGTCATCTGGCCTGGCAGAAACCATTGTGACATTACTAGCTCGGTCATCTGGCCTGGCAGAAACCATTGTGACATTACTAGCTCCCGGTCATCTGGCCTGGCAGAAACCATTGTGACATTACTAGCTCGGTCATTTGGCCTGGCAGAAACCATTGTGACATCTCTGACTCGTTCATCTGGCCTGGCAGAAACCATTGTGACATCTCGGGCTCGGTCATCTGGCCTGGCAGAAACCATTGTGACATCTCGGGCTCGGTCATCTGGCCTGGCAGAAACCATTGTGACATCTCTAGCTCGGTCATCTGGCCTGGTAGAAACCATTGTGACATCTCTAGCTCGTTCATCTGGCCTGGCAGAAACCATTGTGACATCTCTAGCTCGGTCATCTGGCCTGGCAGAAACCATTGTGACATCTCTAGCTCGTTCATCTGGCCTGGCAGAAACCATTGTGACATCTCTGGCTCGGTCATCTGGCCTGGCAGAAACCATTGTGACATCTCTAGCTCGGTCATCTGGCCTGGCAGAAACCATTGTGACATCTCTGGCTCGGTCATCTGGCCTGGCAGAAACCATTGTGACATCTCTGGCTCGGTCATCTGGCCTGGCAGAAACCATCTTCAGGACGCTGAAGCAGGACACAGAGGAAAGGCAGACAGGAAGAGAGGTGTGAGGACATCATCCACCAATGGACAGCCTTACCCTGAGTCATTTCCAGAGAGCGCAGAGGACAGACGAGAATGGAGGATTGTCAGGTCCAGCGGTGCCCCTAAAACCCAAGGCTTAAGGGACTGATGATGACACCACCAGAATGACAACAGCGAAAAGAACAGTTTGCATCTTGCCCTAAAACCGTAGGCTTAAGAAATTGATGATGATACCGCCAGAACGTCCACAGAACAGTTTTGCATCTTTGGCGTGAGCAGAATTCGAACTCGCAGCTTTTGACTGGGACTTCAGTGCTGAACCACCGCGAGCCAATGGCGTGACTCCATCTCCAGTCTGTCTCAGGACTGTTCATTCTGACAGTGGACAGGGCGCCGTGTCATGAAGAACAGTGAATGATTCTTCTCTGAGGCTCCAGTCTTCGCTCTGTCCCCGATGGAGACCTGTCCGATGGCTGCTTGACGCTGCCATCATCTGCACGTCGCTCTGGGCTGACATCGTAGAAATAATGTGGGGGGTGAGGGTGGATAGTTTGGGGGGCTTCCGGTCATAAAGACATAAAGGGAAATGAATTAACTGAGCCAACATACAGTTGAAGAAAAGTCGAGAAATATGTCTGTCTTTAAAGTCGCGCGTGCGCACGCACGCACGCACGCCAGCACGCACGCATGCACGCACGCACGACGCACGCACGCACGCAACGCACACACACACACACACACACACACACACAACAACACTGGGGGGAAAGGGAAGAAAAAGAAAAGGCACATCGCTAGCAGACTTCATGAATGCGATGGCAGGAGACCGAAATGTTCACGTGTATATATATATATATATATATATATATAATATATATATATATATATATATATATATATATATATATATATATATATATAATATGTACCACACACAACAACACACACACACACACACACACACACACACAGAGAGGAGTGTTGCCAGAAAGGAGGATTGTCCAGGAGCGCCAGCGGGCTTTTTACACAGCGCGTTAGCCGTTCAGCTTGTCGTTGCTGAAGTACATTGATACAGCCGTACACAGAGCGGATACAGAGAGGAAGAAAGGCTCTCACGAACTCTGACATTTGGAATAATGCCCGCGTATCAGGGAGACTGTAAGTCGACTCTGAACGCGCATAAGCAAACGGTTCTGTTCAAAATACGGAACTCCAAGATTTCCTTTTTCTTTCAGTGAAGGATTTAATGTTCCAATTTGAGCGTCGTCTTTTTCATCCCATCTCCCACTCTCCCCCCTCCCCCCCCCCCCCCCCCCCCCCCCCCCTCAACCCATCCCATTGAATCTATTCATAGCAACTGATAATTTTTCACCCCTCTCGTTTTTACCCTCTGTATGTTTACTTTGATGTTTGTTTGGTTTGTCTGTTGTCGTCATCCGTCCAGGGGAAGACCAACAGGTCGAATCGTCTGTTGTTTTTATTTGGGGGATCGGTTCTTCCACTTGTTGCTGTTGTTGTTGTTGTTGTTGTCGTCGTCGTCGTACCCTGGCTAAAAGACTCCATGGATCATCCAAACAGCCGAATTACTTGAAGACTATGGTACAAATGCATCAGCTGGGGATGAGAACATTACGTGTGTGACCGTTTTTGATTACCCCGCCACGTGGGCAGCCACATTCCGACTTCGGGGGATTTTGGAGACTGATAATGCTATGCTAGGAGCTTGTCACAACTGAAGACAATCCCCGCTTCAGCTTCTTATTTTCAACTGTCGAATAATGCCTGCATGTCAGAGAGACTGGAAGTGAAGTAGAGAGCAGTAGGTTTCTGTGTGGAACGGCGTAATTAATGTGCTGAAGGACACCGACATGAGATTATTGAGTGTCGTTCTTGCTTTCAAGTAATTCACATGTTTATTCCAACACAAAATATAGATATAGAAAAAAAAGGTATTAAATCCTAGAAACAAACTCGAAACGACAACAACGGCAAAACGTTGTGGAAGAAAAAAAGAAAGAAAAAAAAAAGAGTGGCGACGATTCGTCGTCCCACTCTGTTCCGCCGAGGGATTATCCGCCGTCTGCAATCTTGTTTTCGTGTTTGTTTGCGTTGTTTTGTTTTCTTTCATTTAAATTGACAGTGATAGATGTGATCTTGCACTCAACATTTTCTGTGTTGTTAAAAAAAAAAAAAACACCTACAAAACAAGCGAAAAACAAAAACTGTAACAAAAACAAAACAAACAAACAAACAAACAAAAAACAACCGTGAATCAATTTTAAAAGGGAGGGGAGGGAAGGAGGAGGGTGTAGTAGTGGCGTGTTTTTCTGTGTTGGAAAGGGCTAGTGGCTGCTGTAAGGTTGTGACGGTGACCGCTGATAACAATCGTGTACCAAATGTTGCACCCAGAGATGGATGGATGGATATAAGTGCCGTGTTGTTCACTTCGTGATGCTTTGAACTTTCAGTGTAGGGCCTGTATCTGAATATTTGGGGTGGGGGGGGGGGGGGTGGCGTGCAACCTTGTTATCAGTGTATTTGCGGATTGGTGTGCAATGTGAAACAGATTTTGTTACATCGTTGGAACACCACTCCCCTCCACTTCTTCTACTGGCAGCTTGTTTTTGCCCCGTCGACTGACATAATAATATGCCTATGGTTGTACTCACCCCCCCCCCCCTCCTCTGCTTCCTCCACACACACACCTCTCTCTAAAACCCTCCCCGTTCCCCACCCTCCCCCTGTCTCTCTCTTCCTCTTTTTTCCCCTCCCCTCTCTCTTCCGCCCTCTTTGTCTGTATGTCTGTCTCTCCTCTCTCTCCTCTCTCTCTCTCTCTCTCCCCGCTCTCTCTCCCTCTCTCTCTCTCTCTCTCTCTCTCTCTCTCTCTCTCTCTCTCTCCTCTCCCTCCGTCCCCCCCCCCCTCTCCCCGTTTCTCGCTGTCATTGTGTTTGTCAATTACGCATCGGGAGGTCCTTGTCTCTCTGTCTTATTGGTCTAGTCCTTCCCGTCTCTCTCTCTCTCTCTCTCTCTCTCTCTCCTCTCTCTCTCTCTCTCTCTTCTCTCTCTCTCTCTCTCACTGCTTGCTCCCCTCCCTCTCCAACCACCTATAGGTCATGGACATTAGGGGAAGTATGTGTATTGG
>CM031600.1:14697181-14704681 GCA_018398815.1 Conus ventricosus | reverse complement strand
TCACCATAGAAGAGCCTCTTGGATAGCCGGTGATCTGGCATGCGAGCCATGTGACCTGCCCTTCGAAGCCGAGACAGCATCAGGACGGCTTGGATGGTCGGCAGGTCTGCTTGGTCAAGCGCCTCTGTGCCTGTGATTTTGTTGCGCCATTTTGCTGTTTGACTAACTTCTGAGGCAGGTTGTGTGGAAGTGATCCAGCTTTTTGGCATGACCTCTTAAACGTACGTCACTGGGAGTCCCAGTGGAGATGGTCATGAATCAAGCGATGAGAGGGAAGCGATCGGCGATGGTTGTGGAGGTGTCCCTCGAGTCTTTTTTGTTTGTTTGTTTTTGTTTTGTTTGTTGTTGTTGTTGTTTTTTTTTCCCTCAACAGAGCCTTGAAATGATGGAACTGCCACGTGTGATACGGCGCTGGTCTGTTGTGAGCTGCCTCATTGCAGGTGGCCCCCCCCCCCCTTCCTCCTCCATTCCCACACTATCAACCACAACCACCACTCCATACCCTCACCCTTCTGATTGGACTATTGAACATCTTTTGATCACACACACAACACACACACACACACACACACACGCACACGCACAGCACGCACGCCGCACGCACTCACGCACCACACACACACACACACACTCAACACACACACACACACACACACACACAACACACACACGCGCGCGCGCGCGCATGCACACTCACACACACTCATACAGAGAGAGGGGAGAGAGAGAGAGAGAGGAGAGAAGAGAGAGAGAGAGAACATCACGAACCCTATGCTTTTTAAACACAAATCATCAGCATTAAAACACATTCAGATTCGATCATTAATATGGGCTTGCGCTTTAATTAAGGACTTACGAATCGGTATCAAAATGATCTACATCAAAAAGGGAGTAAAAGTGCAGAGAATCCGCACTTGATTCTGATAGAGAGTATATTTTTGTAAATAAAACTGAATGACTGAATGAATGAAAGTAAAAGACAATACAAGGGTGGTAGTGTTGCGTTGCTACGGGTGTCCATTTTAGATTTGAAAAAAAAAAAAAAAGAAAGGGGGGAGTGGGGGGGGAGAGGGGGTTGGGGTCGTGGGCTGTTCGGGGGGAGATGGTTCGTGATTGAACAGAGTGGTTTACCGTGTCGCGTTTATCAGTGGCTTCGAATCAGAAAATAAATCCCGTGGAGTCCGTTCCATAATCAAATTGTGTGTGTGTGGGTGTGTGTGTGTGTGTGTTGTAGGACGGGAATGGAGGGTGCAGGGGGGGGGGGGGGTGGGGCGGTGAGGGGGAAAGACAGACCGAGACCAGGTGAGTGTCCCGCTGCCTCTCTCACAGAAGGCTATGGCCGAGTGACCCGCCGCTGTCGCTTTGATGACAACACACTTGTGCAGTCTGACAGTTTTAAAACGGATTCCTCTCGGTGGGCTGGGCTGGGCTTGGAAGGGGAGGAGTGGAGTAGGAGGAGGGGGTGGGAGTTGCTTTGTTGGGGACAGAAAGACCGACACAGTTCTGGCATAGATTGAGGGGCTAGGGGAGGGATGTGCGGGATCTGTCTTGTCACCTTGCAGGTTTTCTGTTCAGCCCCCCTTCGGACTCCATGGAAGAGAACCTACAACTGTCTGTCTGTCAGCCTGTCTCTCCCTCCCCCCCCCCTCTCTCTCTTCCCCTTCTCTCTCTCTCTCTCTCTTCTCTCTCTCTCTCTCTCTCTCTCCTCTCTTCTCTTCTCTCTCTCTCTCAAGCAAGCAAGCAAGCAAGCAAGCAAGAAAGCTCATGATGGTCGGATTTGAATATCTTTAATGTTGTTGATTTGTATTTGATGGTGCTCTCTCTCTCTCCTCTCTCTCTCTCTTTTCTCTCTCTCTCTCTCTCTCTCTCTCTCTCTCTCTCTCTCTCTCTGTGTGTGTGTGTGGTGGGGTTTTGTGGTGTGGGAGCCTCTGCCAATGCGCTTTATGCACATGTGTACATCAAACGTCACTAGGGGGGTGGGGGTGGAGATAATCCGCTTTCTTTCCGGGGTTATCCGGAGCTGGACGTTTCAGCCGCAGAACTGGGCAGCCTACCCCGCGTCCCTGGTGATTGGTTGGTCCAGGGGATGGAAGGGAATGAATGCTGGTTGTCCACTCCTATGGACATTGTTAGCTGCTGTGCGTTGTTGTTAACCATGTTTCTCAGACCTTGCACTATTTGTCTCAGCACAGGGAAGGGGGGGGGGGGGGGGGGTAGTGGGGGCCGTGGGAGGGGGTGGATTGGGAAAGGGGGGGGGGGGGTTTACGTGGGTGGGTGGTGGGGAGGGGGAGGAGATGGGATGGAGGAGGTTGGGGGGGGGGGGGGGGGGAGATGAGTTATGCTGTGGCGGTGATGATGAGACGGGGTGTATTACACATTACTAACGGCAAGGGCTGCGGCGTGGGAAGGCTAGCTGGCATGCAAATTGTCTGGAATCGCCGGTGTATCGGGACCGTGTGCTACTCTCCCCTCACATTCACGCCGGACTGCATTCTTCGTTCTACTTCCTTATAGATTCACTCGCTCGAGATTGTCGTCTTTTCAGGTCTTTTGAAGATCGTTGAAATGTTTTGTTCACACACACACCACAACACACCCACACACAACACACACACCACACACACACACAAAACCCACAAAACCCCAACACACCACAACACACAAACACTCCCACCCACGCCCCCCCCCCCCCTCACTCACACACACACACAACCCACCCCCCCCCCACCCCCCCCCCACCCCCACCCCCCTCACACACACACACACACACCCACCCCCCCCCCCCCCCCCCCCCCCCAACACACACACCACCCCTCCCCCAAACGCCCCACCCCCCTCACACACACACAACACACCCCAAAACACAAAACACACCACACAAAAACACCACAACACAACACACCAACCGGTTTTCCAAGCCTTGACAGCCTTGAGAGGAACCCGATTTCGGTGGCAGAGGAAAGCGCGGGAATTTGGTTGTTATCTTTTCTCGCGTTTGTTTTTACTTCTATCGCGGGAATGAAGAGGATGAAAAGTATGGAAAGTAGTCCAAAAAAATGCAGACGGGATGACCGAAAATTTGCCATGGATTTTTGGAAGTGCTTTTTGGCAAAAGGGTCCGGACTACTTTTGATGTTAAAATTAAAAACCATTTTTAGCTTGTGACACGTTTCATGTGTGTACGGTTTTTGCAAAATTGGGGCACGTTCAGTGGGGTACGGTTTTTTTGAAATGTGACACTTTCATGTGTGTGTAGGGTTTTTTTGGATTGTGACACTTTCAATTTTTTTAAAGGGTTTTGCAAATTTGTGAACTTTAAATGTGTGTAGGGTTTTTGCGGGATTGCACACTTTTTCAGTTTGTTTAGGGGTTTTTTGCTAGTGGAAAAATTTCAGTGTTTATGTAGGGTTTTTGCTAGTTTGGAAAACTTTTCTTTGTGGTAATTTTTTTGCTGAATTGTATACTTTCAATGTGTTAGGGTTTTTTTGCTGGTTGTGACACGTTTCATTTTGTGGTACGGTTTTTTTTTGCTAATTGTGACATTTTTCAGTGTGTGTACGGTTTTGCAGGATTGTGCCTTTTTCAATTGTGTGTACGGTTTTTTTACTGAATTGTGGAAACTTTCCCAATGTGTGTACTTTTTTTGCGTCTAAAATTTTCTGACTTTTTCTCTTTAATTTTCACAATTCTTGATAACTTTTGCCGGGTCCAAAAAAAGTCACCCCCGCACGCCCACTCACACACCCACACACACACACCCCACACACCCCAACCCCACAACACAACACACCCCCAAAAAGCGCGCCCCACCAACAAACACCACACACACCCACACACACCACACCAAAGCGCCGCGCACACACACACACAACACACCACACACACACCCAAACCCCACACAACACCCACACACACACAAAAAAACACAAAAAACCCACAAAAACCGGCCGCGCGCGCCGCGAAACAAAGAAAAAAAAATCTTTGGGGGGGGATTTTATTCCGGTCATTTTTATGAGAGGTCAAATTGCACGAGCGTAACTTGGAGGGAGTCCATCCCAAAAGGTTTTCATAATAAAATAACAGACAATCGTCCACAAAACTGTTTCCCAGATCCGCTCTCGGGATTTCGTAGATCCTATTGCTTGTCTGTCCCGTCTGTCTGTCGCTGTCGTCTGCCGTCTCCCTGCATCTCCATGCTCTTCAATCTCATTGGTGTTTTGTACAATGGGGATGGTTACAGTTTCTCTCCCCGAATGTATTCTCAAGACAAATAATTCAATCTTTTTGTTCGTCGTATTTTTCCCGTTTTCCCTTTTGTCTGTCGTCTGTCTGTCTGTCTTCCCCCTCTCCTCCTCCTCCCTTTTTTCCCCTCCTCTTCTTCTCCCCTCTCCTCCTCCTCTCCTCCCCTTAAACCCCTTCTCTCTCCTCCTCTCCTTATCTTCCCCTCTCTCTCCCCTCCCTCATCCCTTCTCTCTCTCCGTCCCCTTCTCTTTTTTTCTGTCCCTTCTCCTTTTCCTCTCTGTTTTTGTCCCTCCTTGCTCCACATAGCGCGCCGCGCCCACACAAAACAACACCACCACGCACGCACGCACGCGCATACACACATATCATTATTGTGATTGGTATTCTGCACTGGCATAATTACATGTCCTGGTGGGCTAATTTATTCATGATTGTAAATTCGGTCCACCCCCTCACCCCCGCCACATCTCTCTCTCTCTCTCTCTCTCTCTCTCTCCTCTCTCCCTCCTCTCTCTCTCTCGTCTCTCTCCTCTCTCTCACCTCCGCTCTCTCTCTCTCTCCTCTCTCTCTCCTCTCTCCTCTCGCTCTCTCTCTCCTCTCTCTCCTCTCTCTCTCTCCTCTCATCTCTCTCCTCTCTCTCCTCTCTCTCTCTCTCTCCCCTCCCTCTCTCTCTCTATCTCTCTCTCTCTGTCTCTCTCTCACTCTGGCCCTGAGTTTAAAAAACTGTGAAATGGTATTTTTTGTACACTGATCTAGTTTCCATCCCCAGTGTGCTAATGTATTCACAGGTTGGAGAAGGCTCTGTGCCAGTCATTCCGTCAGTTCCGCCACTCTCTTTTATGTCTGCCTCTTTCATAATTTCCTGTCTTTTCTTTTCTTTAACGGACGTTCTATATTTTTCTGCCTGTGTAGCCGACCTTCATCCGTTCCTTTTGCAGAACATCTTCACACCCAGTCTTTAGCTTCCCCACTCCTCCCCCGTGGAGATGCCGTGAGCGAGGAGGGGAGGTGCTTCAGTACAGCTGCAGGAAATGTCTGTGCTAATGATTGCTTCCCCTCTTCGACTCTTCGTCATCGTGATCATCATGATCATTATCATCATCATGATCATCATCTTCTTCCTCTTCTTCTCCTCCTTCTCCTCTCTCCTTTCCTCCTCCTCCTCCTCCTCCTCCTCCTCCTTCCTTCTTTCTTCTTCTTCTTCTTCTTCTTCTTTTCTTCTTCTTCTTCTTCTCTTTCCTTTTTTCACACTGTCGTTCACTGTCTATCTTTCTCAATGACGGATTCACACTGCCTTTGTCCTCGAAACTCTTTTACATTTTCTTTTTTTTTTTTCTCTCGGCTTATGCTCGTTTGTATGTTGTCATCGCGCCACAAGGTAGCAAGACTTTATCAAGGAAAAAGGGGAAGACTACGCTATAATGCTGCAGTGGTATTTGCTTTCGAGGCTTCTGTATTAACTTCTTGCATTATAGATATTTTTTCAACGTTTTTTTTGTTTTGTTTTTGTTTTTGTTTTGTTTTAATTTTTTTTTACGTGTTTGTGGAAAATTAGGCAAAATAACTGGCAGATTCAGCGCGGCTTTGCTTTATTCGTCTTGAGCATTCGGTGTAAACATTAAATGTGGTATGAATTAGGAGCTCTGATTGTACATCTCTGCTTTTGATTTTGCTTTGTTGCTATTGTTTTTGTTGCTATTGTTTTGTTTTTGTTTTTGTGTCGTTTTGATAGGTTTTACTTCGATTTCTTTCAGTATAGTGGCCGCCACAATGGTACAGAATTTAGGATCTCTCTCTCCCTCTGTGTGTGTGTGTGTGTGTTGTGTGTGTGTGTGTGTGTGTGTGTGGTGTGTGTGTGTGTGTGTGTGTGTCCGTGTGTGTGTGTCCGTGTGTGTGTGTGTGTGGTGTGTGTGTAGACACTGGTGTGTGTGTGACACTGTGTGTGTGTGTGTGTGTGTGTGTGTGTGTGGTGTGTGTGTGTCACAACTGTGTGTGTGTGTGTGTGTGTGAAGCGCACGTGCGCGCGCCATGCAGTGGCACAAGAGGGGGAAGGGATGGGGGGAGGGGGGGGGGGTTAGTGAATCAGAATACGAAGTGGGGATGGGGATGGTGGGGGAGAAATAGGTGTTGAGACGTTTCCAACAGAAAGAAGACGGTCCTTACATGAAAATAGAAAAAAAAAGGAGAAATTTTGATGCAAAGTAGCAACGTCTGTACAACGGTTGCTGACGAGTGGGGACGCCCAGACCGAAGACAGGAGGTCCTGGGTCGCTTGCCTGCAGGGATCCACAGGTGACTCCGCTGTTGGGTTAAGGGGAGTGCGGTGAGAGGGTGGGGATTCGCCTCCCTTACCCCGACCCCTCCCACCCACCATGGCCCCCATCTGTTTCTGAAAGTTACGTAATTTAAAAAAAAAAAAAAAAGTCTTCTGAAGCCAATATCTCCGAGAAGCTATCTCGGTATGCATCCACTGCATATCCATGTGTAATCTAAAAAAAAAAAAAAAAAAAAAAAGTTTTGAGGGAAGGATGATGGTCTGAGTACCCAGAACTTCCCCACACCTTCCCCCGCCCTCCCCCTGCCCTCCCCTACTCTCAACCGTTCCCCCCATTCCCTGTACACACGTCATCTTCACTCAGACACGTAAAGTGTCATGCGATCGGCTTCGATTTTTTAAAATTTTATTTTATTTTTTTTAGTATGGTCTGTTTCCTCTCCAGAAGCGCATTGGACAGCATCCAGTGTTTAAGTCTCACCCTCAGTCATCGTTGGAGGCAGTGTGACTGTTATTCAGTCCGTGAGAGCGTCAATCAGTGGCAGGCTTACCGGAGAAAGTAAAAGGGTTCTTTGGTGGTAGCTAGAGCGCCAGTCGGTGATAGGCCTATCATAGAAAGTAGAAAGGGTTCTTTGGTGGTAGCTAGAGCGCCAGTCGGTGATAGGCCTAGCAGAGAAAGTAGAAAGGGTTCTTTGGTGGTAGCTAGAGCGCCAGTCGGTGATAGGCCTAGCAGAGAAAGTAGAAAGGGTTCTTTGGTGGTAGCTAGAGCGCCAGTCGGTGATAGGCCTAGCAGAGAAAGTAGAAAGGGTTCTTTGGTGTAGCTAGAGCGCCAGTCGGTGATAGGCCTAGCAGAGAAAGTAGAAAGGGTTCTTTGGTGGTAGCTAGAGCGCCAGTCGGTGATAGGCCTATCATAGAAAGTAGAAAGGGTTCTTTGGTGGTATCTAGAGCGCCAGTCGGTGATAGGCCTAGCAGAGAAAGTAGAA
>CM031600.1:14684681-14692181 GCA_018398815.1 Conus ventricosus | reverse complement strand
GAGGTTTGGCCAGTGAGGGATCTGAGATGTTCTCCCGTCTTCAGTCATCCTGGGGTGGGGGGGTGTAACCAGCAACCCAGCTCTTCGTTTTGGCCCGCAAATGTCACAGTCCCACTGTGTATTCCACAGTCACTGTTGTGCATCGACCAGTTTACATGTTAGATGGGTCATCTGGACTGAAAGCACTGTCTGATGTGTAAAGTCATCACTGGTCTTGTTCTGGGCGTGAAAGGTGCACATGACCATCTGACAGCCCAGAAATCACCCTTTGTGTGTTTCCAAGTTACAATAACCCTGAAAAGTGGGCACCAGAAGACCTGAATGGAGCCTAGCACACATTTACGGTACAGCAACTGGGAGAGTGATAGACTGATGCACTGCTGTTCAGGTAACACTGCAGAAGTGCTGGCAGCCTTGTCACTCATTAAACGATTATGTGAGAGACCTCTGGCAGGAGGATTGGAATACACAGACGTATAACAAACTCTTTCAGATCCGTCCAAACCTTAAGGAGTTCCTCTCATCTTCGGTGGTGGTCGTAAAGAAGAAACAGTTCTGTGCCGGCTGCACACGGCCATTCGTATTTTACCCATTCGTACCTTTAAAGAGTGAAGAAGCTCTGTGGTGCATTCCATGTCATGCACCACTCACAATGAAACATGTTCTTTTAGAGTGTTGGGACTTGCACGATGTGAGACACAAACATTTTACAGCAGATCCATGAAAACCTTGTTCAGAGATGCGATCTTTGAGTTCTTGAAAGAGATTAACATTTTTCATCAGATCTGAGATTTTACAGTGGAAAGATTTGTAACAAACTTTCAGATGGGTTTTTCGATCAGTTTTAAAGAATTGTGTGAATGAATGACTTGTGAGTTGATTTTAATGTGGTGACAGCCCTGATGTGGCCCATTGCGGTCGGCTGGGCTATAAGCAACATTATCTTATCTTATCTAGTGCTAGTACTACAGGGAGACTCAACATCAGTGTTATATGTATGCACAGATACATGGAACAATAATGGAAGACTGAAGGCTGTGGTAGGAACAAGAGCAGTCATTACAGTTTGTAAAACTATGAGCCTTTTCCTTTTGCTTCAAAACTAGTGGTGAGGATGAACCGTGTAATGAAAATGGTTCTTGGGCGAGGAAGTAACTATCGTTTGAAGAGAGTAACTGTGAAACTAGCTGTTGTTTAGAAGTGTGGCACTCAAATACTTTCTGAAAAAGGTTTGTATAGGGAGTGCCCAGCATAAAAATATGCCAGTGTCAGCTGTGAAACAGCCATTCTGTATTCAGTTTCCAATGTTTTGGGGGACTGAAAAAGGTTTTTCTTGTATCTGAGAGTTTGCATCAAAATCATTGTTACAGGAACATTGAATTTTAACACATGAGTAGAGTGTCAGTTGGGATAGCAAAATCTGCTCACATAAGCCTGAATCTGGCTTGTGTTGTCCATGCTTGTGTGGTTTGAATTCCACTGTATTCTCTTTCTGGTGATGCTGGGTTTCTATTTTCCTCCTTCGTTAATTACAAAGTGTTTGATTGTATTCTCTGTAGAACTTATGGCAAAATTAAGAATAACTGAGCAACCGTACGACGAATAACGTTAAAAACCATAAAAACGGACAACAACCGTACGACGAATAACGTTAAAAACCATAAAAACGGACAACAACCGTACAAACGAATAACATTAAAAACCATAAAAACGGACAACAGCCGTACGATGAATAACGTTAAAAACCATAAAAACGGACAACAACCGTACGACGAATAACATTAAAAACCATAAAAACGGACAACAACCGTACGACGAATAACATTAAAAACCATAAAAACGGACAACAACCGTACGACGAATAACGTTAAAAACCATAAAAACGGACACAACCGTACGACGAATAACATTAAAAACCATAAAAACGGACAACAACGTACGACGAATAACATTAAAAACCATAAAAACGGACAACAACCGTACGACGAATAACGTTAAAAACCATAAAAACGGACAACAACCGTACGACGAATAACGTTAAAAACCATAAAAACGGACAACAACCGTACGACGAATAACGTTAAAAACCATAAAAACGGACAACAACCGTACGACGAATAACATTAAAAACCATAAAAACGGACAAACTGTGATTGTTTGTTCATCCTTTGTTTTCTTTGAGTGTTATTTGCCCAATAGGCTGAAACACGTTGTTTCTGTTTTGTAATTTGTTTGTTCCATTTGTTTGGTGGCCCAGTTATTCTGCTTTTGCTGGCACATATCAGTTTTAACCCATAGTCACTTCACTTCTAGAACTGCACTGAAACAGTGAAGACAGACCCCCACACTATCTTTATGCATTCAGTTGGCAGTGTGGTTTCCACTCAGAGGACAACTCATCATCCTACAAATGAGGTTATGTTGTCTGTGGTACTTCCCATGATATCTTCTCACATGATGAACTCTGTATTTCTGTTTTATGATGAGCTTTGATCATTACTTTTGAAATAACTATTCATTTGTTAAATTAAAAAAAAGGTTATTGTGTATTTGTTCAAAGTGCTTGTTCCTATGTGTGCAGTGCCATGCGCATCCTGCTTCCAAGCTGCCAAGACCGTGGATAGTGGATGAGAAGAAGGACGATGGGTACACGGCCCTGCACCTGGCCTCCCTCAATAACCACGTGGAGGTGGCTGAACTGCTCGTCCACCAGGTAACTCTCTCACCACCTGTCTGCACCCATACTGCTTCAGACTTATTGAGGGTCTTTGATCATCAGATTTATTTGTTGATTGTCATCATAGGTGAACAGATAAATGAGCTTGCCATCTTTCTTTTAGCTGACATGTGCGACAGAACTGAAAGAAGTTTGTTTGTTACTTCGTCTATCTTTCATTGTCTTTTGTTCTTCTTCATCATCTTTTCCCCCCTTTTTCTTTCTTTCTTTTTTCTTCATTTATTTTTCTTTACTCTGGTCCTGTTTGTTGTTGTTGTTGTTGTTGTGACAGTTAGGAGTAATGCAACTTGCAAGGGATGAGGTACCAGTTTCAGCGAAGCTTAGAGTCAAGGGAAAGAACTGTGGTATACAGGAATTTGCTTGGAACCAGAATAGTTGTCTTCCCATGTTTCAGTCGCAGATCTGCCATGTTGGTAGTTCAGAAGATGCACAGATGAAGCAGTGAAGTGTTTCTTGGCGATCCTAACATCTGTTCTTTGCTTTCTCTCTCCTGTTTACAAGAGTGACTTCTCCCACCTCCCCACCCTCCTGAAAATATTGGACTGATGTGAGGTCACCAAACTTGATGTCATTCTGTGAAAAAAACTGCATCCATCTTGTCATAAAATCATGAACAGTAAAGCAGTGTAATTGCTTTGCAAAGGGAAAGAGAAATGTTTTACATTTGCGGTCGAATTCAGGATATTCAAGCCTGACGACTTCTCCCAGCACAAAGTAGCCAACACGTACAATACTTTATAGTATATGTACGTTCCATGTGAGTAGCCTCAAGGGAAGCAAAACTCTCTTTGTAGATTTTCTCCTTTGTGAGTGTTTTCTCCTTTTCATCAGCAGCAGGCTTAGCAAAGGGAATTTTGCTTACGTTTAACCACATTCAGCTCTGCTGAAAACTGTAGATGTGACATAACTGTACAGCAGGATCTCTTCTCGTGGATGGCCTCCTGTGAGCTGACATTGATAACCTGTGTGGACTGCAGGTGATGGGACCCAGACTAGTTGTCCTGGATGTTGTTTTTTGTGTAGGACAGTGGTGTGAGTGAGAATAATGCCTTTGAGCACACAGAATATGAAGTAGCAACATGAGGAAAGGAAACAGAAATGGATGATCATGAATTTTTCTTGTCATGGCATGAGGATTCAAATGGTGTTAAAAAAAAAAAAGTTACAGTGTGGTTTCAGTAGCAATGGATTGACCACATTGACTGTTGAGCATACAGATGATCATTGGCCCGCTCAGAGATAATGAAGCACAGGGATTATTGCGCATGCTGCAAAATCACGCTCCTTTTGTCTCTGTGTTGCCGACTGCTCTCAAGGGCTGTACTGCATTACTGTGGATCACTTGGTTCAGAGTGATATTACCCCCAGTCTCTCTCTCTCCTTTGTTTTCTTCCTCATTCCTGATTGTCATAATGAATTGTATGACATTTCCTCCAGATTTCAGTGCAAACGACTTTGATCATGATGTTTTTCCACTTTGTGTGAAGTCAGGCTGTTGGAACAGCAGCTAGTCTTGAACATCTTCATCATTGTCATCATCATCACCGCTACAGTGGCTGCCATGGTGATGTGTGCAGGGCAAGGCCAACATGGACATACAGAATGTCAATCTGCAGACACCTTTGCACCTGGCTGTGGAGCGACAACATACACAGATTGTTCGGGTATGCTGTGTGCACACACACACACGCACACGCACATGCACACACACACGCACGCACGCACGCACGCACGCACGCACACGTACACACACACACACACACACACACACACACACACACACACACACACACATACACACACAATGCAGTGTGGACACACACACACACACACACACACACACACACACACACACACACACACACAAAACCTATTTTATGACATACACATACATTCACACACACACACACACACTCACACCACACACACACACACACTCACACTCACACACACACACATTATTTGATTACACACACACACACAAATCTCTCTCTCTCTCTCTCTCTCTCTCTCTCTCTCTCTCTCTCTCTCTCACATGCATGCACAGAGGTAAAAATGAAACATCAGGACTGGTAGGATGGTGGGGGGGGGGGGGGGGGGGGGGGGGGAAGAAAAAAACAAAACCCTTTCAAGCTTATTCTCGAACCCTTACCAAAGAAACTTTTGACTTGCCTTGACACGACAAACCTTAGCCATCAGAAACACACACGACAACCATGTCCCCAATGCAGTGTTGTTGTGTGTGGCTGCAGCTGCTGGTGCGTGAGGGTTGTAACCTGAACATTGCCGACAAGGACGGGGACACGGCGCTGCACGAAGCCCTGAGGCACCACACCCTGTCCCAGCTCCGACAGCTGCAGGACATGCAGGACGTCGGCAAGGTCAGACGCACCCCACTCCTCCTCCACTGACCCTTTGTCATCATCATGTTGGTTTGATGTACTAAGTATAACATTTATCCTGTTTGCTCGAGACTTGTTCAGGAGCAGGGTCATGTTGTTTGGTTCTGTCTTCTCTGTGGGTGATTGGTTAGAGTATTAAGCCGTGGAGCTGATTGTAGTGTGTTTGACCTAGTCGTGGAGGTAAATTATTTTTAGTTTTAATATTCACCCAGTCCACCCAGCAGTAAACAGGTTCCAGATTCAGTGCCGCAGGGAAGTGAAGGCGGTGGAATGAGAGGGATGGGCACAGTCTTCCTTTGCGCCATAGCCCTAGACACAGTGTATTTCTGACAGTTTACTGTCCCTGTGGCCGGTAGGTTATGGGAATTTAACCAAAACCTTAATGTATGTTAACTTGTTTATCTGTTTGTGTGTATGCCCCTTAAAGGTAAGTTGGTAACAGGTGATCAGATCTTCTTCATTTTATTTTTATTTTTTAAAAGAAATTTTTTTTTTCAGTCACATTAATTTAACAGATTAATATTCATGTAACAGTATTCAGGTCATGGTCTGTGCACTTTCTTATTGATGGACAGAAACTAATTTCCGAGTCTTCCAGTGTGTTGTGATTGTGTTGATTACTAGGTTTTAGTTACTGTTAATGTGTGTGTGGAAATGTGAGTATGTTGTATAATTCATGACCATGGAATAGAAAGGATAAGTATAGTATGAATCAAAAAAATGCAAAAGCATAAACAATGTCAGAAAAATAATTGACATATAAAAGAACATAATTCGCTGCGCAGAAATACAACTACCGTAAGTCTGAAAATCAAATTTTACAGGAGACAAAAAAAACTGATTATTCATCCCCACAAGATATACTGTGAGCTGAGTTACAGTACAGGTATGTTAATTACAGCATGTTTATTTTTAGGATAATGTGATTGGGACTTGGCTAAGTTATGCCCCTTGGGCCACTCTTATAGTCTACTGAAAATCTCAAAAATACAAAAAGTATCTGTGTTACGGCAGTTGTATTTCTGGGCAGCGATGGTAGGACATACATTCATCCTTTTCTGCGCAGCCACTATCTTCTATTAATAATTTTTTTTTATGTCATAGGCATGCATTCATTGTTATACAGGTCATTACATTTCCACTCAAGTACAAATACTATCTGCATAAGCAACAATCACAAATAAATGCAAAGTGCCTGTGCATATGCTTTGATAGATGTTTACAGAAATGAGTTCAGCAGAGTTGTTGGCGAAGTTGGTATGTAAGGAAGTCAGCTAGACAGAGCTGTTTGTCACTGTCTGAGGAGTCAGTTTGACAGAGCTGTTCGTCACTGTCTGAGGAGTCAGTTTGACAGAGCTGTTCGTCACTGTCTGAGGAGTCAGCTGGACAGAGCTGTTCGTCACTGTCTGAGGAGTCAGTTTGACAGAGCTGTTTGTCACTGTCTGAGGAGTCAGCTGGACAGAGCTGTTCGTCACTGTCTGAGGAGTCAGTTTGACAGAGCTGTTTGTCACTGTCTGAGGAGTCAGTTTGACAGAGCTGTTCGTCACTGTCTGAGGAGTCAGTTTGACAGAGCTGTTCGTCACTGTCTGAGGAGTCAGTTTGACAGAGCTGTTCGTCACTGTCTGAGGAGTCAGTTCAGAGTGTTGTCACGTTGAGGAGTCAGTTGACGACTGTCGTCTCTGTCTGAGGAGTCAGTTTGACAGAGCTGTTCGTCACTGTCTGAGGAGTCAGTTTGACAGAGCTGTTCGTCACTGTCTGAGGAGTCAGTTTGACAGAGCTGTTCGTCACTGTCTGAGGAGTCAGTTTGACAGAGTGTTCGTACTGTTGGGGAGTCTTTGACAGGTTCGTCACTGTCTGAGGAGTCAGTTTGACAGAGCTGTTCGTCACTGTCTGAGGAGTCAGTTTGACAGAGCTGTTCGTCACTGTCTGAGGAGTCAGTTTGACAGAGCTGTTTCGTCACTGTCTGAGGAGTCAGTTTGACAGAGCTGTTCGTCACTCTCTGAGGAGTCAGTTTGACAGAGTTGTTCGTCACTCTCTGAGGAGTCAGTTTGACAGAGTTGTTTGTCAGAATCTGAAGAAGTCAGTTTGACAGAGTTGTTTGTCAGAATCTGAAGAAGTCAGTTTGACAGAGTTGTTTGTCAGAATCTGAAGAAGTCAGTTTGACAGAGTTGTTTGTCAGAATCTGAAGAAGTCAGTTTGACAGAGTTGTTTGCAGGGTCAGTATGTAAAGAAGTCAGTTTGACAGAGTTGTTTGTCAGAATCTGAAGAAGTCAGTTTGACAAGAGCTGTTTGCAGGGTCAGTATGTAAAGAAGTCAGCTGGACAAAGTTGTTCATCACTCTCTGAGGAGTCAGTTTGACAG
>CM031600.1:14624681-14679681 GCA_018398815.1 Conus ventricosus | reverse complement strand
CAAAGGGCCATATCAGGGCTGTCACCACGTTAAAATCAACTCACAAGTCATCAAAGAAAACTGTCACACATCTCTTTAAAATACATCTTCTAAAAAAACGCACCAGAAACATTCAGCGTTCGTAGGGTCCTTTGAAGTCCTTTGAAGTCCTTATAAATGGGATTTTTGTCAAAAGGCCTTTTAAGTCCTTTGATTCAGCAAGTTGGTCCTTTTAACTCACGAGGAGGTCCTTTTAATTTTTGAAAGGTGCTGTTAAGTCCTGTTTTTTCAAGAGAAGGAGGCTTGAAAACGAAACCAATGCATCTTCCACAACCCAAACCGTACTTTTGCAAGTTGCAAAGAGTTGACAGATGCCGACGCGATCATCTGAAACGCGGTAGGCAGGCCTATAACGCTAGGCCTATCAGTGGGCTTTCTGTTTAGTAAGCTTGACGACGGGAAGCTGCGGGCAGTGGCTTGTGTCTTCTGCTGGTGTGTTGCTGCAATCCAGCTTTTTTGACGTCACGGGTTTCCACAGTGCAGACGCGGTGCTAATTTTTCGCGGCATATAGCTGACTTAACATTTTCGCTCATGCTATCTATGTTAAAATGTTCCCTTATAGAAATTCATTAAAAGAGTGGGGCAATAATGATGAAAATTATTACCCAAATAAATATAGGTACATAACATGACGGATTGCGAACATGCGAACATAACAAACAGCTTGGGGAACAGCTATATGCTGAGTTCTGAGTAACATTTACAGGATAGATTCCTTTTCCCGCCTTGTCTACCCCCTCCCTCCATGTTGGCAAAGGTCCTTTTAAAACTGATTTGAGGTCCTTTAAAGTCCTTTAAAAGGTCCTTTTTTGGCCTCATGCCCATCACCTGGGAACCCTGATCGTTAAAAATCTTTTTTCTGTAAAATCTTAAATCAAATGAAAAATGTTAATCTCTTTCAGAAACTCAAAGATCACGCAAGGTGGGACATCTCTGAACAGGGTTTTCATGGACTCGGCTGTAAAGTGTTTATGTCTCACATCGTACAAGGGCTGATTTGAAGTTTCAACTTTTTTTTTTTTACTCAGGGAGGTAACACAATTCACAAAATACTGCTTGCTACAGCTAGATTGAGCTATACTGAGGTTTTTAGGCACACTGAGCTTGGTTTGAACTGTTTTGAACAAGCTGTGAAGTGGATTTTAAGTCTCTTTGTCGAAAATTTTACTTATGTATTTCTATAGCAGTGTGGACGTGAGTATCTTGGTTGCACTGAATGAATTTTTTTTTGTTTTTAATAGAAAACACAAATTGAGGTCAACCAACCACAAACTGATTTCCATCACAGGAGAGTTCTTTGACTTGTCGTAAATTGATTTCTCTTGCAGGAATGTTTTCATAATGGTTTTTTACCCAGACAGTTCCCAGTATATATATGTTAACAATCTTTTTACACCACGAATGTAGGATTGGCAAGAATCGCAAACATAATTGATCTTGGATTGCAAACCAGTAGATTGAGCAGTTAAGAACAAGGACAAGGATTGTGGAGATGACGAACTGAACAAACTAGTAGATTCACAGTCTGAAAGTTGGTTCAGTGGGTATAACATGATAATCTGATTTATGCCAGCAAACACTGAAGTCTACACTGAAACTCTTACCATTGATCCTGATAGAAATTCCTGGTTTACACAATATGTTTTAAAGTGACCTCAAGATAACAAATGTTTTAGATTAGGTCAAGAGACCTGTTCTCCTTTATCGACTAGTTTAATGTGAAGATGAAAAAACAGTCCAGGAAGTTTTCTTGCATTTTTGTGTTGATACAGCTCCTTTGAAGAGAATATCAGTGGCCACATAATGGCAGCTTGGTTTCTTTCTTTCTTTGGTTTTTTTATTTTTTTTTTTTTTTGTTTTCCTTTCAATTTGTTCTTTTCACGACAACTGTTGTTTTTTTTTGTCTGGTGATAGGTTATTGGCCCCAAAGGCTGTCCTCATGGCACTCTAAGAACAGGATGTAGGAAAAAGTAAAGTTAGGAAAATAAAGGTGAATCCAGTTTAGTTAAATGTACATGGGAAAAAAAACGTTTTTGCTGTTCTTGAACGTAGTCAACCCTGTTATTACACTGGTTGTGTTAAAGCAATGAGGGTGCTATGCTGACAGTGTTAAAACAGTGAGGTGGTTGTACTGACAGTGTCAAAGCATGAGGGTGTTGTGCTGACAGTGTTAACACAGTGAGGGTGCGTGCTGACAGTGTTAAACAGTGAGGGTGTTGTGCTGACAGTGTTAAAACAGTGAGTGTTGTGCTGACAGTGTTAAAACATGAGGTTGTGCTGACAGTGTTAAAACAATGAGGTGTCTGCTGACAGTGTTAAAGCAATGAGGGTGTTGTGCTGACAGTGTTAAAGCAGTGAGGGTGTGTGCTGACAGTGTTAAACAATGAGGGTGTGTGCTGACAGTGTTAAAACAATGAGGGGGTGTGTTGTTGCTGGACAGTGTTAAAGCATGAGGGTGTTGTGCTGACAGTGTTAAAACACTGAGGGTGCTGTGCTGACAGTGTTAACACAGTGAGGGTGCTGTGCTGACAGTGTTAACACAGTGAGGGTGCTGTGCTACAGTGTTAACACATGAGGGTGCTTGTGCAGTGTAACAGTGAGGGTGTTGCTGACAGTGTAACACAGTGAGGGTGTTGTGCTGACAGTGTTAACACAGTGAGGGTGCTGTGCTGACAGTGTTAAACATGAGGTTGCTGTGCTGACAGTGTTAACACAGTGAGGGTGTTGTGCTGACAGTGTTAAACAGTGAGGGTGTTGTGCTGACAGTGTTAACACAGTGAGGGTGTTGTGCTGACAGTGTTAACACAGTGAGGGTGCTGTGCTGACAGTGTTAACACAGTGAGGGTGTTGTGCTGACAGTGTTAACAGTGAGGGTGTTGTGCTGACAGTGTTAAAAACAGTGAGGGTGCTTGTGCTGACAGTGTTGAAACATATGAGGGTGTTGTGCTGACAGTGTTAACACAGTGAGGGTTTTGTGCTGACAGTGTTGAAAACACTGAGGTGCTGTGCTGACAGTGTTAACACAGTGAGGGTGTTGTGCTGACAGTGTTAAACACAGTGAGGGTGCTGTGCTGACAGTGTTAACACAGTGAGGGTGTTGTGCTGACAGTGTAAACAGTGAGGGTGCTGTGCTGACAGTGTAACACAGTGAGGGTGTTGTGCTGACAGTGTTAACACAGTGAGGGTGCTTGTGCTGACAGTTGTTAAACACAGTGAGGGTGCTGTGCTGACAGTGTTAAAAACAGTGATGGTGTTGTGCTGACAGTTTTTAAAGAAAGGCAGGTGTTGTGCTGACAGTGTTAAAGCAAGGCGGGGTGTTGTGCTGACAGTGTTAAAGCAAGGCAGGTGTTGTGCTGACAGTGTTAAAGCAATGAGGGTGTTGTGCTGACAGTGTTAAAGCAATGAGGGTGTTGTGCTGACAGTGTTAAAGAAACGGCGGGGTGTTGTGGTGGTCTGTGCAGGCTGCGCCAACCTGATGAAGAAGTGTGTACAGTGCAGAGCCTCCATTGAGAAGACAGTGCCCTTCATTGTCTGCTGTGGAGGCAACGTGAGTCACTCAGCCCCCCCCCCCCCCTCCCCTCACCTGTCTCTGTCTGTGTCTGCTGTCTCCACCTCACCCAAAACCCTGGAGTTAAAGTCAACCATGAAAGGATAGCAGATGAAGGAATTAGAAATAAAAGATGGACAATGGGAATAGTGTGTGTGTGTATGTGTGTGTGGTGCATGCGCGGGTGTGGGGGGTGGTGTGTGTGTGTTTTTTGCGTGTCTGTTTGTGGTGTGTGTGGGGGGGGGGGGGGGGGGGGCTGTTGTTAATTTCAGTGACTTTTCACCATGTTCAGTAGAGAGGAAGGGGGTGCTAAACAATTAAGTCTATGACAAAGAAGATGAAGCAGAGAAGAAAACTGGGGAGGGGTGTTTCAAAAACAGTCGCAAACATCTCCACATTTCTGTGATGTCTCCCTGTCTGTCCCCAAAGTCCATCGCTGAGTCTTCTTGCTTTCATTTTTAAGTCAGTTCACTCTTTGGGGATGTTGGAACTGTTGTTGAGCCTGTAGTCAGAATGTTGTGGATACAGGGCGAAATAGAAGTGAGTATGTGTGCATGTGAGGGGAGTGTGTTTTGAAAAGAGGATCGGGGCATTTGCTAGTGGCTGCATATGCTGCACAACCTGATTTCATGTTTATACAGCACACTGTAGTTTTTCATCATACTGAAGATTTGATATAGGTCCTTGTCCTTGTGTACGCACAGACATCTGCTGGGCCGAAGTGTGTCTGCCTGTGTTTCAGTTTACTTATCTTGAACGTGCCCCTGTCTGTGTTTGAATAAATTCTGAAGAGATCGCCTGTGTGTGTATACAGGGTTCGTACGCTCCTTGAAAATTCTGGAATCCTGAGAGTGAATTTCAAGGCCTTGAAAACCCTTTTTAAAAAGAATAAAATGTTGTTCTGTTGACCAAACCTCCTTGAAAACCTTTGATAATCAGTCCATTGGCTCTAAAGATTTTTAATGTGGCAAAAGAAATGCCAGTTTGATTTTTCTGCGTTCAGGTTGATCAAAAATTATTTTAAAACAAATTTTTACAACATCATCACGATCTCGGATTGTCGTCTGCTATTTAACCAAGGGAGATGATTTGTAACTTCGTCAATTTTTATGTATGTATTGTTAGCCTTGAATTAAGAAAAAACTCCTTGAATTTTGATCTTTGGAGTCTGTAGGAACCCTGGTACTATATTCTTTATTTTCTTGTTTGCATGAGGAGGCAGAGAGAGGGAAAGGTGGGGTGGGAAAGGGAGGATAGGGAAATGGGGATGGGGGGTGCAGGAGTTTACAGTCCCCATGAGGTGTATTCCTGTTGGCTCCATACTTTCGTAAACAAGAATGTTATTATTTATTGAAACCAACATCTGACTTGGATTATTAGGTAAAATAAGTGAGTCCAATTACATCCTGGCCAGTTGATGTGATTGCCATGTTGCCGGTGATGTGGGCAGCTCCCCCAGAGCCCCAGAAGACGGGCTACATGAACAACGGGTCGCGGGACGTGTCTCGGGACATCCAGAAACTGCAGCAACAGTTGCAGGACATCAAGGATCAGGTCAGGCGGGGTGGGGCGGGGAGGGCCTGAAAGCCGCTGGCTCTGGTCACTGGGACAGTGGCCATGGCTTCCCCCCCTCACTTTGCTCTTTGTAGACTTGTGTGCTAGGTGTAAAGAATCTTACATCCCTGCTTAACAGGACACATGTTTGTATGTCTGGGGACATGGTTACGCAGTCATGTGTAATGTACATGTTTAAAAAGAGATGAGTTCTTTCCATGTATCTGATCACCTCCAATGCAAGCCTGTGGAAAATAAATCCTGCTTTTACTCTCGACAGTTTTTGAGTTTTTCGTTTTAGCAATAACTATACAAGATCAATTTTTTTCTCATTTGTTATTGTTTTGAATATGTTTGTTTAGGTTTGTTTTAGTAAACTATGCTGTTGATAACATTAAAAAAAAAAGTTTTTAGATCTGATGATTTCCACAAAAAAAAAATGTCGATCACCTGTGATGAAAAGTCAAGGGAAAGAACTGCAGGGGATTTAGTCTGCTGCAAAGCTGGTTTTTCTGATATGTGAATAAGAAAACAATTTTGACCAAGTAAGGGTCAGTTATCAACAGCTGCAAGTCAAGTGTTTGTCTGTGAGTAGCGTTCCTTCCAGGACAGGAGGGAGTGAAATGTTCCATTTCAGATCACAGCAGAGGCAAGGTCCATTGATACTTTCATGTCGGTGGCCTTACACACGAGATAAAGCCACTGCCCTGGTTTTGTGTGTGTTTTGTGTGTGTGTGTGTGTGTGGTTCCCCCCCTCCTTCTCCCCCAAAGAGCAGGCTTTCCTTTTCCAGAGTGACCGATTATCAAATCATTGAGTGTGGTAATTCCACACTAGGTGCTTTGTTTACCATTTGCCGTTTGTTTTTATCTTGTGACAGACACAAGTTTAATATCATGCGCAGTGTGGTCTCGAAATTTAACAGATATGGTGTAGCGTATATAGATTAGTCCGCATACAGCGACACCTCCTTGATGAAACTGAAACTTGTAACCAACACTTTTTTGTCAATTGTTTTTCATAAACCCTGTTTAGATGTGTTTTTGTTAATGTTTTTTCATTATAATCCAGTACAGTGAAAATTCCTTACTCAATACTACTTACGATTTAGGAGTTCCTCTTTGCAGGTAGTTGTCTGTAGTGACTGTTTGGTATGATGGTGTGCATATATGTGTCTGTGCGGTTGTTGGTAGGTGGTGTGCATTGTGTGTCTATGGTGTGGAAGGTGTGAGTCTATGTATCTGTAAGGATTGAGTGTGTGGTGGCTACATGTGTCTGTGTATGGGTTTGGAGTGTAATGTCTGTGTGATGGTTATGGGAGGTGTACATGTGTCTGTGGAATGGTTGATGGGAGGTGTGCATGTGTGCTGTGGAATGGGTGGTGGAGGTGTTACATGTTGGTGTGAATGGGTTGTGGGAGTTACATGTGTCTGTGTGAATGGGTTGATGGGAGTGTACATGTGTCTGTGGGAATGGGTTGATGGGAGGTGTACATGTGTCTTGGGAATGGGTTGATGGGAGGTGTACATGTGTCTGTGGAATGGGTTGATGGGAGGTGTACAGTGTCTGTGGGAATGGGTTGATGGGAGGTGTACATGTGTCTGTGGGAATGGGTTGATGGGAGGTGTACATGTGTCTGTGGGAATGGGTTGATGGGAGTGTACATGTGTCTGTGGGAATGGGTTGATGGGAGGTGTACATGTGTCTGTGGGAATGGGTTGATGGGAGGTGTACATGTCTGGGGAATGGGTTGATGGGAGATGTACATGTGTCTTGGGAATGGGTTGATGGGAGATGTACATGTGTCTGTGGGAATGGGTTGATGGGAGGTGTACATGTGTCTGTGGGAATGGGTTGATGGGAGATGTACATGTGTCTGTGGGAATGGGTTGTGGGAGTGTACATGTGTCTGTGGGAATGGGTTGATGGGAGATGTACATGTGTCTGTGGGAATGGGTTGGTGGGAGGTGTACATGTGTCTGTGGGAATGGGTTGATGGGAGGTGTACATGTGTCTGTGGAATGGGTTGATGGGAGATGTACATGTGTCTGTGGGAATGGGTTGATGGAGGTGTCATGTTCTGTGGGAAGGGTGATGGAGTGTACATGTGTCTGTGGAATGGGTTGATGGGAGATGTACATGTGTCTGTGGGAATGGGTTGATGGGAGATGTACATGTGTCTGTGGGAATGGGTTGATGGGAGATGTACATGTGTCTGTGGGAATGGGTTGATGGGAGATGTACATGTGTCTGTGGGAATGGTTGATGGGAGATGTACATGTGTCTGTGGGAATGGGTTGGTGGGAGATTACATGTGTCTGTGGGAATGGGTTGATGGGAGATGTACATGTGTCTGTGGGAATGGGTTGATGGGAGATGTACATGTGTCTGTGGGAAGGGTTGATGGGAGATGTACATGTGTCTGTGGGAATGGGTTGATGGGAGATGTACATGTGTCTGTGGGAATGGTTGATGGGAGATAAACTGTGTCTGTGGGAATGAATTGTGGGAGGTTACATGTGTCTGTGGGAATGGTGATGGGAGTTACATGTGTCTGTGGGAATGGGTTGGTGGGAGGTGTACATATGTCTGTGGGAATGATTGATGGGAGGTGTACATGTGTCTGTGGGAATGGGTTGATGGGAGATGTACATGTCTGTGGGAATGGGTTGATGGGAGATGTACATGTCTGGAATGGGTTGAGGAGGTGTACATTGGTGGGAGATGTGGAGTGTACACATGTCTGTAGGTTGATGGGAGGTGTACACATGTCTGTAGGTTGATGGAGGTGTACAGTGTCTGTAGGTTGATGGGAGGTGTACATGTGTCTGTATGGTTGTACTTGGGATGGGTGTACATCCAGGTGTGCATGCTTATGCGTATGTTTGTTGAATGAGAAAAAATACAATTTAAAATAAAAAGTATTTGGAAATAACCTACAGATTGACAGACACAGGTGATGAAGAAAAGAGCTGAGGCTCCCTCACCATAAGCTTAAAGAGTGATAGATGGAGGATAGGAGTGTTTGTTAGATTTCTCACTCCTTCAACTCGCTAGGAATTTTTTTTCATGTAAAATCACAGCTGTCTCAATCAAGAATTTGAGCTATCCTCGTACTTATACAAGGGTACAATATTTTCCACATACAGTACATCGTTGTCACTACACTTCACATTTCAACAAGTGTTTTCTATTCTGTCATAAGCATATCGACACAGCTGTTGTTGTATAATGTAATACAACATAGAAATGAAATTTGAATAAAAGCATATTCATAACATCAATTTGCATGACACTGTTATATGTTGACAGCCTCATCTTGCATGGCATAGCTGTCTTATAAATGGCTGACAGCCTCGGGTGATAGTTTGTAAATTGTGGCTGATTGTCTGTGTTGTGTTTCATGGCAGACATGCTGCCCGGTGTGCATGGATCGCCTGAAGAACATGATCTTCCTGTGCGGCCACGGGGCCTGTCAGCTGTGCGGCGACCGCTCAACGAGTGTCCCATCTGCCGCAAATCGGTGGAGAAGCGCATCCTCTCTACTGAGGAGACCCTGCCTGGCCTGCCAGCCAGCGCTGCCGTGACTGCCCTCGGGCTCACCTTGCCAACAGCACCATGGGTTTCTTCACACATCACATGGGAGGGGACAGGGGGGAGAGAAAGGGGGGGGGGGGGGATGGGTAGGGTGGGGGAGGATCTGTGTTCCTTACAAATTCAGACTTCCATCCTGGAGGTGGGGGGATGGGGGGTGGAACCTGTGGTCTGTACAGAAAACTGACTTCCCTGGGAGGCTGGTGTTGCTGTCAGGTGGTAGGGAGATGAAGGAGAAAGGTGTGGGGGAAGAGGAGGCAGTGGGGAGGAGACAGCTGTGGTCCGCCCACACAACGGACAGGGCATCAGCAATGGTGTGTTCCATCGCCGGCCCTATGGTGATGGGTTGTGGCGTGTGGCTGGCCTTCCTGCATGTGCCCTCTGCATTGAGGACAGGGCGAGGGATGGGTGGTGGGAAGTGGCTGTAGCTGTGTGCATCATCAGCCACGGAGTGTCAAAGCATGGTGGAGAGTGTTGACAAGGTGTGTGGCAGAGACTGTTCCTAGTCAGGAACAGGACAAGGGGCAGACCACAGAGCTGAACAGAAAACGCTGCAGCAACATGGACGCGTCTGCAGCAAATGAAATGCCACAAGGCTTCTTTCAGAACAAAACAAGAGCATGGCATTGCACTTCACAAATGTCAACTGACTTACTAGTCCACTCACACTTTGAACTGTTGGTTGACTGATTGGTCGTGTTTGCTGGTACCTGCATGAATTTTATGTATTCTTCAGCTGCTTTAAGCATTCATATCCCTGTACAATCATAACAGTCTTTTTATATTTGTTTATAGAAATAAAAGAAATGAAAATAAACAGATGCACCGATTCATACAGTCGGCAATCAAGTTGGCCATTCATTTATTTACAGATCTGCTATTTGTTCCTCATTGTATGACATAAGTCATGTTCCTCTTCGTATGACATTAGTCATTGTTCCTCATTGTATGACAATAGTCATTGTTCCTCATCGTATGACAATAGTCATTGTTCCTCATCGACTGGTGAGTTGATTTTAACGTGGTGACAGCCTGATGTGGCCTTTGCGGTCGGCTGGGCTATAAGCAACATTATCTTTCTTATCATCGTATGACATTACATAGTCATTGTTCCTCATTGTATGACATTAGTCATTGTTCCTCATTGTATGACAATAGTCATTGTTCCTCATCGTATGACATTACATAGTCATTGTTCCTCATTGTATGACATTAGTCATTGTTCCTCATCGTATGACAATAGTCATTGTTCCTCATCGTATGACATTAGTCATTGTTCCTCATCGTATGACATTAGTCATTGTTCCTCATCGTATGACAATAGTCGTTGTTCCTCATCGTATGACAATAGTCGTTGTTCCTCATTGTATGACAATAGTCATTGTTCACCGTATGACATTAGTCGTTGTTCCTCATTGTATGACATTAGTCATTGTTCCTCATCGTATGACATTAGTCATTGTTCCTCATCGTATGACAATAGTCATTGTTCCTCATCGTATGACAATAGTCAGTGTTCCTCATCGTATGACATTAGTCAGTGTTCCTCATCGTATGACATTAGTCATTGTTCCTCATCGTATGACAATACATAGTCATTGTTCCTCATCGTATGACATTAGTCGTTGTTCCTCATTGTATGACATTAGTCATTGTTCCTCATCGTATGACATTAGTCATTGTTCCTCATCGTATGAAAATTTAGTCATTGTTCCTCAGAGTTTTCTAATGAAATAGTAAATGCCAAATGTAGATCAACATCCATTTTTGGTTACACAGCAAAACGTGCAGGTGTAGTATTTCAAGACACCTGAAAATATCTGCTGCCTGGAAGCAAGAAAATCTGTAGTCCCCGTTACTTGTCTCCACAGAAGGTATATTCAGTGTCAAAGAGGCAAGTTTCAGATTATATCAAATGCAAGTTTCAGAAAGTTCTGTTTCTGACAATAAAACGATAACTTTAGGTCTCTTCACAACAGTATGGACATGTAAAGTTCGTTGGTTGGTGATCAGCCTTTCTGAGAAATTAGGAGGGAAAGAGTACCACACATACACTCGGAACGTCCTCAGCAAGTTGTGTCAATGTGTTTAAAAAAACTGAGGATGTGAAAAACTTACAGTTGATAACGATTACAAAACCAGATATTTCTAAAATTCATGACAGTTTGGCCAGTGAATTGCAGTCACATCTGTGATTCAGTGTGCCATTCATCATGACGGGTCACACTTTTGGTCATCCTGTACATGTGTACATGTCTGTGCCAGCATTTGTGTGAGTGAGCCTGTGTCACCATGTGTGTGTATCTGTGCATGTATGCGAGTGGCTCTGTGGGTGCATGTTCACACGATACTGTGTGTGTGTGCTTTTGTGGATGTGTATGTTCATGTGTTTGTGTCTCTTTCATGTTTCTTGACCAGGTAACTCGTTTGTCTGTAGCAGTAGAGCAAAATCAACATCAGCTCAAGAATGATTCAGATAAACTGCCAAGATGTCAGCAAACATGCATTACATGTGTGCTCACATGGACACACAAGTAGCTTCATGCACTGAAAAAGCTCTTGCTAATTCTGTTTTGAACTGCATGAAAGGGCCCCTCACTGACATGCGATAATTTGTGTGTAGACATTCAGAGCGGCGATATGTTATTTATTTTGAAACAGACAATTGTGTCAAAAGAGCATGTCGTTCTGTTTCTTAAACTGATAAGTTCATGTCCAATATTGGAGAACTATCAGCATTTTTGTGCAAGAATCATCACAGAGGTGGAAAGTCCCATTTTCAGAAGTGAATGCGAAGACCTCAGGCATTGATCATTGCAGTGCAGTGCCTTTTCATCGGTAGCACAAGACATCTGATTGCGGGGTACGGGGGAAAAAAGGGTGGAAGAAATGAAAACAAATTGGTGCACCTTTTTTCACAGCTGGACAAACCTGATGGATAGTTCAACTCTGTGCGCATGCGCGTAATTCCATGACAGGCCATGGAAAAGACTGACCTGTGACACAGTTGCAGTTAGGAGAAAGTGCTGAAAAGATTGCTAGCTGTAGCAGACAAATCATGATTTGTGAGAGTGATGAAGGATGAGAGCGAATCCTGCTGTGAAGGGGGGGGGGGGGGGGGGGGGGGGGGGGTGATGAATCTGTTTAGATGGACAGACAGGGGGAAAACCGTGGTTTGTGCGAGATATGCAAGTGCACATTCTCCATCAGTGGGGGGGGGGGGGGGGGGGGGGGGGGGGGGGGGGGGGGGGGGGGGGGGGGGGGGGGGGGGGGGTGAACGTTTATGAGACAACGGGGGGAAAACCGGGGGTTTGTGCGAGATATGCAATTGACATTCCCCATCAGTTATGATACAAAGCTTGAAGCAAAAGATAAAAAATGGCCTCATCATATTTGTGAAAATGTTTGTGTTCCTAAAAAAATTTTTAAAATTCGCGTTTTTTCCCCGATTTTTAAAAATCATGTCCGATGGAATGATTTTTGGTTGGCTGTTTAGACATCTGGTGTTTGTGGTGAGAAGGCGATGCTTTTGCATGACGGGCCCCCAAAGGGCATCCACCAGTACCGAAAATGCCCCCAATTTTTTTGCGAACAACATGATTCTGTGAGTTTGACCTGTTGATCACTCAGAAATGGACTATTCTCAAAATCGCATTTTTGCAGAAAAAATTTGCAACAAAAAAAGGATGGGACTTGTACGGGGAGTAATAAAAAAAAATAAGAATGCTGGGGACCGAAGGCTGTTGGGCAACGGGGAAAATCTGTGGACATGTGCGTGCTAAAACAGGGATTGGGAACACGAACCGGGGCTACATTTTTTTTTTTCGTGATGGACAGCCGGGTTTTCCCCATCCCCCTCACCATTGTTTTGGGAGGTAAAAGTATTGCCAGAAACTGGGACATACTGTCGGGGGTGCGAGAATTAACCCCCTTTATTCAAAAAACGGGCGCAGATGGGGCGAGAGACGCGCCTAGATTTCGTAAAAGGGCGCAGACGGGGGGCTGCCCCCGCCTGTATGGGACTTTTTCCCTCACGTGTGATCCGTGAAAAAAAACCGGGGGAGCCACTAAAAGTTGTTGGGGATTTCCCACTATAGCCCAGTAATGTGGCAGCACTATTTTTGGATGCTGGCACCACTTCCATTCACTAAGAAAGAGGAGAAACTGCAAGCAAAGAGTTGTGCGTGAGACAAACCGATTTTCACAATGGCGTCGTCTGCTAACAACAGCGAGTTTGGTGATATTCCTGAGTATTCAGCGGAGGAGTGGGATCAAATTATGCAAGAATTAGAGAAGTATGAAAATGGAGAGTTAGGAGAAGAGAATGATGTTGAAATCGGCACCAATGAAGGAGAGGAAAATGGTGAAAGCGACCCTCAGTACAACGTGCTACTCGCCACTCTGCAAAACAATGGCGACCGGTTACACATCCTGCCAACGCGGCCGCATTCCAACAGCCGACAGGCCCAGCTCACTCACTGCCACCGCACTAGATTATTTCTTTTTTCTACCTCTCACATTTTTTCAACTAGTAGCAGAAGAAACTAACAGATATGCACAACAAAAACAAACAGCTAAGGGCACACCTGACTCCCTATGGTTCGACACAACACCTGATGAAATGCGGGGCTAGTCTCTGTACTGATTATTCCGTATAACAACAAAGGGACGACGCGTAGAAACGTCATATATGTGTTCTTTCTGCCAGGTGCCTTTATGCTTTCATAAGAATGACCGTTTCCATGACTACCATGCGCAGAAAGTGGCTCAACAGTAGGGCAGTTTGCTAGTCTCTGTGTTTGTGTGCTTGTATATATGCTTACCTGTAGTTTATGGTGACAGTGCTTTGATGACACTCGGCAGTGACACTCTACTCAATTTCCTCACAGCTATACAGTGTACACATGGACATGTATAAGGTGCTTAGAACAGTGACAGAAAAACAATGAGGAACTGTGCTTGAATCTACAGTAACTGTTCAGTAGTGACAATTGACATATATATATATACTAGTTGTGTGTGACATTCTGTGGATTACCTGTGGGGACTGAACAGGCGGACAGAAGACAGATCATCTCACTTGGCCCGCAGCTTTCATTTTACAACACTAACATGCATGTGCATGGGATAACTGCATCTTGGTGTGCTGTATTAGAATTGTCACCATCGCATGTGACACATTGGGTGACATTTTGGTGACAGTGACATGACCTTTCACCTCGAGACACACAAAATCTTGCTCAGAGTATAGAACAAAGCTTGTGACCATACATGAGGATTTCGTTACTCTAGAGGTTTATTCTTGGTTGTGGTGAAGCATGAACCATACATACCCATTTTAAGGCTAAATTCACCAAAAAAAATCTGAAAACTAGGGGAATTTGGCATCAGAGAATCTGAATACAAGAGGTTAATACGCCGATGATTATGTCAAAGTTCTCCATTTTATGCGTGAAAAATTAGGACAGCGGGGTCGGATTTCTCTCCAGTTTTAGGGTAAGGTAGTGAAAGATATTTTAGGGAATTGTTGGGAAGAAAAAAAGAGCGTTATGCATGAAAGAGGTGCTTCTGTAACTTCTAAAACTGAAGAATAATGAAAGAGAATAAATGACTTGAAATAGACGACTATGCCGACTTTTCCATCAAATTATTTCTACCAATTTGATTAAAAAAAATCTCAAAGGGATTTGATGTTGGTGAACTTTGGGATCTTCAGGTCCACCTTTCATGTTCACCCTCTGACCCTTTAGTGTCTTTGATCACATGCATTTTATACAGACATGTATATTTTATGTTCTAAGCAAGTATTTACAGCACTGTTTTACCATGGTTCTCAGCATGGTCACAGAAGATAAGGCATAAACTGTTGGGACAATCACCGATTAAAGTATTCCAGTCACAAATGCTCTCTCAAAACACAGTTGCACATACCTTGAAAAGTTAACAAGTGGCAATAAGTTAGGAAAGTATTCATTTATTGCAAGACTTGAAGGAAACAGTTCTATTCTTATTCCAAATGGAGCGAGAAGAACAAGTTTTATTCCTGTCCCATTAACTAGTGTAACAAGTGTGCATGCGTAACAGACATGCCTATGTTTCTTAGGTGTGATGCTTGGGACAGGTATGCCATCGACCATTTATATTTTGTTTGCAGAATTGTCAGTTTCTTTTCGCAGCAATGTGGGAGAGAAAAAAAAAAAGTGACAAAATAGTGTAACCGTGTTTGTGAATGGGTGAGCTGATCCTTTCTGCTCTTGAAGTGGCTCACAGTTGCCCGTCACATAGCTGGTTGCCCCATAATTGCAATGTGGTGAGCAGGACATTGTCTTCTCCATCACTGTCCTCCGTTTCTCCAGCAAAATGGCCTCTGAAGACAAGTCCTGAATCACACTCTGAACACGTCTGACTGTGTTAAATTTCTTACAGGAGTGATGTGATTTCTCAATCCATATATAAAAAACTGCTTGCATTTACAGCCCCAGTCATTGTGTAAACTAAAAGTGATCAGTGTGCGGTTTTACTCGGTAATAAATTACTGTAGCCATTGTGCAGGTTCTAAAACAGCAGAATGTTTCATGGGATTATCCAGAAATCTGATGTCCATACCTGCTGCCATGATTTATGACACAGAGCGGGCAATACAGTGAAAACATAACTTTGGCAGAGTGGCTTTGTCACTCCGACCCCCAGCATGGAAACCAGGGCCAGGACCTTTAACACAGTGGAAAGGCTGATTATATGCCTAATCCAAACTCTCTCTGCAGAGTGGTGGTGTAAACTGCTGCAGAGTGGTGGTGTAAAAGCAGTTTAAACCAACAGTTCTCTATTCTGAATGCACAGACAAAGCGAAGTCCTTGGGACTCTGTCAAACATTTCAACAAAAGAAAGGGGGAAAAACCCAGATCTTTCCCACTTTACATGTGCACGTGCCCATATGTATAGTTATCGTACTGTGCATGTGAAGGTCCAAGTAGGAGCAAATTGAGGAGCCAAGACAGCTGATGGACAAACACGACTGTCGGAAACAGATATGAGAACCAACAAGAAGATAGAATTCAGCTCTTATTTTTTTTAACTTCACCATATTAATGTGGCAGCAAATCTAATACAGCACGCCAGTGCCCCAGCAAGGCCAGTTTGGATTAACGATGTGGGGAGTTCTATTTTTCAAGGTTTACTTCTGTGCAATTGTTAGTTGTAACACATGGTACCCATTCACATTCTGTCCCCCAACTGACTTTTTTCCCCCCACAAGGAGAGACAAAAGTTCTGCACTATACGCAAATCAAAATGTGATAGAAACAACTGGAGTTTGCTTTTGGTTATAGACAATCAACGAACAACACCAGCCCACCAAAGATCATGCAACGCATACACGTGTGCACAGAATGTAGCTAGGCACTCGCCCCACTTTGTGACCTGAATTATAGACACAGAATTGAACAGTTTAATGAGCGAGCACATTTTCCCTTGGTCACAACTTCACAGCACGTAAAGGGGCTATGCCTTGTACATGGACTAACCAGATGTCTTTTACATTGTAGTAATTTAACTGAGTTTTTAAGAACCATATTAGGAAGCTTGGCAGTTTCTGATTAGTGCAGCCGATGTGGCCCTTTGCGGTCGGCTGGGCTATAAGCAACATGATCTTATTTATCTTCTGATTAGTGGCATTCTTGGAAAGTTGGTTGGCAACTGGGACTAAAATGTCTGGAACTCCATGCCAAAACAATTTATAACCATTTTTTTTAATAATGTTGCATAATTCTTGGAGTTTTTTGGGTTTTTAAAAATTTATGAGGCAGACTGTTTCAGTTTAGTCCCAATTGTGAATTGAAATATTTAATTATTAATGATGCAAATTAGTTCACTGGATCGTTCTTTTGATTGTTGCATGAACTGAAAAACAAATCTTGAATTTTTTTTTTTATAATTGTTTTTTGATCATGCCTGTCATTTCTGTTCCCATGGATTTGTTGTTGTTGTTTGCATTTTGTCTGTTAACATTGTCACCATACTCCATAGGCATTATGCTTGTCTATGGCTCCATTTCTAATTCGAGTTCAGTGTTCTGCAGATTTCGTTCGCTTGCTCTCCACTGTCCATTAATCTTGACTTAAAGGAGGTGGTCATCCATTGTTGTTAAATATTTATCTGTGTTTTAGTTGAACCTTCATTGTCTTGTCCTGTTTCTGTGATTGTTCTTGCAGTGTTCCCGGTCACAGAATCCAGTGTGTAAAACTGTGCTGGCATTAAAATCGTATCAAGTATCTAAAAACTGTCGTATGTGTGAAGATGCATATAAACTGAAAAACGTATTGCTTTTAAAAAATCGTATTGCTACCATTGTGATAGTTTGTTTTTATCATTTCTTGGCTCCCTCCCCCCTTCCAGAACCTGGTCAAAAAATGCATGTGTTTGGAATGTTTTACGAGTGGGAAGATGGATGAATGATCTGTCCCATACGTCCATATTTTCTCGAGTTTGGAATAAATCAGGAGATTTGGGCCTGGGGACTTTTCTGCATGGACATTTTTAATGCAAAATATCCCCGAGGCATTTAGGTGACTGGAACAGTGATTTCATTATGAGAGATAACTCACTGGGTACTGGCAGTTTTTCCCCTTTACTTCCCCACAGGACAGGCCATTTATTTTAAAGGATTAACAAAAAAAACAAAAAAACTGTTACAAGTAAGGACATAAAATTTTTAGGACTAGTTTAAGTTAAACATATTGAGTTAGTTGTGGTGAAAATTTCAAAATTCCTACCTTCATTCTTCTGGTGCCAGGTTAAAAAAAACCTTTTTTTCTCCTCAGAATTGACACACGCAGATGTCTAGTATACTTAGCGCCATTAAAAACGCACGGGTCAGAAGAACAAAATAACTCGACAGAGGTAATCAGTTAGGGGTATGAAAACTTTAATGTTGAATGACAAAGTCATGAACAGAAAAGTGCGCAATGGACAACATGTGCTGAACATTTGGCATTCAGTAATCGCAAACACAACATTAAAGTTTTCATACCCCTAACTGTTTTTACCTCTGTCGAGTTATTTTGTTCTTCGGACCCGTGCGTTTTTAACCCTTCCCGTACGTCGCCAAAAAACTCAACACGCCGTACTTCGTGGGTGCGCACACACCCATGGTCGTTATATAGGCGATTCGGTGAATAGTCCTCGCCGTACATCGTGGGTGCACACACACCATGGTCGTTATATAGGCGATTCGGTGAATAGTCCTCGCCGTACATCGTGGGTGCACACACACCCATGGTCGTTATATAGGCGATTCGGTGAATTGTCCTCGCCGTACGTCGTGGGTGCACACACACCCATGACTAGTTCATAGATTGGCATTTGTATTTTTGCATTGTTTTTCTATGCATGTGTGTGTGTGTGTGTGTGTGTGTGTGTGTGTGATGGGCCAGTGTGTGGGGTGTGTGTGTCTGTCTGTCTGTCTGTTGTCTCTCTCTCTCTTCTCTCTCTCTCACACACACACCACACACAACACACACACACACATGCGAGTGCGTAAGAATAAAAGAAAAGAAGACAAGTTCTGCAGATGAAAATGTTTATTAAACTAGCTTAAGAGCAGTTCATGTATAAACCTATCAGCGCATGACAAAAGCAAGAACAGCAATAACATTGTCATTTGATAACAAGAGGGTGATAAAGAAAGCAAGCTGATAAAACAACCATGTAATTTTCATTTCTCTGTTGAAATAGAAAATCAACTTTGTTTCAGCAAAGTAAAATAACAAGCATGACTAGATTTATGACAGAACCATTTGTTGCAGCTGTTGAACTTTGGAGGAAGAACTTCTTCCAGACAAGTGGAAGACGACCAAGTTGCAGATATCTCCTTAGGGTGCTTCAGTGATGGAATCGGCACACTGTTTGCAGACAAACATTGGTGTGCTCTTTGCAGAGCCAAGCGGACAGCAGAAACAAGATTTCCGAGCTTTTCTATCAAGCTTCCAGCTGCATGATCCACAGCGACCTTGTTTCTGCTTTGGCTCTTGTGGCTGCTCTGTTTGCTGGTGATGGTCTCTGGGTCGATGCTGGTCTTTTTCTTTTGCCACCTGCACGAGCACTTTGTCTTCCACCCTGTGAAGCTATCATCTTCTGTTGAAGGTGTTGAACATGGAAGCTCCACTGTGTTTTCTCAGTGGGTTTGGCAGGTTTTTTGCACACAGCCTCCTCTCATATGTTCTAAAGACAGCTGCTCAGCGACCGGAGAATGAACAGAGGCCTGGCATCCTTTTTGGAGAGAACATGGTCTGGAAATTTGATGCTCCAGAAACACGGGCAGCAATGGTGCTGAGATCCACAGTGTTGTAAACATCACCATTGGCCATCTTTTGGTGATGCGTTTTTGGTGGAATATGCATGAGCCATCTGATCAAGCGAATCCACGGCACCCTTGTGGCGTTATAGAAGCGCACAATGTCTGGCTTCTTCTTTGGGGCATCAGGAGCTACTGCTCTATCATGATGCATTGGTGCTCATGACCACAACGTTCTTGTTGGCTTTTGTCCGTTTAATTCACGATGGTAGTTTTGTCCTGGAAGAGAAATGAGGACGCATGAAGGTGCAATCCTTTTTTTTCTTTGAAGGGCTCGGGAAGAAATCGCTTGTTGGCACGAACAGTCCCCAAAAAATGTCAGGCCATTGCTCTGGAGAACGTCAGACAACTCTTGTCAGTGAAGAAATTGTCTGTTGTGATGTTCCTGCCCGTTCTGTAGAAAGGAGCTGACAGACGAAGAGCAACATTCCTCCCCAAATTGACCTGTCTTTCAGCACCCAGTGGTCGCCCCAGATAGGGCTCTGCCACAAGGGGGAAATTATTTTCTGCATCTGCTGCCCAAAAAATTTTATGCCATACCTGTCTGGCTTGGAAGGCAGATACTGGATGAATGAACACCTGCCACGGAACGGAACCAGCTGTTCATCAATGGTGAAAAAAAGGACCAGGAGTGTAGTGGTCCCTCAGGTTCTTGGTGAAGTCATCCCAAAAATCTCTGAAAGGAGCCAAGACATCTCGGCTCCTCCTGGCACTCCTTGTGTCTTTGTCATCAAACCTCAAAAGTTCAACAGCTGCACAAAACGGTTTCGGCTGAAGGATGCCGAACAAACCCCTGCCCATACATAGTATCAAAAACAGTAACGGATGACAACATGCTTTGCTTCATGCCACCCCAAAACAGAATACAGCCCAAAAAAGCCCTCATTTCAGTGCCGTCGGTCTCCACAAAGTCTGACTTCTGGCGCTTGCCTTCTAGATTGGTGAACTTCACCATGGACTTTATCAGCTTATCCGACATGAACAGCTGAAATGCATCTACAGGTTCCTGTACAGAACCGCAACCAGCTAGCTGGTTTGCAGGCATCGTGAATACATTTTCAGCAGAAGCTCTCCAACAGATGCAGAAGGGGGAACTGAGCTCCATACTGTACCGTCCTTGCCTTTCATGACCGATTCTGCCAGGTGCCCAATTTCTTCCAAACTGTTGACATCTTGCCTGGGTGGTACTCTTTTCCTCTGCTGATAAGATAATATGAGATAATGTTGCTTATAGCCCAGCCGACCGCAAAGGGCCATATCAGGGCTGTCACACGTTAAAATCAACTCACCGTCATAAAAAAAAAAAAAAAAAAAAAACACCTTTCATACATCTCGTTAAATGACATCGTCTAGAAACGCACCAGAAACTTTGTTAAAAATCTTTCTTCCGTAAAATTTAAATCAGATGAAAAATGTTAATCACTCTCAAAAATCAAGGATCACATCAGGCGGGACATCCCTGAACAGGATTTTTCATGGACTCCGCTGTAAAATGTTTGTGTCTCACATCGTGCAAGTCCCAACACTCTAAAAGAACATGTTTCATTGTGAGTGGCGCATGACATGGAATGCACCACGGAGCTTCTTCACTCTTTAAAAGGTAAGCATGGGTAAAATCGAATGGCCGGTGTGCAGCCGGCACAGAACCGTTTCCTCTTTACGACCTCCCGACGTGGATGGGAGAATTCCTTAAGGTTTGGACGGATCTGAAAAGTTTGTTACTCGTCTGTGTGTTCCAATCTCCTGCCAGAGGTCTCTCACATAATCGTTAATTTTGGGTTTCACATCTGAGCAGGGGATTATAAGTGTTGGACAGTTTCTCTCTTGTGGCGTTCTTGGCTAACGATCAACCATTTCGTTCCCGCCGATGCCCAAAATGACCAGGAACCCAAGCAAGAGTAATGTTGTAACCGTCCCCTTTCAACTTGCTAAAAAGTTCAAAGAAATGCAAAAGTTGGCGAATAGCTTGGATCTGTGCCGTCAAAAAGGGGTAGTCGTCAGAGGTATCAGACTCACAGTCAGACTCAGGAGCACATTCATCTGACTCCTCAGCACTTGCAGAAGCTCTGACAACTGCAACAACAACAATAACCATATCTGTTACACATACACAACCAACACACAAAGACACACACACACACATACATATATCTTTGCAAAGTCATTACTATAATGACTGAAGAATTGTTTAGCCTGCACTTGTTTTCCCCACTACTTAATTGTTCAGCATTATGTGTGTGTGTGTGTGTGTGTGTGTGTGTGTGTATCTCACAAGCATGAATGCATAAATATGTGCGCAAATAAACATATGAGCCCCATTTTTATTTGACACCATAGCACTGATAAACTGCAACAAAAATAAATTTGTAAACACACATACTCCTCCCCATCCACACACGTGTGCACACAGAACATCAATACGGGTTCATACATCGTGTGTGTGTGTGTGTGTGTGTGTGTGTGTGTGTGTGTGTGCGATTTCTCTTCACCCTTACCATTTGCTTGTCCTGTGACATCAGGTTCCTCTTCATCAGTAAGGTCGTCACCACTGACTAGTCTCCCGTCACCATCCGTGTTGTCTTGAATAAAATTCAGTGCATCTTCTGGGGCTGAAAAAAAAAAAGAAATATAAACGTTTCTTTCCTGTTCCGTGTTTGTGTTTCTGTTTACGTATGTGTAATATATGTAAAGTGTGCATGCATGTTTCTATGCTCAGATGTGTGGTGTGTAGTATATGCATCAAATTCAATGTGCGTCTGTACTTTTAGAGCATAAACTGACGTTCATCAATACACACTTTGATCGCTGCTCACTGCACACATGCACATCTGGTTATACTGACTGCTCAAAGCGTGAGGCAAATGAGGGGCTGAATACTTACAGTTTAGTGCTTCAACAGCATGTCTGGTTCAGCTCCATTGGCAACATTCAGGGCTTCAAATATGTTGAGACGTTCCATTATGGATGCAGCCTGCAATATACATGTGTTTCCATTTTATTTATGGTTCCCAAAATACATATTTTGTTTGATCTAACCATCAGTTTTCAGCTCTATAGCTGTGCTGCATAGATTTGCTGTATGCAATAAATTTGACTTGCTTTCATGTACTTTCAGGCGATTTAAGCCTTTTTATGCTGTGAGTGTTGTAACAATTACCATCAATTTATTACTGTAGCCTATACGATCAATGAAATTAGTTTCACATGCTAAAATTAAAAATGATAGAACACAAACGCAGAATGTAGTTGCATCGCACCTATACAGACACAATGTTATGCTTGTTTGACTACAGCTCCTGTAATATAAAAAGAGCATGAGCAGTAAGTGTAAAGAAGATCGAGCCTGTTATGGAATGCAGTGTAACATTATGTATAAAATGAGAGGTAGGTAAACAGAAATGTGAATGTTTTACTTACTTTGAAAACAGCGAAACTTCAGCACGTGGCGATCTGGAACTTTTCCACAGGCTCGGGAGGCTTTCAGTGGCGGGAATGTGACGTCAGTAATCCACGCAGTACCTATATTTTGCACACGGCACTGTTCTGTCGAGTTCTTAGATGATGCTAGCACGTGTGTGGAAACTTCCATTACTGAGTAGGGCTAAGCACGCATAGTTTTCTTCTTTGGGAGTATGGGTGTGTGTGCACCCACGACGTTACGGCCCGCATAGTTCCTTCTTTGGCAGTATGGGTGTGTGTGCACCCACGTACGTACGGCCCGCACAGTTCTTCTTTGGCAGTATGGGTGTGTGTGCACCCACGAAGTACAGGGAAGGTTATACGATGTTTTTGTTGTTTGATTATTTGTTATTTAAAGGCAGAATGGCATCATTTTTGGGTAGTACGTGCTCAGTCCCTTTACTAACAAAGTCATAAAATTTCAGTAAGATTGTATGCACAATAACTGAAATATGAAACATTAATAAAAGTATGGGTGCATTTGCACCCACGGTGTACGGGAAGGGTTAATGGCGCTAAGTATATATGTATCAATGGAAGCACAATCTCTTTGAAACAATCTTTTCACTCACAAGAAATGTGCAGATATGATTTTTGATTATGGCCTATAGAGCACTTAACTAATGATCAACTAATATTGACACCAACACACACAAAAAAAGAAGAAACTGAAAACCTACGCCATCACACTAGGTACACACACTGGCTTGCTTGGTATACTAATAATCAAACCTTTAAATTTTTTACAGAATGATATAATAGGCTAATTAGGCTAGTTTTTCATTCTGGACGAGATGGGGTGACGAGGTAGAAGAAAGGCTTTTAACACTATTCATGGTCTTACAGTTTACTGGAATGTAGATAAACCGGAAATTTTGTTCAAAATTTTTCTCCAAAAAAAAAAAATTTAAAAACTGGAAGGGGGGGGCTTTTTTGTGATGGAGTAATACTAACCATGTTTATCATAAAAGGTGGCACAGCGGGAAAATAACTGAAAATCTTGTGCAATTTGCATCTGAACCGCAAAAATCTTCCCTGCATGTCCAGTAATATGCTCCTCTTGCTTCCCTGTGCTGGTCCCCTTATCTCCCCCCCTCTTAAACCCCATCACTGGGCACAGCGTCGTCGCCTTTCCCAAAGTTCAGAACCCTGAACTTTCTCCCCTTCATTTCAAAAAAAAATTTTCCTTACTGTGCCAAAGTGTTCCCAATTTTGAACCTTCAGTTTTGAAGAATTCTAAAAATGTGAAATAGATTCTCTCCGAGTTTGTTGTGTGTGGGAAAAGGCGAGATCCATTTTTGTCTGCATTGAAAACATGGACAGTGACTTGCAAAAATACCCTTGCTCTTTCCCCCCAGCAAAAATTTTTCTGAAACCCCTTGGTTTGGGTTTTAAAAGGGGAAAAGGTAAAATGAATATTTTAATTGATTATCATATCTGTGAAGCAGGTCCACCCCAAAAATCAATCGTACAAAAGCCGATGGGGGCCCTTACCCAAAACATGTTTGAAAAAAGGGGGCCTCCTCTATCGGGGCCTTTTTCCCTTTGAGAGTAAACCCCAATTATATTCATTTGTATTCGATTCACACCTCTTCTGGTAAAAAGGAAAATGCATAAAAAAAATTTTTGGGCAAAGAACCCTGTATTTTTTGTGAGACTAAAAAAACAGACACACTTTTTGTAGTAATAATAAAATTTTTCATCTTCTGTCCTTAAAATTTTACACAAAGGAAATACAAAAAGCAGCAAAAAAGGGAAAAAGGACCCGAAAACTATAGAAATTATACAACAAAATCAAAGGGCTTCCCTCTCTAAGCCCCCCCCATGCTAAAATTTGCGAAATAAATACATCTATACTTCCCTAAATGATAAAATCCCAAATGCGGATGCCAAGTGGTAAAACGGTTGTGGTCCTTTTTACATAACTGAATCGAGATAATCATAAATTTTCCCGGACTAACCAACTGTCAAAAAAGTTCCCCACTCAAGGAAAAAACTCAGAAGTATCAACACCAGTTTTTCCATGTCTAAACATTCTAAACCCCCGACACAGGGGAGATGTTTGAGACATCGCCCGCTTCCCCTCCCCCCTCCAAACCCGGGCCTATCCAAGATTTTAAAAAAAAAAAGGGCAATGATTCTCCCGCTTTTTGTCGGCCCTTGGGGGCAAAAATCTTTCCTTCTTTTCCCCTTCCAATGCCAAAGGCACTTACTTGCTCTTGAAAAAATTGGTTTTCCTTCCCTTTTTCCTTGGTTGGGCCCAAAATTGTTAAATTTGATGTGTTTTTTTCCCCACAAGTTTGATAACACCCTTGGGGGCAGCATGCTGGGAGAGAAGGTAACATCATTGGGAGACAGCTGGAGGACAGGGGTTAAGTGCAGCTAATTCCAGGAAGGGGGAGTGCATCCTAAGATTTGCCACAGTAGAAAATGTTCTTTTTCACATAATTCTTCCCTTTCAAAAGTAGGTTGGACCAGTGGGAGCCCCGAGAAAAAGAAATTTGTTTTTCAGTTGCTCCGTCTATGCTCACCAAAACCATGAAGTGGTGGGATCTTCTTTGAAAATTTTGGGCCATTGGGTAAGGGGGGCAACAAAAAGCATTTTATCCTTTTTGCACTTTAAAGTAAGTTTCTCAAACTTGTATAACAAAAACTAAGGTATTTGGGGGGGAAAAATGTAGCTGCCCGAAAAGGCATTATTTTTTTTACAGCTATTTTCCATTTCGCCCTCCTTCCTTAACAACTGTCATTTCATCAAAAAACGACTTCCTTCCCGATTTTCCTTTTTCAGCCCGTTTGCTTCAACAGATCTGCAGCTGCTTCTTTCTTTTCACTCAAAAATCACCAGTTCTTCAACACTGGGAAAATTTTGAATACCAAATTTCCCTGGAAACTTGATTTTTTTTCCTTTTTTTTTTTTTTTTTTTGTGAGTTCACCCTCACTCCCCTCAAAAAATTGAAACATAAAATTCTGATGAAATTTCGACCTGAGCGCCCCGTCTTGTTTCAATCCCGGAAAGTGGGGCACGTGCCTTTTCCCCGCCATTTTGCCGTACCACTTCGGCTTTCCACTGTTTTCCTCCCAATGTCAGTAAACCTACCTAGTCACACCCGTTATTCTCAATCTCAACCCCGCCCTTTCCGGGGTCAAAGCAAAGGCAGAAATAATTTTAACTTTTTATCACTTCTTCATGCTCAAGCACTGATGACACCCCAAAATTTAATTAACAGCAACCCAACTTACCAAATCTTTCCTTTCTCTTTTTGAAGACTAAATCCTAAACTTTTTTAACTTTGGCACCCAACACACCACCAGTAAATATTTGTCTAAAATTCATGAAGAATACTAAAAAAAAAAACATTCCCCTTTGGGGGAAAGACTTTTTCCCTGACACCTTGGTTTCACGTAAAAGCAAAGATATACCCATTTCTGACAAGGAACCCATGTCAAGCTGAAAAATCACTGCAATCTAAAACTTTGGAACCAAAGTGACTAGATCATGCCTGTTTAGGAGTTTTTCTTAATGGCTCCCCCAGAGCAGCAAAGATTTCTTGATGCACATTTACTAAAATCTCCCATGACTGTAGAAAAAGGACTCCCATAACACAGATTTTGGGGATCAGCATGTCAACGGCATTCGTGTTTAAAAAAATCCCCCTCTCTCATGGACATTTGAACACAGAATACCCTAATGAAAAAACCATCACAACTCAATCGGGAAAATAAAAAATTCTTCCCCCAATCTGAACAGATCTTTTGCATCAATTCACAACGATAGCCCGATCAGCAATTCAAACGGGTCTCTTTTTGCAATGTTCAATCTGCGGGGAAAGGGACACTCAATTCCTTTTTTGGTGTTACTTCTCAAAGGCTGATCTTTGATAAAAAGTCAACTAAACTCCCCAGACAGAAGAAAATACTTAAACTTCCCCAATACTGCGATAAAACCAAATGTTGCACGTATCAAAAAGCACACTGTATTTATTTCGAGTGCAACCCCCAAACCCCATCCGCAAAACAACCGGAAAAAAAGTCGGGGTTACAGAAGCAAGAGATAAAAGTGAAAGGTCATGAGGGTTTAAAAGGGACCCCAACACAGGTGAAAGAGGGAATGTGGGGCACAAGGAAACATCACGGCGGCAACCAAGCCCTCATGACAGCCGGGACCAGGCAGCAAGTCCCCAGTGGAGATCTGCCTTTCACCTCGCACAGCCCTCCTGCTGCTACTGTTCTCTCTCCCTTTCTTCATCTCCTTTTTAACGATCAACTCCCATCAAAATTGAGGGGGGGCATTTTTGGGGGGAAATTTGGGCAGGGCAAAGGTAAACAGCTTTTAGACAGCCCAGTGGCAATAACTTTTTTTAAAAGCTGCATTTGGGCGCACGACTCTTAGAATGTTTTTCCAAAGAACTTCAATGATACATCTTTTTTCTGACCCAAATTTTCATGAGAGACACGCAACTGAAATGCATTTTTCCTGGTGTTCAACAAGGGAAAAGAATTAGTGATATTTTAATCTACAGCATATAACAAACCAGCTAAAAGACTGCAAACGTACAAAAAATTTTTTACCAAAGGTCCAGAAACTACAAAAACTCCCCCAAGTCCAAACCCCTACAACAAGGCCTTTTGTGTCAGCCTGAATCTTTGTGAAGACATACCCCATCTTCCTCGAAACAGTCATTCTTTGAAATCGCGTACCTGGGAAAAAATTTGATACATCTTTTTGGGGTAGCCTTCATTTTTTACCCACATATATCTAGAATGTTCCCAGGGGGGGGCAAAAAATCAAGCTAACTGAAAAGGCCGGGGTCCAGGGGGGGGGGCCCTTTAGGCCCCCGGTGGGTGCAGGGCAACGCGTGCTGGGGGTGTTGGGGGCAACGCCCCCCCCGATGCGAAGAAAAATTTTTCTACCAAGACACTTTTGTGGCCTTTCCTTTAAAACAGGTTTTAAAAAACTTCGATATAAAAAGACTCCAAACATGACAAAATATGACTTACGGCTTAAATATCAAACTGAAAATGTTATGCCAAGTACTTTGAATACATCGTAAGTTCAGTAAATCATTAAAACAAAGTAGGATGCAATGTATATTACTCACCAGTGATGTTAATAGAAGATAGTGGCCAAATTTCAATCACTTAATTCATACGTTCAAGAATGATTCCTGGTTGTTATGGGGTTTTTTTTGTTTTGTTTTTAGTCTTACATGGCTTAAATTCAGCAGAGAGTGAATGTCTGCACTACCTAACTGGATTGGAACAAACACCAAGTAAAATCAAAAGCTCCACTGGCCAAGTCTTACAATAGAAATCAGTGGCTGGTGGCTCTGAGGCATCTGAAAAATGAAAGTCAATGGTCAGACTGGATGAACATGGAAGCAATAAATCAGTAACCCCAACTGAACAAATCTTGAGAAGAAAATCAGTGGCTGCATGGGTGAACTTGAAAAAGTCTATCAACTAAAGCAGCAAGGGCGAGTATAGGAGCTGGAAATTAGTGGCTGCAGTGAGGCGAATCATGGTGACATGTGTCATAGTGTATGCTGCGGTTTTCCTACACATGGAAAGTTGTTCCAGGTTTTGAGTATCTTTGGCAAGTGTTTGACTGAAGGAGATTAAATAAGGCACCAGTGACAGAGGCAAGCAGTGTTCCACTAAAAATGCACAAGTCCGAATCTGGCATCCAGCTGGAATCAATTTTAGACACAGGAGCCATTACTGGAGCAGCACCGGCTGCACCAGGAAGAGCTGATGTACTGTGTCAGCGCATTCTGTCTCCCACATGATTCGTCACCTGGGAATGCACTTCGATCGACTTTTTTTCCATTTGACTTGTATACAAACTTCTGACTGCACAGTATACAGAGGTGATTCTAGGATTCCAAAAAGGGGCCCAAGGGCCCCCTCAGTGTAAAAAAGGGGGCCCCCCAGGGGGCCTAAATTTTAACTGTATAATTTTCTATATTTTTCAACGGCAGGTACTACTAGTGTTATAAATTGTTAAATCATAGTATTAGTAATCATTCAGAGGATTAATGCAGACAACCTCTGTGTCTGGCTTCGCTGTACTACTGTCCACAAGCGTCTCTGAAGCGGTCCCCGACTCGTCTCAGGCATGTCGCTTGCAGACACAACACTGTCTGGTTTTGATGACGAAAATCCCGAACCACCATCATGATCACAGAAACTTGACACAGGCTCCGATTCCCGCTCGCATGACGAAACAGAACTAACCCGGTCTGACTGACAGTCTGATTGCGATCGCGTATCTACATCTCCACTGTCGGCACTGGCACTCGTTGAAGGATAACTAGGCGGCTGCTCAGTGACGGTCGAACACTCGCTTTGTACATCCAAAGAATCATCTGCCTCTCCTCCTCTCTTCGATTTCTTCGCCCCTCGGGTAAAAGAAAAATCCAACAACGTGCCTCGTTTCGCCATGATGGAACCTCAGGCAGAAACGCAGGGCTGCCGTACCGCGAGCTGTGATTGGCTGAAAGCAAACTTCCAACCAATCGCAGTTGACTATACAGACATGCGTTTACATTCAGTTCCTACTGCTCATGCGGACAAGGCTGACCTTGACATAGCTGATAGCTCGATGACAGCTTCGCTTGGTTCGCTCGGTAGATTACTAGGCCAAGCGGACGCGAGATTAAAAAGGCAAGGGAGTGAAAAAAAATTAGCGCAGTCACGACTGGCGAGCGCGGCATTTCTTGTTTGGGTGCGGAGCAGCGGCCGCGCTGGGCTTACGGTTTTGCGTCTTTCGATTTTTTTTAAGCGGTATTCCGCTAATTCCGCGCTCTAGAATCACCTCTGTTGCACATTTCACATCCACTGAACACCCTCGGATCCTGCTTGGACATGCTTTGCCATTCAGTCACATTCAAAGGCCATCAGAACTACCATTGCTATCTCTTTTATGATGCCAAGTAAAAAATCCACACATTCATGAGATCCGTGGTTCAATTCCCAGCAGCTTGTCATGAATGTAAGCAGGAGATTGTGCTGTTCTCCCACGGTACATCTGGCTACGTCCTAGGCCTGAACCATCTCTGCATGTACGATGTCACTCCTGCCTGGGCATTCAAACAGATGATTTCATTATCCACACAGAGGTGATTCTAGGATTCCAAAAAAGGGGGCCCAAGGGCCCCCTCAGTGTAAAAAAGGGGCCCCCCAGAGGGGCCTAAATTTTAACTATATAATTTCTATTTTTTCAACGGCAGGTACTACTAGTGTTATAAATTGTTAAATCATAGTATTAGTAATCATTCAGAGGATTAATGCAGACAACCTCTGTGTCTGGCTTCGCTGTACTACTGTCCACAAGCGTCTCTGAAGCGGTCCCCGACTCGTCTCAGGCATGTCGCTTGCAGACACAACACTGTCTGGTTTTGATGACGAAAATCCTGAACCACCATCATGATCACAGAAACTTGACACAGGCTCCGATTCCCGCTCGCATGACGAAACAGAACTAACCCGGTCCGACTGACAGTCTGATTGCGATCGCGTATCTACATCTCCACTGTCGGCACTGGCACTCGTTGAAGGATAATAATAATAATAATAATAATAATAATAATAAGGAACATTTAGTGCGCTTAATCTTAAACAAAAGCCCTAAGCGCTTACAGCAATAAGCCCTAACACACACACACACACACACACACACACACAAACACACACACACACGCACATACCCACACACCAGCGAAGGAGCAGAAAAATTATGTTTTGAAGAGAGTTGTTTTGAGGGAGGACTTGAAAGAAGAAAGACTGTTTGAGTTTCGGAGTGCAGAAGGGAGATTGTTCCAGCAGGAAGGAGCCTGAAAAGAAAAAGAACGTTCACCAAGTGTTCTGGCTCGAAAACGAGGGATCTGCAGAATGCGAGTGTCAGAAGAAGAGCGAAGCTGTCTGGAAGGAGTATAGGTCGACAGAAGTTTAGAGAGGTAAGATGGAGCGAGGCCATCCAATGCCTTGTAGCAGAGCAAAGAAAGTTTGTACTTGATGCGTTTTTCAACAGGAAGCCAGTGCAAAGATTTAAGCAAGGGAGAAAACATGAGAGTTTTCGGAGATTTCGAGACAAGGCGAGCAGCATTATTTTGGACTTTCTGCAATTTTGCAAGAAGATTCTGTGGACAGCCAGCAAGAAGAGAATTACAGTAGTCAAGTCTTGAAAGAATGAAAGCAGAAACCAGAGTCTTGGTGGCTTCTTCAGACAGAAGGTGGCGCACAGAACTGATTCGCCGAAGCTCCAAGTAGCAAGCACGGCAGATAGAAGAAATCTGATTTTGAAAAAGAGTGTCTGATCAAGTACAACGCCTAGATTTCGCACAGTGGTAGAGGTCTGAATGAGAGAGGTACCAAGTTGGACAGAAGAAGGAACAGAGATTGTAGACATGAGCCGTTTTGGGAGAATGAAGATCAGTTCAGTTTTGTCATTGTTTAACTGAAGTTTGTTGCAAGTCATCCATGCCTTTATGTCAGAGATGCAGAGCTGTGAGCGATCAATGATGGAGGAGAGGAGAGAGATGTCACCAGAAATGTACATTTGATTGTCATCAGAGAAGCAGTGGTGTGAAATGTCATGATGGGCTACAATGTCAGAGATGGGTTGGGTATATAGAACAAACAGAATGGGACCAAGGACAGAGCCTTGGGGAACACCATAATTCAAGTCAGCAGAGCTGAAGAAAAACCATTGACAGAGACAGTTAGGATAACTAGGCGGCTGCTCAGTGACGGTCGAACACTCGCTTTGTACATCCAAAGAATCATCTGCCTCTCCTCCTCTCTTCGATTTCTTCGCCCCTCGGGTAAAAGAAAAATCCAACAACGTGCCTCGTTTCGCCATGATGGAACCTCAGGCAGAAACGCAGGCTGCCGTACCGCGAGCGGTGATTGGCTGAAAGCAAACTTTCCAACCAATCGCAGTTGACTATACAGACATGCGTTTACATTCAGTTCCTACTGCTCATGCGGACAAGGCTGACCTTGACATAGCTGATGACAGCTTCGCTTGGTTCGCTCGGTAGATTACTAGGCCAAGCGGACGCAAGATTAAAAAGGCAAGGGAGTGAAAAAAAATTAGCGCAGTCACGACTGGCGAGCGCGGCATTTCTTGTTTGGGTGCGGAGCAGCGGCGCGCTGGGCTTACGGTTTGCGTCTTTCGATTTTTTTAAGCGGTATTTTCGCTAATTCCGCGCTCTAGAAATCACCTCTGAGTATACACCAAGCAGCGCCCACTTCATTTGTTTTCTGCAGCCATTTTCAGAACGGACAATTCAATTCATCCATCCTCATCCATCCATTGATTTCTCCACTTGTTTTTCTTCGGGTTATTGGTCGATACTCCGTGCCTCTGCGATGTCATTAATCAGCTCCATTTTTGACAAAAAAAAGGAAAACAAGATGGCGGATTTCAAATACGAGTGGCGTGAAAACCTGAATCGGAACACACACACACACACACGGGGGGGGGGGGAAATTTGCTATACGTAATTCCTATCAATACGGAAGGTCTCCCAACCCTGGTCTCCTCAGTGCCATCTTGCTTTTCACAGGGACAATCAGCTGACCTAAAAATAGTAGTAAATTTGTTCATTCTAGTTCGAGCGCTGCCTATCTCTGCATACTTACAGTGTTGTATTAGGCAAGCTGTGCGTCATGTTCGCTGGCAACAGGAGTTGAGCTAGTTGCTTGCCTTTTCTGGCTTCTTCCCCAATATTTGGCTTGGCCACTAATGTCACTCTAGAGTCACAATTACGCTGAACCTTCAACTTGTGGCCATTTCCATAATAAAAGCTCAAGCGCACAAATTGTAAATTTCTGAGCAGTAATTTCTTCTCAATAAGTGCTGTCAAACAACTTGAAATTTGTAGCCAAGCACCTTGACTGTCATATGGACTGCTGCGCTGTCAAGTGTCTCACACAGCTGAGCTGGCCATACAGCTCTTTGAACAAAAAACACTCAAAAGGAACACAAATCAGTCGCAGAAAAAAGCACTAAATAAGAACACCATTCACCAAACATTGTTTTTCATGATTAGGTCTACGCACCAATTGTGTGGTATGTGTCTATGCATGTGTGTGTTTTCCAGGTGATATATAAATTCATGTTAAGAACAGTAAAAAAAAAAAACCCAACCCATGCCACCACTATTATATTCTATTTTTCAAGGTACAGAGCTGTGATCATGTGTGTACTCATTAGGAAGGTGCATCCGAAGTGACGAAATGCTGCCGCTCTCACATGTCTCATGACTAAGTCCTGGAGAAAAACACACAAATCCCCCTGTCTGAAGAGAGCTGCACCACTCTTGTGCACAGGCCTGTACTCCCATTGAGAGGCTCACATTACTCTAAACTGAAGAGTTCACCAACTTCTAGCTGTGGAGAGGTCCATCCTTCTCACTGCACTTGTGAACTCGCTATGTTCCCTATAACATGCATAATGCATCTTGACATAATTGCTGTAAACAAAGAGAAGGGTGTGTCTCAAACACACACAGAAACAAAACAGGGCCATTGCACAGACTCATGTTGTTTACATATGCGAGTCCATTGCACAGACTCATGTTGTTTACATATGCGAGTCAAACTATGTACATTGGAAACATAGGCATATGTTCTGTTCACGTCAGTCACAAAATACAGTAACAACTTGAAACAACTGGCTCTGCCAGTGAACAAAGGATATACTCCTCCCGCTCCACCCTTGCCATATGCAAAGTCTGGAGGCAAGTCAGTATTGCTCTTTCTCCTTTCTCCATCTACACAGTGACACACACAGACACACATCACAAGGTAAAAGCCAGCAGACACCTTTTTTATGCACCAGATTTGCACAATTAATAAAAGTAAGAGAAAGGTAAAACATGACTACTTTTTCTTTAAACACTTTGCCTCAAATGATGACACACGTACATCTTTTTTTAGCAAACAAAATTCGACAGTCTCCACAGACCTATGAAACAGCTTTCTTTCCTGGGTTTTGGCCTTGCAAACCGCAAAACCTTTGCACTCTCTGCAACCTCATATCAAGTTACAAAATATGAATCAGGTAAACTATGCACCCCTAGTCTATCTGGGGAAAAAAAATAGTGAAAAGAAAAGAAAAACAAATTACTGAATCTTCTCTAAACCAATTTTTAAAATATCATTACCTGCAGAATAATCTTTTTTTCCTCCTTTCATTTCTTTCACATCTTACTAACTTGGAAGTTGACTAAACTTATCATGGGCTGGTCATGGCCTTCCGTCTAATTTATCACTGGCGCTTCCCATGCTATTCAATGAAAACTATCCAACATGCCCACACCTCCATGTACAATGCCATCAACCAGTCTGTCCTGGGGAACATGTGACCATCCTACAGGTCATAAACCAATCACCTTTTTTTTATTTGTACACTACTTTCAAACCAATGAAATCCCAATTTCATGTTCCCAAAGAATAGGTAACCCAAGGCAAAAAGGGGGTAAACAAGATTTTAAAACCCTTTTTTTAAAAGTCTGCAAAAGGGTAAAAAATTTTCCTTCCCCAATGACATACTCCACTCTTTCCTTTCTGCCCTGCACAAAACATTTTCTCGCTCCTTTTAAAAATGTGGACTTTTCAATCTTAACTTTCCCAAAATTAAAAAAAAGGAAATGAAAAACTGTTTTTTTTTTTGGGTTTTGGGTTTTTCAACACCCCAAAAAACCTGCTGTTTTGGCATCCGGGCCCAGTTATTGTCAGAGGCCCCAGTTTACCAGAAAAAACCCACCAAAAAAATTTCATGATTATTTAATGACTTAAAACTTTTTAACATTTAACCCAAAATTTAAACCCAAAAATGTCATATAAATTATATACAGTTTTGAACCTGCCGGGTTTTAAATTTTCCCCCTGGTTGGAAAAAACCTGTCTGGCCATCGCCTACCCTCTCCTGAGGAAAGGTTCTTTTCACACAAATTTCTTTGACCCTTTTGCAAAAAATTTTTCCTTTTTTTGGGAAAGCGAAACCGGGACATTATGAGGGGGAAGGGAAAAGATTTCCCCTCCTATTTTTTTGGCAAGATACCACTCAGCCATGTTTTTTGATCAACAAAAATTATCAAAATCCCTTTTCTTTCCAAGTAAAAACCCCTGTTTGCCCAGGTGAAAATTTTTCCAGAAAGAGTTTTCATAATTCTTCTCTGGAGGGAAAAGGCTGGGCCATCTCCCAGCAGTGGGAAAAATGTCTTTTTCATCTCCAGAAATTTTCAAAACATGTGCTGCATCAACAAAAAACCTACCTAAACCCAAACTAAAAACGACCACCACATCCAAGCCGAGGATCAAGTCACTCACCTTAATGCCAGCCTAAAGGAAAAAGCCCCTGAAGGGGGAACCTGACTAAACGAAAGATCAAAAAAAGCAAACAAACCCGGGCTTTATAAAGAGCACCCCAAAACCGTTTTCATGATCAACAAAGAAAACAAAACCCTGGCTTTATAAAGGGGGCCCCAACCCCCGGGTCTAAAGGGTAAACCCAAAGCAAACCCCCCCCTGGGCTTTATCAGGGGGGCACCCCCACCGTCTAATAAACAACAAAGCAAAAAAAACCCGGGGGCTTTACAAGAGGCACACCCCCGTTTTCTTGATAAAAACAAAGAAAAACAAAACCCCTTGGGTTTATCAGGAGGCACCCCAACAGCCCTAAACAATTTCCTTTGAAACAGTTCAAAATCCCAAGACCCTGATACGCCCTAGAAACGGCATAAGCTAGTCCAACGTAGCATAAAAAAATTTGGATGACTTCAGAACCTTTAAAAAGGGTTTTTTCAGTATTAGAAGCCTGCTATTTTTTCCAAAATGATTTTGCCACCATGAATGTTTGGAGGAGATGCCACAAGCCCTATATAAACCCAAACCCCTAGCGACGGGGAAAAAAAAAAGGGCAGCTGACGCCTTCTGAAAATTTCCCCCAAATGGGTTTAAAAACCCTTTCAGTTCGAACATTTCGGGCTGCCATTGATAGTTAATCATCCACTAGACCCTTTTTGTTGTCCTATGACTAACCTTTTCCCATCCTAACCCACTATAATAGGCAGGTGTTTCCTTTTCCAGGACAAATTTAAAGTGAGGAACAGCCCCCTACAGAAAACCGAAGCCCCACCATCCCTGACAACCTTCCCCCCCAGGGGGGCTCTCCACGAATAAAAAAACTTCTGAAATTATCCGCCCCTAAATTTTCGAAGTTTCCCTTTCTTCTATTAAGAAAGGGTGAAAACCTTAGTCGCACCTTTTTCGCCCGTTAATGGGGGTGTTTCCTCGGGGGGCCCTGGGGCAAGGGGGGAGCAACCTCTTTGGGACAACAGGGCACGGGAGCGAGGGAATGGCGCTATTTTAAACTGATCTGGGCCTTCCAATCAAGGAAAGCTGCAGGCTAAAACCATCCAGATGGAGGAGAAAAGGCCCCCACCGAGAAAGGAAAAAAATCTGTGCGGGCCCACCGGGGGTTTGGAAAACGCCCTAAACACTGCTCCAAGCCTTCCCCCGGGTCATGGAAAAATGGCAATTTCCGAAGTCGGATGTGCAAGTCCTGCCCTTGTGGGGGGCTTTTGGGCCCGCAAAACGCATCCCCGCTCACATGACAGACAACCTTGGAGAATCTCGATAGGTCCGGGAAGGGTTGGGGGACCCGCCAGGGTCGGATCTCTGGGGGGCCCTGCCTTCAAAAGTGCATCGGGGGTTCCCCTGCTGACCCGAACGAAGAAAAAGAAGAAGACCAGCCGCGGGCCCCCAAATTTAATTAGTCCCCCGGACCCGGCTGGGAGGTCGTAGGTTTTTTTTCCCAACAAAAACTGATGGATTTTTCTCCCCTCAACAGCCCCTACCCAGAGCTTTTTTTGCAAACAGACTCAACTGGGAAACGGAAGCAAAACAGCCCCAGTTTCACCCCCCTTAAAAATGGTGCTTTCTGAGACTTTTGGGGCTTTCCAAAAATTCCCCTGACCAAAAAACTGGGGTGTCTGTATCTCTCGAGCCTGGTTGATGCCAGGAAAAACTTTTTGAAAATAAGAAAGAGTACAGCCCTGTCATGAAACCCTAAAAAGGAAATCTGTGTTTATTTCTTCACCCTCATCCTTATCAACCCGCATAAAATTTCCAATGCCACACTCATGCCCGGTTTCGCAATTTCCCAGGGGGCTGTAAAGGGAAAGGAAATGGTGGAAACCCTCTAGGGGAAAGGGCTCAACTCGGGGCCAGGCCCAAAGAAAAAAGGGCAATTATTGTTGTCAGTAGGGGGGCTTAGGAGGGGGTTTTAGTTTCTTTTTCTTTTCTTTCGGGGCGTACGCAGGCTAAATTACTCCTGGGGACGCTCCCGAAACCCCAGGCAGTATTTTTGTGTGTAGCCCCTTTTTTTAAATCCCCCTTTGGGGGCCAGCCATACTCCCCCCGGGGGAAAGGTGAAAGGCTATGTTCACGTGTAACCCTTACCAAGGGCCCAAACGGGCCCTTCTCTTCCAAAAATTTTGGTGATGGGTTTTTAAAGTGGTGAAAAGATGTTATGCGTGGTTCACACAGGGAAACCCTTGGTTTTTTTATTCTTTAAAAGGACTAAGGGGGAAATGGGTCAGCCCCCAATTTGTTTCCCCCCCCCCCCCCCCCCCCCCCCCCCCCCCCCCCCCCCCCCCCCCCCCCGGGCAAAAACCCCCCTAACCAAAAAATTCGAACCCGCCCCCCAGGATCGGAGTCCAGCGCTTTTACCAACGGGAGCTTTTCCCGGCCCCGGGGGGTGTTATGTGGGGTTTTGGGTCAGAAAAAAGGTTTCCCACTGGACACTCCCAAAGTGACTGGGTAGCAGTGGGGGGTCTCATCTGTGGACTGCCCCCTTGACTTTAAAATGCTCCCGGGTGGTTTGCGGGTGCCAGGGTCAGGGCCCGGGGCCGGCTGTGAAAAGATCAGTGGGGGCAAAAACCCGGAGGTCCCCATAAAAAAAAGGGGCCCAAAACCCCCCCCCCCCCCCCCCCCCCCCCCCAAGGAAATACGGGATACGGGGGGGGTGGGATTTTGACTCTTGGGGGGAATTTTGGGCCGTGAATTGCACCATGCTGCCTTGGCTGTACTGGGAAACAAATCCAGCGATGGGGGCTGAAAACAGGGGGACCTGTCAGCCCCCCTCCCATAACAGATTTCCCTTTCCCTAGTTAACCCGCAGATTTTTCTTCTTTTTCTTTTATTTTTTTTATTTTCTTTAATAAACTTGGAACCCCTACAAGTTGGTGAAAAAAAAATTTTTTCCACTTATGCTGCCCTTTTGGCTCCCCTGTTTATGAGAAGTTTGAATTTTCCCATGGCATCAGAATTAAAAAGGGAAAATTTTTTTTTAAAAATTACTTTTTAATTTCTAACATATTTTACCGTGGCTCACAAATGCAAATCGGCAGCAATTTGCTTTTTCCCGGCCTCGTATACAAAAAAAAGTCCGTAGGGACAAAAAAAACCCCTTTGAAAGGGCCTCGTGATTTGGGCACTTTGCCCCAAACCATCCCCCTTTTTCAGGAAAATTTTTAAAACCCTTTGCTGGGAACTCCTAAAGGGAAACCCAAAGGGAAGGCGGGGGGTAGGGAGGGCCCTGGTGAGCCCGGAAAATTAGGTTAGATTAAACGAAATTTTTTGAAAAAAAATTTTCCCTTTTTAAATTTACACTTTAATATACCGTGGCTCACTAATGCAAGTCGCACTACCTGGAAAGGAGGGCTCACCGGGGTTACCGCCGGGGAGTAGCAAAAGACCCTAGCGTGCGGCAGAGGGGAATTGGGCCACCCCGCTAAAGGCGATCCCCCTTTGACCCATCACCCCGCCAGGAGGGAAAACATCCCCCCCAGTAAAATTTGGTTAAAGGGGTCCCAAGGGGGAACCCCAAATTTATTTGGTTTTAAACACACTTGAATGCGGGCATTATGACCCTACTGCCAGCGAAAAAGGCCCATGCCCCTCCCAAATCTCCTTCAGGTCTCGCTACGCGGGTTTTAATGACTTCCCCCAGCCCATCGAGAGTTTTAAAGAGCGCCTGATGTCCTCCTTTTCACCTTCGTTTAAGAGAGAAACGGTGGCGCTGTTTGGGAGCGACAGTTTTCGTGCGTTTCCATACCCCCCAGAGCGCGCACCGGAAAGAAAAATTGGCCGCCCTTCGTCGTGGGGGGGCCGAGAATAGAAGTGAAGGAAAATGGAATAGTCGGGAAGGAAAACCCCTGGAATTTGGTTTTTCGCAAAAAAATTTTGGGAGGAGGCGAAGAGTATGACCCCACCGGTTGGGAAGCGACGTCCCCGGGTAGGCCCCGAAGGGCGGGGATTCACTGCAGCGTCTCCCTAGGCCGGGAAAACGAGAAAGGCTGTTTTTAAAGGGAAAAGGGAATTTCAGAGAACACCCCCGGAGGGGCCCTCGAAAGGGGGGGCCCTGAGGGGGGGAGGAAAAAGAAAAACCCACGCCGGGGTACGGCGGGGGCATGGGGGCCCCCTGTGGGGCTGTCCCTAAACCAGATCCCGCAAAAGGGGTGGTCCACAAAGGGGGGGCCCCCCAAATTTTGGCGTTTAGTGGGGGAAAATAGCCCCCCTTGTGAACCACAACAGAGGGGGCGGGAATTTTTTTTTCTTTATGAAAGAAAAGCTAGTAGTTCCCTTTTGGGAAACGAGGGGGGAATGAGGTGATATTTGCGGGGTTGGAGCCCCAAAGAGAGAGCCGGGCCTTTTTCCAGGGACACTTTTAGAAACTTTGGGTGCCGGGCCCTGGGGGAAATTTCCCCCAAGGCCATTACCGGGGGAGGCCCCCTTTGGCGGGCCCGCGTGCCCCCCGAAAACAGTAGCCGGGCGTGAAGATAAGCACGATTGGTTCCCGTGGGGAAAATTGCCGACCGGGGCTAAAGGGCAGGGGACCTGTTTTTAAGGCGAGGGGGTTGTCGGGCAAAATGAGCCCGGTGAACCGTTCTGGAAACCACGCTTGGGCCCGGGCCCATCGGGGACCCACAAGAAAAACGCAGGGCCCTGCGTTTCCCTTTGGGCTTTGCGGATAACTTTTCCCCAAAAAAGGGGAAGGGGGGAAAAGGGGGCATACCCCTCACCCGGGGACCAAGGGTTTCCCCCGGGGGCGTCCACAGCCCCGCTGCCAGCCCCCGGAACTGGGGGACAAAACAGCTGAAAAACGGTGGTAAAACCCGGGGTTTCCCGAACAGGGCTACCTGGGGTTTTTGAAAATACAGCCCCAGAGGGGTTTCCGGATAGATTGGACGAGAGCCCCATTTGGGGGGGAAAACCCATTGCGACCGGCTGGGGGAGTCCCGAGAATGTTGATCTTCCCGGGAACGTGCTTGGCCGAGACCCGGGAATTGATTGTGCCCTCCCCCCAAAAGGGGAAAAAGCTTTTCCCCCCTTCGGGGGACAGGGAGTGAAAACCCCCCCCCCCCCCCCCCCCCCCCCCCCCCCCCCCCCCCCCCCCCCCCCCCCCCCTCCCCCCCCCCCCCCCTGTTTGGATATAACCCCGCCACTTTTCCTGTTTTTGGTGTTGAGGGGGAACGTTTTTTTTCCCTTCGGGAAAGGGGAAGAAACCCCTTTAAAAGGATTGGAACAGGCTTCCAGCCCAGCCGTTTGGGATATGCCAGGACCCATCTCCGGGGACCTTTCCCCCGGCCCCCCTGTCAAAGAGCTGACGTGGGAAACCCCCCCGGACGGGAGGGTCCGTGAACAGGTCCTCCTGTGGAGGAGGGGGTGATGGGGACTCCCGAGCCAGCGGACGGGGAGTGCCGGGGGCCACCGTTTGTTTGGAACCAAGACCGAGAAAAGGGAAAGGGTTTCCCAGGGGCCCTGCAACGCCTGAACCAAGGCTTGCGAAAAAAGGGCTTTAAAAACCCCGGGTTTGTGCATTTCGGGCCGGGGGGCCCCATTTAAGGGGGGGGCCCAAGGACTCCATCAGACCCAAAAGGAAAATTTTAGCTTTCGGGTGGAGTTTGACCCAGGAAAGGAAAAGGGCCCAAAAGGGTGCTGGAGGGAAAAAACCGGGCGTTGGGGGGTTGGAGAGCCCAACCATTTTGGTGGTGTGGAAGGACATGCCCAAAAAACTGAAACGCTGCGAGGGGATGAAAAATTGGGAAAACTTCCCCCCCGTTGCGAAACAAATCCCAGCTGCCGCCCGGGGGGGTTAAAACCGGGGGGCTTCCCGGGGAGAACAGAGTCCCTGGATGAGGCAAGAAGGACCCCAATCGCGAGATGGGCCCCTTCAGAAAAAATTCCTTTTTCCCGAAAAAGAACCAAATTTCCCCCCGGGCCACCTTCATAAAAACCCCGGGGGGCCGGGGCTAGCCCAAAGGGAAGCCCCTGAATAAAAATGGGGGTTTTGATCAAAAACCTTTGTTTATATTAAATATTTACCATCTCTTTAAAATTTTTGCTTAGATTTTGGGACGAAGTCGCGATGGGCCCAAAATCGATTTGTATCGTTTTCTTTAAAAAGACAACCCCAGCCCCTCTCCGCGCACTTCCTTTTCCCGGGGGTTTTTTTTCCTCTAGCGTTTTTTTAAATTTTAAGGCTATCTCCCTTTAAAGGGAAATACCCCCCGGCTTTTACGGAACACAGGGGGGGGGAAGGGCTGGGGGGTTTTTTTCCAATTTTTTTTAATGAGAGGGAAAGTTTTTAAATATAAACTGGGTTTAAAATTAAAAACCTCTTTTAAAAATTAAATTAAACCATCTCATTAAATATTGGCCTTTCAGAAAAGGAAAGGGGGGGACTGTTTTTGTCCCATTGAATAAATTTAACCCATTGCCTGAACCACCAGTTATATTTTCCAAAAAAACGGGAGTTTGGGGGAAAGGGTTTACACCCCAATAACAAACATTTGTAAAATTGCCCCTAGCCCCCCGGGCATTTCCCCTTCTTTAGTGCCCTTCGCCGGACTGCTGTTTTGGTGGCCGCAACCATTGCAGGTAGTCCCCAGCTTCCCAATTCAGACCTCTGGGGAACCCCCTCAGGTATGTCTTACGAAGCTAAGGTGATTGCCAATCGCCCCTTGCATAAACGGTCCCCAAAATTGTTGGGGGTTCGACCCCATAGTTGTGGGCCCAGGCTCTTATCTCATGTGCTTTTCCTTCGGTTTTTTTGCCCCTCCCCCGGGGGAACTTTGACCCATCCTCCAGGTTGAGAGCTACTTTACGCTTGTTTGATTGTATTTCAAAAACCATCTGGAGAACGTTGCTCGGGAGATATCCGATGTGTAAAGGGGTTGACCCAGAGAAACGGGGCCCTTTGTGAAACCGATCGAAATTGCGTGATCTAACTCGGTATTTTTTGAGCCCCTTTCACGGGGCCCCAAAACGCCACACCCAAACCCCTTCTGGGATTTATGCCCCCCTTGAGAGGGGGTTTAACCCTGGATGGGGGGGGGGGAAAGTCCTCGGGTTTCGGGTTTTTTGGCCAAAAATTTCCGGAAAAAACTGGCCGCTGATTGACCCAAATTTTTTTGCATGTGCCCCCCCCGTTTTTAAAAGGCCAGACGGGTTTAGTGATTCCTGACACTCTTTGCCCGTCGCCAGTGCCCCAAAAAATGCTGTTTTATATGTGACCCCTTTGAGAGGAAGTAGTTTTTTAATTTTTGAATTTTCTGTCCCTTGAGGGATTCAGAAAAACTGCAAGTCCCCTTGGGGTAAGAACTTGGGGACCTTTTTTGGTTAGGTTCGCCGCTCCCCTGATAAGATCTTTTCATGCTTTGTTTGCGTCCTCCTTTGGGTTTACGCTGCCCCTTAAAACCGAGGCAATGGCTGCTCTTTTAGTTTTGGAGAGCCCGCCGAAAGGGTTTTTTGAGTTGGGAAATTTTTTTTTTTTTTTTTTTTTTTTTTCCAAAAAAGGGGTTACAATGTGGCGTGCACATGGTTTTGGGGAGGGTCTCTGCCTTGTTTGTTTTCCCCCATTTTTTTCCGTTTCCCCAAAGGTGGTGGTAGACTCCCCGGTTGAGGGTCTTACTAGCTTTTAACAGCTTTTAGGCTTTCCCCCGTTCCCCTTTTTTGCAAGTATTGCGCATAATTTCCATGCGTGCAAGTTTAGTGTTGCGGGGTTTCCGTTTCGTTTTTCCCCCACCTTGGTTGCCTTATGTCTTGTTTTGTATCCCCAGGCCATTGGTTTTTTTCGTGACAAAACCTGGGGTAAGTGGGGAACCACTCTTTTGTCGGCCAAAGGGGGTTTACCAAGAGAGGTTTGCTTTCCCCCCCTCTTTTTCTTTCTCTATCACTTGGGGGAAAGGATTTTTCCCCCCCCGGGGGGGGTAAGCGAAGCTAAAAGGCCCCTTTCCCGTTGCACTCCATCGGGTCCACTTTCCCTTTCCTGGGGGTCTGGGGCTGGCGAGATGTAAAAAAAAGGGGGGGAGCCCCCATTGAATTTCGTCGCAGAAGGGGGGCTAATTGGGCGCCCTACTTTTCCCAAACCCCCTGCAGTTTTTCCTTGACTTTAAATCCCCCTCTGTAGGGGTGATCTTGTCCCCCCGGGGGGGGGAAAAAGGTCCCCCCCAAAATTTTGTTTGCATGCCCGGCCCATGTGTTTCGCCCCACAGATTCCCCCCTTGGCAAAGCGTCCCATAACAATGCTCCCCCTTGAATTTAAAATTTGGGGGGATGATGCCTCCTTTATTGTTTATGAGGAAAACCACTGTGGGTTTTTGTCTGACCCGACTAAAATCTCTCCTGGCCGGGGGTTCCGACCTGCAGCTCTTGGAGGGAAAGGGCTAAACCCCCCTAATTCCCGTCTGTTTATATGGTAGCCCGCCCTCTTCCCGTCCCAAATTTCCCCCTGACTGTGGTTCCAGAGGTGATTCTAGGTTCCAAAAAAGGGGGCCCCGGGGCCCCCTCGTGTAAAAAAAGGGGGGCCCCCCAGGGGGGGCCCAAATTTTAATATAAAAATTTCTTTTAATTTTTTTAAAGGCAGGTACTAAAAATGTTTAAAATTGTTAACTCCTTGTATTAGAAAACATTCAGGGATTTACTTTTAATTTAAACCACTCCAAACCAGCCCAAGCCCACACGGAAAATCCCAGATCCAGGTTGAAAGGGAACAAAGGGTTTTCTATTAAATTTTTTTCTTTGTGACCCGCGTGTTTGTCTCCCTGTGTCTGGCTTCGCTGTAAATAAAAGCCCCCAAGCGCTCTGAAGCGGTCCCCGTCAGTCTCAGGGGAAGGGCGCTTGCCCGACAAACCTGGGCTGGTTTTGTTTACGAAAATCCCAACCACCATCATGAACAGAAACTTGACACAGGGTCCAAATTTCCCGTCGCCCTGAAAAAAACCCGAACTAAACCCGGGCGGATGACATCTGATTGGCCCCATCGCGTATCTACATCTCCACTGTCGGACTGGCACTCGTTGAAGGGTAAAATAGACGGCGTCGGGCGGGCGAAAAACTCGCTTTGGGACATCCAAAAAAATTTTACCCGCCTCTCCTCCTCTCTTCGATTTTTTCCCTTCCCCCCTCGGGGAAAAGAAAAATCCAACAACCGGGGCCCTCGTTTCCCATGATGGTTCCTCAGGCAGAAAAAACCCGGGCGCCGTACCGCGAGTGTGATTTTGGCTGAAAGCCAAAATTTCCAACCAATCGCGTTGACTATTTCAGACCCCTGCGTTTACATTCCCGCCCTTCCTATGCTCATGCGCACAAGGCTGACCTTGACATAGTGATAGCCCCGATGACCCGCTTCGCTTGGGTTTGGGTCGGGAAATTTTTCTAGCCAAGCGGGCGCGAGATTTTAAAAGGGGAAGGGAGTGAAAAAAAAATTAGCGCAGTAAGACTGGGGGGGGCGCGGGTTTCTTTTTGTGTGCGGGGCAGCGGCCGGCTGGGCTTACGGTTTTGCGGTCTTTTTTTATTTTTTTAAAACGGGATTCCGGGTAATTCCGCGCTCTAGAATCACCTCTGGTGTTGTTTTATGTGGGCCCCCCCAACCGTGTTCCGATGATCTGTGTACACGAGCCCAAAGGGGGAGGCAGAGTGATTGGAAAGAAGCCTTTTCCCCAAAAGTGGGCAAGCCACTGTTGGGATTGTTCCTTGAACCAGGGTTGTATACCCGATTTTCTGGTTCTAATTTATCTCTGACCGGGGAATCCCCGGTGGCTACTTCCCGTTGCAGGGGGGGCTTTTGAAGTTTCCCCCAAAGGTAAAAAAGGGGGGGTAGAGACTCCCCCTGCCTAGTACTGCAAAGAGATTTCCCGGCTGAGAATGATGGGGTGGGGAAAAAAGGTTTTTTTGTGTCAGAAGGGCCCCACCCTGGCCTTTCGGGTTTGGGCCGTGTAAACGTTGTTTCGAATTCCATCCCCAGATATGTAAACTTTTCCCGGAGGGGGTGAGGTTTGGACTTGTCCCAACCGGAAATTAAAAAAGCCCCCAGGGCTTCGTAACTTGCTAAGACCGTCATTTTGGGTTTAGGCACCCTTTTCTCCCTTTTCCGCCAGAAGTTTGCCCCGTTTGTCCCCAAAAAGGTATTACCTGATCTTGCTTTTTGCGTAAATTTGGGTAAACCTCCCTTTACCCCTCTGGGGAAGACCAAAAGGGGAAAGGGTCAACCCCAAAGGGGGTACCCGGTTTCTGGGGAAAAATTTTCCCCCCCAATTTTGGAAACCAACCATTTCCCGTCCCTTTCTGCCCCCATTTTTATGGAAAAGCATCCCTGAGGGCTAATTTAATTTGGGCCCCAAAGTGGGCTTAGGGGTCTCCCATGTTGTCTGGGGATTCCAACTTGAATTTTACCTTCTTAAAAAAAACGTTGAGGGGAGAAAAATTTCCAAAAATGGGGCGGTATCCTCCTAGGGCTTGGAATTTTCGAAAAAGCCGCTGGGAGAGCCGGGGTGATGACAAAGTTCTTTTACCCCTTTTAAAAGGCCCTTTTTTCATTTATTTTTCCCCCACTTCCGTTTAAAAAGGTTTTTGTTCCCCCCGACTTTGGAAAATGGGGAAAATATAGGGGGCTTTGCAGAGTCGGCTTTCCTTTTTTTCCCCAAAAAGGGGGGGAAAACCCCTTTTTAACGATGTTTAAGACCCCGGCGGGCGCCCCTTTTCTTCCCCTCCTTTTTACCTGGCCCCTAGGGGCCCCTTTTAGTGGAAGCAGGAAATAAATGTTCGTCAGTCCCCCTCCTCCCCCCCCCCCCCCCCCTTTTCCCTTGTGGGAAAAATTTTCCTTTTGGGGGGAGGGTTAGAGAACTGGTGCCCTTTTTTGCCCTTGGGGCCCGTAGGGGTTGGTTTTTTGGTTGGGAAATAGGGCACTGCCCCCGGTACCAGGGGACTGGGGCGATTTTTGGGAAATCCCTACCCCCCTTTTTTGGGTGTTGTAATTTGGGCAACCCCCAGGGCGTTCCCCCTTTTTCTTTTTTGGGGGTACCTGAGGAGGGAGCGAGTCCCTGGCCTCCCATTCCAAAAGCCCTTTTTTTTTTCCAATTTTAGATTCTTCAAAAAAGTCCCTTAGAAAACACCCTCGATTTTTTTGCAGTTGTGTCTGATTTCCATAAAGGGAAAGTTAGTGGAAATTTCCCGGGCTTCCCCTCTCTCATCCCATTAAACTGGGGGCAAAGAAGGGGGACCTGTGCGCGCTCCCCCATCTCCGCCGCCGGTGAATGGTTTTTATTCATTGGGGCCAAAAAAAATCTGCGCTTGCCCCCCTTTTCCACTGTCTGTCTGCACCTTTTTTTCGGGGCATGGGGTTGGAGAAAAACTACTACCCTTTATAATTTGCTTATATGAGTCAGAGCACTTTTGTAGGGGGAATAGTGGCTCCCTTTTGGACCCTAAATTTTTCTTGGAACGTTTTTGGGGGGTTCTCGTGTCGGATCTCCTTCAAAAAATTTTCTCCAGATTTCTCTCGGGGGAACGAAGAGGGCGGCCATAATCCCCCAGGAAAGGTGAGTATTTCTTTTTCCCCCCTTTTCCTTTTATTCTGGGGTGTCAGGACCTCCCCGGGCCCCATTTCACCCCCCCTTTTTTTATGATGTTAGCCATAAATTCCCCTTTGTCTCCTACAGAAAGAGTTTTTCTGCCGAGGATTCCTGGGCCCCTCTTTTCCCCTCTCTAAGACTCCTGAGGCCCCCCCATCAAATTGTGACTCACACTCCTCTTCTTTTTCCGACCTATATGTGTTTCTGGGGCCCCAAAGGGAGAAAAGGGCCCCTCCGTAGGAAAAAAACCCTATTCATCTGGGATGTCCTTTCGTGAAGTCTGAGGTAGGCTCCCCCGGTTTTGTCAGTCCCGGGTCTTTTCCCCCTTTTTGCTCCGAAATTTCCACAATTTGGGGCGCGATCATTTACTCTGGGGAATCTTTGCTCTACCTGTGTCCCCCCTTTGATCCTCTCTATTGGAATGAGGTCGTTTTTGGGATTTCGATTTGGGGTTGTTCTCTGGACACCTTTCATACGCACCGGAATTAAAAACCTCTGTGTTGTGTCCCTTTGGGCACTTTGGGTAGAAATGTAGGCACGGTTCAAATTCGCGAATGTTCCGGAAATCCCCGTGAACCGGTTTCCCTGTAGGCAAGTGGCCCCCCTTTTGGTGTCATGGGGCCCCCCCCAGCCTTTTGGGAGGGGTTCGCTTGATCTTTCCCCGGGGACCCCCTGGGTTTGGGCGAAGGGCACTGGGGGGCTGGGTGTTTTTTCAGTAAATTCCCTTTCCCAAAGGGGTACAAGTCTTGATCACTCCGTGGCGTAAGTCCCTTTTTGGGCCCCCAGTGCCCGCTTATAATTGAAGAGGCCGGGCGTGTTCTGTTGTCGGATGGGGGGTTATCCCCCCGAACTGGACTGCCATTTTTGTTGTGGGGAAAAACATCAAAAGTTCGCTCTTGAGCGTGCTTGTGACTCCACCGTTGACTACTCTCAAATGTTGACCCTTGAGAGGGGCACGCGCCCTTTTTTCCCGGGGTGCAAAATGGGGGCCCTGTTTCACTGGGATTTTTTCTGGGCATGAGAGCATGTGTACTTTGAACCCCTTTTCCCGTGCGCCCCGGGCTAAAGGTTTACCCTGCTGGGCCTAAATACCCGGGGCAAATGGGGGTTCGCACTGGTGCTTGCACTTGGGCCTTTTTGTGAGCTTGGGAAAGACGCCCAAAAGTCCTTTCGTTTACGCGCTGGCGCTTCGGGCCCGGGACAAGTGCATATCACTCTGCGGGTTTTTTGGTGCTCCCTAGGCGCCCCGGGCAACTGGAGGGCTGTTTCCCAGGGAATCTCTCTGGCCCGTACGTAAATATGACCAACACCCGAAATTTTTTGGGATTGCTGGAAAGCCCCCATCAGACCTTTCGCCATTGAGTGTATCCGCATATTACCTATTTGGGGTTTACGAAGGCGTGTGTTTCTTGGGAGAGGTGTTGGTTTATTTCTCTTGGCCCCCCTTTTAGAACTCTTCTTGAACATTTGCAAAAGGTGTGGGGGCACGTGTCGGGGCTGATTCTTTTTGGTGTCCCTTTTTTTCTGGATTGTTCTTTTTTCCCTTTCTTTTTGATTTGGTGGGCTGATTTGTGGAAAGAACTAGACCCCTCAAAACCCAATTTTGACTGAAAGGTTCCCCTGATTTCCCCTTTGGGTTTCTACGGTTTTCCCCCCCCCCGCCTTTTCCAAAATTGTGGTTTTTTAAAAACCCCCCAAAAGGGCACTAAAAACAACAAAATGAGAAACACCAAAAACTCGGGAAATACGAGGGGGTTTTTTAAAGGGCTAAATGTGAAAAACACTCTTTTTGACCTAGCTCTACCCGGGCCCCTTTGAATACAGCGAAAGAGGGGAGCACCCGGGAGGCTGGTTTTTACACTGGGGCACAGAGTCGCGGGTCAACACCAAACCTTTCCCCAGGCAGTCCAAGTTGCCCCCTGCGATTGTAAAACACGATCGGGGTTCATTCCCCAAAAAAAACTCCCTTTACAATCCAAAAAAACATAAGGGGAAAATCTCACCGAGTTCTTTGGGCAAAACCCCCTTGGGTTTGCTGGAAAAAATTTAAGTTTAGGGCCCTTTTAAGACCACCGCGGGAGAAAAAAGCCCCCGTACGGGAAACTGGCCCCAAAAAAAAAAGTGCCCCTAGAACCCGGAACCCCGAAAAGGAAGTGCGCAGGAGAAAGGGGGGCTGGGGTTTCTTTTTTTAAAAAATCGATACAAAAAAACGATGTCGACCATCGCGACTTCGTCCGAAAAATCTAAGCAATATTTAATGAGATGGTTTTTAAAAAAAAAAATTTAAAATGCGGCTTCTCCACACCAGCGGAGAACTTCCCGCCCCTTGGGTTGGGTCGAGATGGAAGAACGAAAATTTTAGGCCCATGGATACCGCCCCCGCCGGGGTGCATGGCATTGGGATTTTACGGGGGTTAAACCCCGAAAAAAGGAGGGCGATTTAAAAAACCGTTCAAGGGCGAGTGGTCTAGAACCCTCCACCTCCAGGAGCTTTGGGAACCCCAAAAATTCGGCCCTAAAACCCCGGAGAAGGGGTGGAAGAGACTTCCTTGTAAAAATCCCTTGGCTAAAAAGCGAAAGGAAACCCCTGGGCAAAAGGGCCCGAGAGGGCCCCCTTGGGTCCCCGAGGGGAGCCCAAAGGGGGGAGGGAAAGGGGGTGAAAAGGAGCCTTTTCTGCCCCCCCCGGAAGACGAAACCCCGACTTGATCACCCGCCGAGCCCAAGGGCTTGCGGGGAAACCGCTCCCAGGTTTCTGAAAGGGGCCCCGGGAAACCCGCCCCCAGGGACGCCCGGGGGGAAGTACCCAGGTCGGGGGGGAAGTCATTGGGGGTGGGCCGTCTGGAGTGGGAGCTTTCGGACCCCCGGCCTTTCCTGAGGCCGACCCCTTGGGTTTTCTTGCCTCGGTTCCCCCCGGGGGCCAAATGACCTTTGTCCCCCCGGGATGAGAGAATGGTGTTTTATTTAAACCCAAAAGGCCTTTCCCTTTGGGAAACGGGAAACCTCCCCGGCTTGAAATTTCTGCACGCCAGCAAACCCCGGCCCCAAAACAGGGATGGAGCCAGGGGTGATTTGAGGCCTCAATGCCCCTGAAATTTTTGGGGCCCCCCTTCATACAGTCGGGTACCCCTTTCCACTTCCTTAAAAAGGGGGGGTTAGCCAACAGGGGGTTTAAACCCCCGAGCCCAGTTCCCCTTGCCAAAGGGGGAGGGGGCCCGACCTCCCCCCTTTAGGACGACAAACCCCTCCCCGGGACAAGGGAAGCCCCGGGAAAGGGCCCCCCGAGTCCTAGAAAGGAAAAAGAACCAGGGGGACTGGGCCCTCGTTTCCCCCAACCCGAACCACCCCCGGGCGGAAACCACAAACCCGCACTGGGGGGAGAGGGTGGGGCATAAACCCCGCCCCCCAGGGGAAACCCCCAGCAGGGGCTGTGGAAAGCCCATGGTCGGGGGATTCGCCGTTGGGCCCTGGGGCCCAAAAAGGGAAAAATTCCCCGACCCCATGGGGGGGGGACTGGGTGCTAAGGTGCGGGGGGCCCAAACCCGGGAAATGGGGGGGGGGGGGGGGGGGGGGGGGGGGGGGGGGGGGGGGGGGGGGGGGGCCTTAATGCGCCAGCCCCCGAGGGGGCCCTGAAAAGAGGGCAAATCCACGTATTTTGCCCCAAAAGGGGGGGGGCCCAAACAGAGGGGGGGGAAGGGAAAAACTGGGGCCGAACGAGAAAATTTAAGCCCTTGAGAGGGAAAAACTTCCCTTGGGACGCCCCCCAAGCGAAAGGGGGGGGTAGGGCGTGAAGTCTGCCTCTTTTCCCCACCTCTGAGCCCCCGTCGTAAAGGGGGTCGTGCAAAACTTCGATTTTGCCCCTGGGGAAACGGGAAATGTTTGCAGGGAGAACCGCAGCGGGAAATGGGGGCCCGGAAGCAGTAACGGGGAAAGACAGAACTGCCTGAGTCCCATCGCCGTTGGGGGACAAGGGGGCGGGGGCCCCACAGAGCCGATCATCGTTTTTTTTGGCTTTCCGGCCCAACCCCCTAAATGGGGGGCCCCGATGCGCCGGGCCCCCGAGGGACCCCTGAAAAGAAAGGGGGGGGAAACCCCAGTGTCCCCGCCCAAAAGGGGGAGACATGAGGTGGGGGGAAGGGAAACCCCCTGGGGCCCCCCAAAGAGATTCCCAAACCCTTTAGAGGGAGTTGCTTCCCTTGGGTCCCCACCAGCAAAGGGAGAGGTAGAAGTGGAGTTGCCCCCATTAACCCCCCCCCCTGAGCCTTCCCTCTTTGGGGGCGTGCATCTTTGGGTTTTCCCCCAAAAATCCAAAACCTTTTGCGTAAATTTTGAACCGCAGCTGAACTGGACAAGGATGCAGTAACGGAAACGGGCAGAACCGCGCTGAGTTGTTTTCCCTTAGGGGCCCAAAGGGGCATATCGACAGAAAACCCCAGCTGGCCAATCATTGTCACCAAAATTAAAGGGTTTCGAGAAAAAGCCGCTGTAAAAACAACAGAACCGCAGCTGAGTTGAAGTGAACCCTTGGAGAAAGAAAAAAAAGGGGAAGAAAGTGAGCTGAAGAGAGAAGGGGGGTTTGGGCGGGCCCAAATAGGCTAGGCTAAGAAACCTTGGGGCCGTGAGACAGGAATCGAATGACGAAACCTTCGTAAATCTCGGCCCTTTTCCACCCCAAGCTTCACGTACGTTAAAACTTCCCTTTCCACCCAATCGCTTTCACGTACTTTTTTCCCTTAATGAAAAAAAAGAAGGACACCAAAAAAAGCAACAAGATCGAGCGATCGGGAGAAAAAACAAAAAATACTTAGCTGCCGTGGGACACGAGGCCCCAACCCGGGGAAATGGCTTCCGGGGGGGAAAAGAGGATGGTTCTGGCCCTGCCAAGGCACGAGGCCCCTTTTAAGGGGGTTTTTTTGTCCGTACGGAAATTTATTGTTACGAGGCAGGGATACAAATTGCTGCCGCTTATTGCATTAGTGAGCCCGGTTTTAGTTTTGTGTAATTAAAAAAAACTTTTTGCTGTGTCCTGGGAAAGGGAACGGAGGACATTAAGTTTTTCCCCCGCTTGAAAAATGTGATCTTAAATTTCAGTTGTATGATTTGTGTTTTTCAACAGCAACAGGGAAAAAACATCTGCACCAATAAAGATAGTATGTTTTCCTCCCAGTAATTTTTCAAACCTTATCCAAGAACATCTCTTTTTTTCCCCTACAAAGAGATGAAAAAACTACTACTTTCTTTCCCAAATAAAAAATTAACTTTAAACAAAAAAAAATTTTTTGAATCAACAGCAAAAATTATTTTTTATATATATATATAAAAATATATTATATATATAAAATATATATATATAAATATTAAAATTTCAAATCAGAAAACTCCTTTTTTTAAAAATAAAAAAAAAAGTAACAGATGAGTAAAAATTTAACCCTGCGTACTTTCCCCCTTCCCCAAACCCTTTAAAAAAAAAGCAAAATGAAAAAAAAATTTGGAAAGGGACGTTAATCCAAATGAACACTAGCAAAAAGATAGATTATCTTCTTGTTCAAAGTAATTAAAAAAAACCCTTTAAAGTTTTGGCAGGATAAAAAAAAGGGCATAACCCCAAAAACCCCCACTGCCCGTTATACAGGCAGTTTTCCGCAAAAAGTATCACCCGCGTAGCAGGGGAAAAAATAGAAAAAAGAAAAAAAACTTAATGTTTAATTTACAAACCAAAAATTAAAGGGTTTAAAATTTTAAAAATAAGCAAAAGGGCTACCATTTCTAATGAAGACAGGGGGGGCCCAGGACTCCTTCATTGATGCTATAGAGGGGGCCCAAGGGGGTATAGAGAGTCCCCATGAACAAAATTAACCAATACAGAAAATGTAGTATTTCTTGCTTTTTTAATTATCGGCTTGATAATCTGAACATTTCAGAGTAAATGAATCTCTCTCTCTGACTCTCTCTCTCTCTGAAAACATTTCTTTAAAAAAACATTTTTGTTAGGTGGTGTTGCTGTAGATATTTCTTTAGGAATCGACGGTTCACTGTCTGCAGCATCTTCAGAAGATGTTTCTTTGCGTTTTTTTAGGAGCGCCCAACCACTGAAGCAACGACATATTTGCGAGATGCGATAGCCGTGAACTTCCTTTCTGCTTCGTTCGCCTAGGCTTGTGCACGCGATTGTTACAACTTGTGAGTCATCGAATTGGTTAATTAGTAGCGGTGGGCGCCACAGTCTCAGTAAGTCAGCCAGTCGACTGAGTGATGGTCGACGGTTCAGTGACGTGGGCCACAAGGCGAGCCTATCAGTGTTTACGCAACTTCTCGGCTTACTGTACTTTCGCGGGCACACGCTGTCCTGAATTTGACGGCAGGCAATCGCGCGCGAAGCTTGTGGTGTGCTCAGCTTTGATCACTGACCGCGGCACGTTTTGGGGTTTGCCTGATTTTGTAGTGCGTCCGCAGGACTCGCTACACGTTTTGTTAGTGCGTCCTTTTCGCTCATAGTGCGTCATGGACGCACATATGTGCGTCATTGGGAGCCCTGAGCAATAAAATAGAAAATACACAGCTGTGACAGACTGACAATGTAAAGCAAGTACATTTGTCAGAGACTGAGACAACAGGAAAATGGAAAAAACAATTTAACAGATACAAGATAAGATAAGCTTGACAGAAAATCACCAATGGCATTCATTTAGAGAGACAGACAGAGACAGAGAGAACGAGAAAGAGAGAGAAACAGATAGAGACAGAGAGAAAGAGAGAGTGACAGAAAGAAAGAGAGAAATGAGACTTTGCAAGGCCAAAAATCAAGTAATATGATGTGCAAATGTTGGAAATTCCGAGTCGATGACGGCTACATCTATCTCATCATCCCTCCTAAAGTGGTGTGAAATCAGGATCTTGTGAAATAGAACTTATGTACAGATGCATTACGCCGAGCAAGTCTGTAACACTGTAGTGAAGGAAAAACTGTAACATGTTAGATGTTCGGGAAAAACAAACAAACAAACAAAACCGCTGATACTCTGAACTCTTGAGTGACATTTAAAAACATATCCAGTCTTCGAGTTGTTTCTCTAGTCACCCGAAGAGTGTCACAGTACTTCGTTATCATGCACACAGTGGACCCACAGCAAAAAGCTGTTGGCTTGTGACAAGTAAAAATCTGCCAGAACAGAAAAATTCCAACCTCAGGCATGGTACTGAAGGAAAATTATTTTTCCCTGAAAATGTTTGGGGGTCGGGGGCAGCGCCCCCTGAAGCTGAAGGTTTTTCAGCAATTCTAGCCTGTAAAAAACCCTCTCCTTGAACTAATTTCAGTTCTTCATACTAAGCAATTTCTGCCACAAAATAAGCTCTCCTAGAATCACTTTATCAGTCATTCCTTCAACCCAAAGGAGGTTTTAAACCCAAGTAGTCACATAGAAAAAATTTGAGTACATATCTACATTGCTTTGGTGGCATACATTAAGTCAAATTGTAAACGTTTACTTACTATGTCAGTGAAGCACACACACAGTGTACACACAGGAGACCCCTCATTTTGCACAATTTTGGTCATCATGTCCAGCACCACCAACACAGCATAGCACAGCACAGCAAAGTATGTGGTCTATTTCATGTCTTGAGTTCCAGTTTTGTTTACTATGTTCAATTCTTTATGATCCGTCTCCTCTACATTAGTTACTCCTTTTACTTTTTAATCTTTCTGAATACAGTACAAAATGAGTTTAAGTTTTGTGTCTCTTTTAACGTACAAATTTTTAAGTTATGTGTCTCTTCAGTGCAAGCAATGTGAATGAGATGAAGACTACTTTTTGCCTGATTTCTCAGCCATCTGCTTCACGAGCAGAAGCCTTTCTTTTTGTAATGTCCAAACCTCATTCTCTTTGCCTCTGTCTGTAATGTTCAATGGCTTTTCTCTTTGAAGCCAGCCAAATGTGTTCCTTCTGGAACAGTTCAAACTTTTTCTTTCTTTCTTCTTTTTCTTTCTCCAAAATGTGGTGGTAAGTCTATCAACTGTTCCAAGCACGACGAAAACATTTCATTTTCGTGGCTCCTGTTCAGCCAATCCCATCGCCATTTGTTTGCCACACCAGCATCAATATCTCCCGTCGCAGAATTTCGCGGAACTATGTACGCTTTGGCATTTTATTTTTTCCTTCTTTTTCTTTAATCTTGTTCAAATCAATCATGTCGACCCAGTGCGGAAAGCAGTGGCGAATGTCACGAAAGTGCATGCGCGGAAGTAGTCCTGCTCAATACTACTTCTCGCGAGACGAAGGCTTGAAGTTAATGACCTGAAACGAACTAAGTGGGCTGGTCTCGTCGGGCACGGCTCGGTTTTTTTTTTTTTTTTTTTTTGCTTTTCGCGGATTTCCGCGAATTCGCGGACATGTACCATGCCTGAACTTACAAAAGGTTACACAGGAATCATTTGAGAAAGCTGGATGATGCTCAGATGAGCTATGATCAAAACATCTACCTTTTCTTCTTCTATTTACTTTGACAAACCTCTTAATGTTGCCCCATACT
>CM031600.1:14584785-14623681 GCA_018398815.1 Conus ventricosus | reverse complement strand
AGGTACAAAGAAATGCATGACACAATTTTGGCAAAGAACTTATTCTTGTGAGACTAAAAAAACAACCACTATTTGTAGTAATAATAGTATTTCATCATTCATAGTCCATTAAAATGTTACACAAAGAGCAATACAGAAAGTACAGCAACAGAGGAAAAAGGATCCTGAAATTACTATAGTAAATTATACAACAAAATCAAATGGCTTCCCTCTCTAAGCCCCACCCAGCTGCTGATATGTCGAAATAAATACATCTATACTTCCTACATGATGAAAATGCCAATGCTGGATGCCAATGCTGGTAAAACAGAGTATGATGGTACCATATTTACACCATTAACATGAATCTGAGATGAATCATCAATTTCGCTGACTACAGACATGTCAAGAAAGTTACCCACTCAAAGGAAAACTCAGGACAGTATCAACACCAGTTTTTCCATGTCTAAATCATTCTACCCACAGACACAGGTGAGATGTTTGAGACATCGCCTGCTTCCCCTCCCTTCCTCTCAAACCTCGGCCCTATCCAAGATTTTAAAAAAAGGACAAAGTGATCTGCTCCTGCTTTTCGTCTGTGCCCTGTGGGGACAAAAAGTCTTTCTTCTTTGCCTCTTCCAATGCAAGGCACTTACTTGCTCTTGAAAAACTTGGTTTTCCTTCCTTCCTTCCTTCTGGTTGGTCCCAACTTGTTAATATTTGATGTGTTTTTTGCCTCAGCAAGTTCTGATAACACCTTGGTGAGACAGTCATGCTGGAGAGAAGGTAAGCGATAACACTTGGGAGACAAGCATGGAGTGACAGGGTTAGTGACAGCTAATTCCAGCGAGAGTGAGTGCACTCCTAAGATTTGCCACAGTACGAAGAATGTTCTTTCTCACATAATTCTTCACGATTTGCAACACGTAGGACTTGGACTCGCTTGTGGAGCCAGAGAAACACAGAAATTCTGTTTCCAGTTGCTCCGTCTATGCTCACCAATACCATGAAGGTGGTGGTATCTTCTTTGAAATCTGTGTCCACTTGGGTAATGGGTGGCAACAACAGCATTTTTTATCCTTTTAAGCACTTAATGTAAGTTGCTCAAACTTGTATCAACAAATACTAATGGATATTTGGGGCAAAAATGTATGCTGCCAGAAAAGGCACTGATAGTTTTTTCTACAGCTATTCTCCAGTTTCGCCCTCCATTCACTTTAACAACTGTCATTTCATCAATGAAGACGACTTCCTTCCAGATGTTCCTTTTTCAGTCCAGTTTGCTTCAACAGATCTGCAGCTGCTTCTTTCTTTTCACTTCAAAAATCACCAGCTTCTTCAACACTGGGAAATTATGAATACCAAAGTCCATGGAGACTTGATTTTTTTTCTTTTTTTTTCTTTTTTTTGTGAGTCTCACCACTCACTCCATCAAAGTTGAAACATAAAATTCTGATGAAATTTCAGACACTGAGCTGACCTGTCTTGATTCTCAATCCGTGAAAGTGGCGACACGTGCCTTCTCCTGCACACTTTAGCCGTACACTTCTGGGCTTTTCCACTGTCTCTCACACAATGTCAGTAAAACCTACCTAGTCACACTCAGTTATTCTGACAACTCTCAAACCCACAGCCCTTGCCTGATCAAAGCAAAGGCAGAAATAATTAACTTTTTCATCACTTCTGTCAGCTGCTCAAGCACTGATGACATCCCAAATTTAATTAGACAGACAACCACAACTTACCAATTCTTTCCTTTCTCTTCTTGAAGGACTAAATGCCTGAAGCTGATTTTACTACTTTTGGCAGCCAACACACCACCTAAGGTGAGATATTTGATCTACAATTCAGTGAAGAATACAAAAAAAAAAAAGCATTGCCTTTCTGGGGAAAGACTTTTGTCCTGTACACCTTGGTTGTCACAGTAACAAGCAAAGATATACCCATGTGTCTGACAAGGAACCATGGGTCGAAGCTGTAAATCACTGCAATCTACAACTTTGGAACCAAAGTGACTAGATCATGCTCTGTTTAGTGAGGTATATCTTACATGGACTGCCCCAGAGCAGCAAAGATTTCTTGATGCACATTTACTGAATCTGCCATGACTGTAGAACAGGACATCACCAGTCCAACGGACATGACTTGGATCAGGCATGTCAAGCGGCATTCGTGATTAAAAATCTTCACCTCTCTCATGGACATTATGAAACACAGTAATATCCTAACTGAAATAACCATCACAACATCAATGCAGGTAATAACAAAGTTCATCTCCACCCAATCTGCAACAGCATCTTTGTGCATCAATTCACAACAGATAGTCTGATACAGCATTCACAACAGGTCTACTATTTGTCAATGTTCAGATCTGACATGGATAAGGACATGCAGTCAATTCCTTGTTTGGTGGTTACTTCTCAGAAAGGCTGATCATTGATGAAAAGTCAACTCAACTCCACAGACAGAAGAAAATATCTTAAACTTCCCAAAATACTGCGCAAACCAACTTTTTCACGAAATAAAAATGCACGACTGTATTATTTACAGGCAAAAAAAAACCCCTTCCCCCAACACAACCCCAAAAAACAGTCGGCTTTAAACAGAAGCAAAGTTTAGGGTAAAAGGGCAGGGGACCCGGGTTTAAGAGAGGCCCCTAACCCCAAAAAAATGTGAAGGGGAAAGGAAAGGGGTTGCACAAGAGAACACAGTCCCCGGGACGGACAAAACCCATCATGCAGCACGGCCAAATTGCAGCAAGCCTCAGTGGTAGATCTCCCTTTTTCCCCCTGCTGCACCAAAGAAACCCCTCCCGCAAACTGTTTTTTCCCCACCCTTTCTTCATCCCTTATTAAGTCGATCAATTCCCTAAAAATTTGAGGGTGGCATTTGGGGATAGTGGTCGGGTCAAGAAAAACCCGTTTTTTAAAGCCTAGGGGCCCCAAATTTTTTTTAAACGCTGCATTTTGGGGCGCAGGATTTTAGCAACTTTTTTTACTAAATCTTAAAATTGATACATCATTTTTTTGCCCCCTCTATTTAAAATGACTGGAAAAACGCAACTGAAATGTCGTTTTGGGGTTTTAAAAAAGGGGAAAAGAATTAGCTGAAAATTTGTAATCTACAGCACTTAAATGCCCGCCTAAAAAACGAAAAAACAAAACAGTGTTACCAAGTGTCCAGAAACTAAAAAAAACTCCACTTTTTCCCAAACGCATTTAAAACCAAGCCATTTTTTACCCCTTTGGAAACATTTGTGAAGCCCTTTACCCCCTTTTTCCCTCTGAACCCTCATTCTTAAAATCGCTGTCCTGGACACTAATTTTGATACATGTTTTGGAGAACCCTTTTCCTTTTTGTACCCAAATATCTGGGGCCTCCTCCGGGGGTGGGCGAAAATTCATAGTATATGGGGGGGGGGCCCGGGGGGGCCGTTTTCCCCCCCTGGTGGGGGAAAAGGGTCCCTTTTGCGGGGGTGCCCGGTGAAGGCCCCCAATGCGAAAAATTTGTTTAGCCCGCCCCATTTTTCCCCCCGCGGTTAAATTTAAATTTCTAAAAAAGACTCCAAATTTACAAACTTAAACTTACGGTTTAAAAATATCAAACTGAAAAGTTATCCCCCGACTTTGAAAAAAATGAAATTAGAAAATCAAAAAAACCCCCGGTAGGTGCTTTAAACTCACCATAAAATTTTTAATAAAAGATTGGGGGTTTCAATCACCTTTTCATCCGTTCAAAAAATGATTCCTGGTTGTTTGGGGGTTTTTTTTGTTTTTTTTTTGCCCCTTAAAGGTTTAAAAATTCAGCAAAGGAAAAATTTCGGCCCCCACGGATTGGAAAAAACCCCCCAAGTAAAATAAACCAAGTAAGGGGCCCCCGTCTTCCCCAATGTCAGGCTGGAGGCTTGGGGCCTCTAAAAATGAAGTCAAGTGGGCCTGGTTAACCCGGGAACCCAAAATCAGCCCCCCCAACGGGAACAAATTTAAAAGGAAAACCTGGGCAAAAAAGGGGCCCCCCCCTGAAAATCAATCCCCCTAAAGAAAGGCGGTTGGGCCCGGGGAAATTAGTTTTTAATGAGGGGGAACCCTTTTGAATGTGAATATTTGTTTTCGGTTTTCCTAACCCTGGAATTTTTTCCCCATTTTAAATTTTTTAAAATGTTTTTTAAAATTAAATAATGCCCCCTTTCCCCCAGGCCATGGTTCCCTAAAATGCACAAGTCCTAATCTTGGACCCCCACCCCGGAACCCAATTTTAACACCCCCCCCAAAAAAAACTAGACACCGCACCAAAGACGGGGATGTTTTGGTACCGCATTCGGCTTCCAATTATTTCGACCTGGGTTCCACTTCATATTTTTTTTTTTCCCTTTTGATTGTTACCAAACCCCCTCCCCCCCCCCCAGAAAAAAAAGGGGGGATTTCCCCAAATTTCCCCGGGGCCCCCCCAAAGGGCCCCCCCAAAAAAGGGAAAAAGGGGCCCCCCCCGGGGGGGCCCAAAATTTTAAAAACTGTAAAATTTCTTTTTTTTCAACGGCAGGTACTACTAGTGTTTTTTAAATTTTTTTAAAACCCATTATTAGTAATCTTTCAGGGTTAATGCGAAAAACCTCTGTTTTCGGGCTTCGCTGTACAAACTGTCCAAAAAGCGCTCTGAAGGGGTTTCCCCGACTCGCCCTCGGGATGTCCTTCAGACACAACACTGCCCGGGTTTTTGATGCAAAAAAACCCCAAACCAACCACCATCATGACACAAAACTTGACACAGGCCCCGATTCCCGTGAAAGACAAAAACAAACAAACCCCGGGGTCTGACGACATTTCTGATTGGGGATCGCGTATCTACATCTCCACTGTGGGGCACGGAAATTTCTTTTGAAGGATAACTAGGCGGTTGCTCATTTTACGGTCGAACCCCTCGCTTTGTACATCCAAAGAACCCATCTCCCTCTCCTCCCCCTTCGTTTTTCTTCCCCCTGGGGTTTAAAAGAAAAACCCAAAACAACGTGCTTTTTCGCCATAAAGGAACCTCGGCAAAACCCGCGGGGTTTCCTTTACCGGAGCTGTGTTTGGGCTGAAAAAAAACCTTCCCAAACCAATCCCCAGTTGGGCTATAAAAGACTTTCCTTTTTACATTCATTTCCCTACTGCTCATGGGGAACAAGGCTGCCCCTTGAATACCCTGTTAGTTTCGATACACTTCGTTGGGTTTTCGCTGGGTTAGATTATTTAGGCCAAGGGGGACGCAGTTAAAAAAAGGCAAGGGGTGAAAAAAAATTAGCGCAGTCACAAAGGGCCCGAGCGCGGCATTTCTTTTTTGGGGCGGAGCAGCGGCCGGCTGGGCTTAGGGTTTTTTGGTCTTTCGTTTTTTTTTAAGCGGTTTTCCCGCAAAATTCCGCCCCTTGCCCCCCCTCTTTTTGCACATTTCACACCCACCTAAACCCCCCGGACCCCTGTTTGGGACATGATTTCCCCTTCAGTCACATTCAAAGGCCATCAGAATTTCCATTGCTACTCTTTTATGATCCCAAGAAAAAAAATCCACACATTCATGGGGATCGGGGTTCAATTCCCACAGCTTGTCATGATGTAAGCAGGAGATTGTGTTGTTCTCCCACGGTACTCGGGCAACGCCCTGGGTTTTGAACCATCTCGCATGAAACGATTTCACCCCTCCTGGGCTTCAAACAGATAAATTTCATTTTCCAAAACGGGAGGTTTGTTTCTAGGTTTTCCAAAAAAAGGGGGCCCCCAAAAGGCCCCCCTCAGTAAAAAAGGGGCCCCCCAGGGGGGGAAAAAATTTTTTAACTAAAAATTTTCTATTTTTTAAAACGGGGGTTTAGGATTTAAAGTGTTTTTAAATTGTTAAATCATAGTTTTAAAAAAAACCCTTTCAGAGGTTTAAATGCAGCAACCTTGTCGGCTTCGCTGTACTACTGCCCCCAACAACCGTCTCTAAAGGGGGGCCCCCCCGCCCTCGCCCCTCCGGCATTCGCTTGCAACAAAAACACTGCGGGTTTTTGATGACGAAAACCCCTGAACCCCCAATCTGTCACAGAAACTTGACACAGGCCCCGTTTCCCCCGCTGGGGCATGCCGAAACAGAACAAACCCCGTGCCCGGCCTGACAGTCTGTTTGGAAATCGCGTCCCAAACATCCCCCCCTGTCGGAAATGGAAACTCGTTGGGGATAAAAATAAAAAATAATAATAATAATAAAAATTTGGGAACTTTTATGCGCTTAATCTTAAACAAAAGCCCTAACGCTTACAGCAATAACCCCTAAACCCCACACCCACACCACCCAAAACCCCAAAAACACCAAAAACCCCACGCAATACCCACACCCCAAAGCGAAGGAAAAAAAAATTTTTAAAGTTTTGAAAAAGGGGTTTGTTTTGAGGGGGGACTTGAAAGAAAAAAGGGACTGTTTGAGTTTCGGATGCAAAAGGGGAATTGTTCCAGCAGGAAGGAGCCCTGAAAAGAAAAAGAAACTTCACCATTGTTTTGGCCCGAAAAAAGGGATCTGCAGAAAGCGGGGGTGTCAGAAGAAAAGCGAAGCTGTCTGGAAGGGGTAAAGGGCGACAGAAGTTTTGGAGGTAGAAAGGAGCAGGCCCTCCCAAAGCCCTTGGGAAAGAGCAAAAAAAAAGTTTGTTTCTTGGGGCGTTTTTTTTTAAAAGGAAGCAGTGCAAAGATTTTTAAACAAGGGGGAAAAATGAAGGTTTTTGGGGGATTTCGAGACCAAAAAGGGGAGCGCAGAAATTTTTTTTCCTTTTTTCAATTTTGCAAGAAAATTTTGTGGACAAACCCCAAGAAAAGTTAAAAGTAGTCCAGTCTTGAAAAGAATGAAAGCAGAAACCAGAGCTTGGTGGCTTTTTTCAACCCGAAAAAGGGGGCGCACAGAAAAATGATTTTGCCGAAGCTCCAAAAGGGGGAGCAAGCCCGGCAGTAGAAAAAATTTTTATTTTGAAAAAAGAGTGGGTTTATAAAAAACAACCCCCTAATTTCGCCAGTGGTAAGTCTGAATGAGAGAGGTACCAAATTGGACCAAAAAGAAGGAACAAGATTGAGACATGAGCCCCTTTTGGGAGAATGAAGAACAGTTCATTTTTTTCATTTTTTAAATGAATTTTTTTGCAAGTATCCCTGCCTTTAGTCGGGGATGCAGAGCCCGTGGCGACCCCTGGGAGGAAAGGGGAGAAAATGTCCCCCAGAAAAGTTTCATTTTATTGCCTCGAGAAGCGGGTGTGAAATGTCATGGGTGGGCTACCAAATTTGAGATGGGGGGGGTATATAGAACAAAAAAAAATGGGCCCAAAGGGCAGAGCCCTTTTGGGGGAAAACCCTAATTTAAATCAGAGAGCTTTAAAAAAAACCCCTTTTACAGAGAAAAGTTAGGAAAATAGGCGGCCCGCTCCCGGGGCGGGCCCAACACCCCTTTGTACAACCCAAAAAAAACTGCCTCTCCTCCCCCCTCTTCGATTTTTCTTCGCCCCGGGTAAAAGAAAAAAAACCAAAAAAAGTGGGTCGTTTCGCCATGATGGAACCCCCAGGCCCAAAAAGCAGGGCTGCCGTAACCCCGGGGCGTGATTGGCTGAAAAAAACCTTCCAACCAATCGCAGTTGACTAACAGACATGGGGTTTACATTTTAGTTTTCCCAATGCTCAGCGGACAAGGCGACCCTTTACATAACCCGATACAGTTCGCTTGGTTTTGTCGGTGATTTCAAGGGCCCAAACGGAGCAGATTAAAAAAAGGGAAGGGGGGTGGGAAAAAAAATTTTGCCCCGTCAGACTGGCGAGCGCGGCATTTCTTGTTTGGGTGCGGGCACGGGCCCCGGTTTGGGGTTACGGTTTTTGGGGTCTTTCGATTTTTTTTTTAAACGGTATTTTTGTAATTTCCCCGCTCCCAGAAACAAACCCCTTTAGTAACACCCAAACCCCCCCCCCTTCATTTGTTTTTTTGCAGCCTTTTTTTAGAACGGACAATTCAATTCATCCTTCATTCCCTCCCTTATTTTCCAATTTTTTTTTTTCAAAGGGTTTTTGCGATACTCCGTTCCCCCTTTCGATGTCTAATCATCCCCCTTTTTTCCCCAAAAAAAGGAAAAAAAGATTTGGGGGTTTCAAAAAGAGTGGCGTGAAAACCCGAATTTGGAAACCACACCACACACACGGGGGGGGGGGGGGAAAATTTTCTATACGTAATTTCCCTATCAATACGGAAGGTCTCCCAACCCCGGTTTTTCAGTGCCATCTTTCTTTTTACAGGGAAAACAGCTGACCTAAATTAGTAGTAAATTTTTTTCATTTTAAATTCGGGGCGCTGCCTATCTCTAAACTTAAAAGGTTGAAATTTGGCCCAACTTGTGCTCATGTTTTGCTTTTGGGAAAAAGGGTTGATAGTTGCTTGCCCCTTTTTTGGGTTTTTCCCAATATTGTGGGTTTTGGGCCCCTAATGTCACCTTTGGGGTCACAATTAAAGCGAACCCCTTTAACTTTTTGGCCATTTCCTTTTTTAAAAGTTTAAAAACGCACAAATTGTAAATTTTTGAGGGAGTAATTTCTCTAATAAGTGCTGTCAAAAAACTTGAATTGTAGCCAAACACCTTTTACTTTATATGGACCGCTCGCTGTCAAGGGTCTACACCCGCTGACCCGGCCATAAAAGCTCCCTTTGGAAAAAAAAACTCAAAAGGGAAAACAAATCAAACGCAGAAAAAAGCAAAAAATTTAAAAACCCCCCCTTTTTACCAAAAAAATTGTTTTTCATGATTAGGGTTTCGCAAAAAATTGTTTGTATGGTTAAGCTTTTGGGTGTTTTCCCCGGGGATATATAAATTCATGTTTAAAAAACTAAAAAAAAAAACCCCCCCCCATGCCCCCTATTATATTCTATTTTTCAAGGTACAGAGTGGATCAAGTGTGTACTCAATTTGGAAAGTGCATCCCAAAAATGACGAAATGCGCCGCTCCCTGTCTCCTGACTAAGCCCGGGGAAAAAAAACACAAATCCCCCCGTCGAAGAGGCTGCACCACCTTGTCACAGGCCTGTACTCCCCTTTTAGGGGGCCCCATTTCTCTAAAATGAAGAGTTCACCAACTTTTAGCTGTGGAGAAGGGCCCCTCCTTTTTCACTGCCCTTTTGAATCGAAAGTCCCCATAACATTATAATGGGATCTTTGACAAAATTTCTGTAAACCCAAAAAGAAGGCTTTTGTTTCAAACCCACACAAAACAAAAAAGGGGCCCTTGCACAGACTCCCTGTTGTTTAAAATGCGAGTCCCCTTGCACAGACCCTGTTGTTTACATATGCGAGGTCAAACTATGTAATTTTGGAAAAAAAAGGCAATGTTCTTTTACGTCAGTCAAAAAAACAGTAACAACTTGAAACAACTGGGTCTGGGCCCGTGCCAAAGGGTTCTCCTCCCGTCCCCCTTGCCATATGCAAAAATCGGGGCAAGTCGTTTGTCTTTCTCCTTTCTCCCCTACACAGTGCCCACACAGACACCCATAAAGGTAAAAGCCAGCGACCCCCTTTTTTATGCACCCAAATTTTACAATTAAAAAAAGTAAGAGAAAGGTAAAACAAGACCCACTTTTTTTTTTAAACACTTTTCCCCAAATATTACACACGTACATCTTTTTTTAGCAAACAAAAATTTGAAGTTCCCAGGGCCATGAAAAGCTTTTTTTCCTGGGTTTTGGCCTTGCAAAACCCCAAAACCCTTTTTCCCCTCTGCAACCCCAAATCAAGTTACAAAATATGAATCAGGAAAAATAGCCACCCCCAGTCTATTTTGGGGAAAAAAAATAGTGAAAAGAAAAGAAAAACAAATTACTGGGCTTCTCTAAACCCAATTTTTAAAAAATCATTAAACCCGCAGAAAAAATCCTTTTTTTTTTCCCCCTTTTTATTTCTTTTTACATCTTTCTAACTTGGAAATTGACTAAATTATCATGGGCTGGTATGGCCTTCCCTCTAAATTTTTCACTGGGCTTCCCCGCTATTCAAAAGAAAATATCCCAAATGCCCCCACCTTTTCCCTGTACAATGCCATCAACATTGTCCCAGGGTAACATGTACCTCCTACCCGGTCATAAAAACCAAACACCTTTTTTTTTTATTTGTACATACATTCAAACCCCTTTCATGAAGTTGCAATTTTTTCCAAGAATTTCCCCGGCCCAAAAGAGGGAAACAAAATTTTAAAAAAATTTTTTAAGTCTGCATAAGAGAAAAAATGTTTCCAAAAAACAAAACTCCACTCATGCCTTTTTTTGCCCTGCACAAAACATTTTTTTCCCGCTCCTCTTAAAAGTGGACATTTTTTAAATTTTAAAAGTTCCCCCAAATCCCCAAAAAAAAAGGAAAAAGCAACTTTTTTTGTTTTGTTTTGTTTTTCAAAAAAACCAAAACCCGCATGTCTTGGCTTTAGTCATTTTGTGTCCCGATGCTCCAGTTTTCCAAAATCAAACCCCCAAGACAATTTATATTATATAAAGATTCAACTTTGAACACTAACCAAAAAAAAAAGAAATGTCAATATAAATTATATAAAGATTGAGGGGCAAAATGTCTGATTTCAATTGGGCCCTGGGTTGGGGAGCCCGTTTGCCATCGCCTTTCCCCTTTCCCGAGGAAAGGGTTTTTTTCCCCTATGTTTTTGACCCTGTTTCCCGAAAAAAGTTCCTTGTTTTGGGAAAAACCAAGGGGCTATTAAAATTGGGAAAATGAGATTTCACTCCCATTTTTGGCAAAAAACCCCTCCTGCCGTTTTTGTCAACAACATTATCAAAATCTTTTCTTTCCCAAATCAAACCTGTTTGCCCCGGGGTTTAAATTTAGTACGAGTATCATAATTTTTCTCCCGGATGAGACAGGCTAGCCATCTCCCCGCATTTTGGGGAAAAATGTCATTTCATCTCCAAAAAGTTAGAAATGAGCTGCATCCCCACAGAAAACCACCTCACCCCCCAAAACGACCACCACATCCAAGCCGAGGAAACCAAATCACCACCTTAATGCCCGCCCCCAGCAAAGACCGAAGTTTGGGGGTGACTGACCGTAGATCAACAAAACAAACAGAAACCCCGGGCTTTAAACAAGGGCACACCCCCGCCCTTTTCAACAAACAAAAAGAACCCCGGGCTTTTTATCAAGAGGCCCCCCCACCCTTCATGAAACAAAAAAGCAAACCAAGAAACCCCGGGCTTATCAGGAGGGCCCCCACCCCCATGATCAAAAAAAGCAAAAAAAACCAGGGGGTTTTTTCAAGAGGGGACACCCCCGTCTCATGATCAACAAAGCAAACCGAACCCCGGGGGGGTTTTTTTAAAAAAAAAAAAAGAGGCCCCACCACAGTCTCAAAAAAGCTTTTTAAAAAGTTCACCTACAAAAAAACCCCATAGCCCCAGTACGGAAAAAGCAAATCCAACGTAGCCTACCAAAATGGGAAATTCAGAACCTTTGGAAAAAGGGGCAGTATTGAGAAGCCTGCTAGGTTTCCCAATTTATTTTGGGCCCCACATGAAAGTTTGGAGGGATTCAAAAGACTATATAAGCCAAACCCTACGACGAGGGGAAAAAAAAAGGGGAGGACTGCCCTTTTTGCAAATTTCCCCCCATAGGGTTTAAAACCCCCTGTTTGAAAACCCCTTTCAGCTGCCATCTGATAGATAAACAACCATAGGGCCCCCTTTGTTGTCCTATACTAACCTGTTTCCTCCAAAAGGGATATAAAATGGGAGGTGTTCCTTTCCCGGACAATTCCCGTGGGAACAGCCCGCCTTTCAGGGCACAGCAAACCCCCCCCATCCCTGACAACCTTCCCGTCCCGGGGGGGCTCTCCTCGAATAAAACTCGGGAATAGACCCGCCCCTTTATCTGCGAAGATCCCTTTCTTCTTTAAGAAAGGGGGGAAAACCCCAAACGCACTCTTTCTCCGCCCCCGTTAAAAGGGGTGTTTCCTCAGGGGGGCAGGGGGAAATTGGACGCAAAAATGTTTTTGACTAACACGGCACGGGGGGCCGGGCGGGCTGGCGCTATAATTTAAAAAATAGATCTCGGGGCCCCTTTCCAAAACAAGGAAAACTGCAGGCCTTTGACCCCGTCCCGATGGAAAGGGGTAAGGCCCCCCCGAGAAAGGAAGGAACTCCCGTTTCGGCCCACCGGGCGGTGGCCCCGCCCTTTACACTTTCTCCAAGCCTTTTTCCCCAGCATGGGGTAAAAAGGCAAAAAGCCCAAATCGGATGTGCTAGTTTCCCGACTTGTCAGGGGTTTAAAGGGCCCCCACAACGATCCCCCCCCACCGACAGACAACCTTGGGGGAAACTCATTGGTTTCTCGGGGGGGGGGGGGCCCTTTGGACCCCCCAGGGTACGGGTCTCTGGAGGAAATGCACTTCATCGGGGCAAAATTGGGGGGTTTCCCGTCTGAGCCCAACGAAGAAGGGAAAAAGAAGACCAGCCGCTGCGGGCCCAAAATAATTAATGCCCCCGGGGTCCGGGGGGGGTGTTTGGGGTGATTTCCCAACAGAACTGTGTGGGATTTTTCTGCCTCTAACACCCTACCCCGAGTGAGTTTTGCTACAGACTCAACTGGGACACTGGAAGCACACCCGTCCAGTTTCACCCAAATTAAATGGATGATCTTGAACTGTTGCTCAAATTTTTCCCGACCAAAACTGTAGGTGTCTGTATTTTTCTCGAGTGGTTTTGCCCGGGTACATTTTGAAAAAAGCCGAGTACAGCCCTGGGCATGAATCCCCAGAAAAGGAAATCTGAAACATTATCTTCATCACCCCCTCCCTTTTCCCTCCCCAAAAAAAGTTCCCAAAACCCCCCTCAAAGCCCGGGATCAGCCCGGGCATGGGGGGTGTCATTTGGGTGGCATGGGGGCCCCCTCTGAGGAAGGCTCCAAATCGCGCCAGGTCCAAGGGTAACAAAAATTTTTGTTGTCAGTAGGGGCTTAGGAGGGGGTGTTATGTTTTTTTTTTCCCTTTTTTTCTGCGTACGCAGGCTGATACTCCCGCGGACGGGTCCCTGTTCCAGGGAGTGGAGTTTTTTGTGTATGGAAACCCCTTTTTTTTCCCGCCCTTAAGGCAAGGGCCTATCCCTCTTTGGGGGAAAGGGTTCATGCTATTTTTCACCCTGTCATCCATACCAACGGCCAAACTGGCCTTCTCTTCCGAAAGTTGGTGATGGGATTTTACGTGTGTGCAAGATGTTATGCGTGCGTTCACACACGGAAGCTCGGTTTATAGTCTCATTCGAAGGACTATATGGGGAATGGAGTCAGAACCAATGTTAACTCCGAGGGAAAAATCCCCCTATACCGAAATTCGAACCCGCAACCCCAGGATCACGAGTCCAGCGCTCTACCAACTGAGCTATTCCGGCCCCCGTGGTGTTATGTGAGTGTTGGGTCAGAACAGGTGCCACTGGACACTACCAAAGTGACTCGGTAGCAGTGCAGTATCTCATCTAGTGGACTGCCTCTTGACATTAACTGCTCCCTGTGGATTGCTGGTGCCAGGGTCATGGCTCGGCCAGGCTGTGAAATGATCAGTGTGGGTACAATGCCGCTGAGGTAGCATAGAAGATGGGACAGAACACCCCCCCCCCCCCCCCCCCCCCCCCCCCCCCCACCCAATGCAATACAGGATACGGCTGGGGTCGACTTGACTCTTACGAGGGTTGTTCAATTTAAGATGTCACCACCCCCTTAAAAAAACGTACCTCTCATCTCAGCAACTTGAAACTTTTACATCCCCTCGAAGTATTCTCCGTTGGCTCGAATGCAAATTTCAAGCCTCCTACGCCAATTCTCAAGCGCCCTCTGGTAGTCGGTTTTAGGCAGACCGGACAACTCTGATCTTACGGCTTTGGCGAGGTCTTGTACCCGGTCAAACTTACGCCCAGCGAGCTTTTCCTTCAGAGCAGGGAACAGCCAGAAGTCGCATGGGGCCAAGTCGGGGCTGTAGGGTGGGTGGTCCAAAACTTGGATTCCTTGCTCGCTCAGGAAGGTCGTGGTGACCTTCGCCTTATGGACACTGGCATTGTCATGCAGAAGAAGGGTCCTCTGGGTGCTGACGGTTGGGCGCTGCTCATGGATTTTTCCTACAACTTTTGGGAGCACAACTTGGGTATAGTAGGAGCAGTGATTGTTGATTTCTCAGGCAAAATGTCAATTGCCACAAGGCCTTGCGTGTTGAAAAAAATAGAAAACATTCGCTTGCGACTCTGGAATCCTGGGCGAAGAACAACTGGTCGGTCTCCGTCAGGGCCAACCCACATGCGGTTGCAGCGTTTGTTGGGGATGCCGTAGAATGTCAGCCAACTCTCGTCTCCCGTCACTAAGTCACACAGTCGTTTTGGCCCATTGGGCTCAAACTCGTCGAGCAGTTTGCGTGAACATGCCACCCGCTGCTGCTTCTGATCATCGCTTAAGAGATGTGGCACCCATCTTGCAGCCAGTTTTCTCATGTGAAGGTCTTTGTGCAGAATGTTGTTAATGGTGCCAATTGAAAGCTCACATGCCTCGCTTAATTCCCGCACAGTCGAATGTGGATCCTCCTCTATCAGTCTTTTCACAAATGCAATGTTTTGTTCGTTCCGAGCTGGTAAAGCTCGCTCTGCACGATTACCCCAATCAGATGGCGCCCTACCTGCTCTTAATTGTTTGACCCATCTGCAAACTGTGCGGTAAGACACACAATCCGTTCCGTAAACAGCTTGCAAATCTGCGTGTATCCTCCTACAATCGTCACCAAGTTGTAGCCTTGTGAAAGTGTAGAAACGAAATTGCTCATTGGTGACGTCCATTTTTTCAGGCTCAGCTGTTTGAAACACAGTTGTAATTACGTCATACTCCGAGTTGCGTCATGACGTCAACTTTATTTTCTGCAATTCTAATCAGGTAAACTTTAAAGTTGTGTTTGGTATAAACATTTTCTGTGCGGTGCTTCGTTTCCAAACGGCAAGCCTAGTGTCATCTTAAATTGAACAACCCTCGTAGGGGGCAACTTCTGACCGTGAGATTGCACCATGCTGTGCCTTGTGCTGTACTGGGCACAAAATCCAGCCATGGGGGCTGAAAAGCATGGCACCTGTCAGCACCTGCATATACAGCAGTACCTTCCTAGTTAAGGCAGCAGATTCTTCTTCTCTTTCTTTTATTTTATTATTTTTTTTAATACAACTTGGAATCCCTACAAGTTGGTGCAAAAAAACTTCCACTTACGCTGTCGTTGGCTGCCTGTTTATGAGAAGTTGAACTATTCATGGCATCAGAAGTTAAAACAAACTTTTCTGCTGTGTCCTGAAAGGTAACGGAGGACATGAAGTTTTCGCCGCTTGAAACTAGTGATCTTAAATTTCAGTTGTATGATTCTGATGACATTCAACAGCAACAGAAAACACATCTGCACCAATAAAGATAGCATGTTTTCATCACCAGTAATATTCAAATTCATTATGCAAGAACATCTCTTTTTTACCCCTACAATGAGATGGAAATACTACTACTACTACTAATTATAATAATTAACTTTACACAAAAATGGTTTAGAATTCAACAGCACATTCCATATATATATATATCATATCTCAAATCAGAAAACTCTTTTTAAGAGTAAAAAAAAAAGTAACAGATGATGTAAATATCTTACCTGCTCTACTCCCACATCCCAACCTGTAACAAAAGCAAAATGAAAAAATTAGAAGGTACGTTAATCCTAACTGAACACTAGCAACAGCATAGATTATCTTCTAGTTCTACGTAATTATCAAAACTTAATGTTTGGCAGGATGAAAAAACGGTCATACACACAAAACTCCACTGCCCGTCTATACAGGCAGTGTCCGCAGGAGTATCACCCTGCATACGCAGAAAGAAAGAAAAGAGAAAAACTTAATGTTTCATTTACAACCAACTTCAGGCTAAAATAAATATGATAGCAATAAAATGGAAAATACACAGCTGTGACAGACTGACAATGTAAAGCAAGTACATTTGTCAGAGACTGAGACAACAGGAAAATGGAAAAACCAATTTAACAGATACAAGATAAGAAAAGCTTGACAGAAAATCACCAATGGCATTCATTTAGAGAGACAGACAGAGACAGAGAGAACGAGAAAGAGAGAGAAACAGACAGAGACAGAGAGAAAGAGAGAGTGACAGAAAGAGAGACAGAGAGAAAGAGAGAAATGAGACTTTGCAAGGCCAAAAATCAAGTAATATGATGATGTGCCAATGTTGGAAATTCCGAGTCGATGACGGCTACATCTATCTAATCATCCCTCCCAAAGTGGTGAAATCAGGATCTTGTGAAATAGAACTTATGTACAGATGCATTACGCCGAGCAAGTCTGTAACACTGTAGTGAAGGAAAAACTGTAACATGTTAGATGTTCGGGAAAAACAAACAAACAAACAAAACCGCCGATACTCTGAACTCTTGACATTTAAAAACATATCCAGTCTTCGAGTTGTTTGTCTAGTCACCCGAAGAGTGCCACAGTACTTCGTTATCATGCACACAGTGGACTTACAGCAAAAAACTGTTGGCCTGTGACAAGTAAAAATCTGCCAGAACAGAAAATTTTCAACTTACAAAAAGTTACACAGGAATCATTTGAGAAAGCTGGATGATGCTCAGGATGAGCTATGATCAAAACATCTACCTTTTCTTCTTCTATTACCTTGACAACTCCTGATTTGGACCCTGAATTCCTTGACTGTTTATTGCATTTTCTGTTCACTTTCACCTCTTAATGTTAGCCATACTATCAGTGTCATATCTGAAAATAAGTCCAGATAGCCATTTCAAAATTCTGCTTGTTCTTGAACATTTTCCGCATTAAGAGATTTGAAAAGTCCTGTTCATTATACTGTGTTTGTTTAAATCCCTATATAAACTGAACAAGAAAGGGGAGAACAACATCACGATAGGTAGAAAAACAATAACATGACACATGGGAAAGAGAAGAGTGAGCAAGACAGATTAGGGTTGAAATAACGTGGCGTGGGCGACCATATAAGTGGATTATATAAGTAGAGTAGAATCTATGTTTCTTGTTCTCAATCGTGTTAGAAGCGAATGCACGACACCCCATTCCCAGTGAATTGAATGTCTGGTGGGTGCACAAATGCGCATATACATGTGTACAAATGCAGAAAAAACCTTGGTGTGTTAAGCCCGACTACCAAGTTCCATATCAACTTCGTTCACTTACGCAATGCCATCACGATTTCCCCCATCCCGGACAAGGAATCGGCTTCATGCAAGACCTGAGTGACCTGAGCCTATCTGTCTCCATTTCTCTGAAGAACAGCATTGCCAAAGTGAGCCTGTCTGAGCACAGGTTTGTAATGATAAGCAGCAAAGGTCCTGTGTTTCCAGCCAGTTTTCATAATGGCTTTTGACAGAACATTGCCCGCATCCTTTGATGTAGAGGCTGAATGATTTAAGTGACATTCTCATGTCCTCACCAGCTTTTGAAAAGTGGATCTTGGTCCAGCGCCTTAATGAGTCTCTGGCAATGTCTCTGTGAAGATCCTGCCAGGTAATTTATAACTTGGTTCCAGAACCTCATGTTTCACAGCGTTTGAGATAGGCCTATGGATAGGCGACGGGGCAGATGCATCGTTCCGGTGGATACCCTGTAAAGAGTCGTTCCTCTTGAAGTTGTGTAGGTATTGAAGCTCTGATCAGGTCCACAATTCTAAACAAGTAACTTCTCTCTTATTCGAAGACATATGTTCCTATACTGATCATGTGCCACTTGCCCTAGCACCATTTCTTACTTCTCCCCAACCAGTTGCTGAGCCTCTGATTGAACAGTGACAGACAGTTCATTCCAAGTAATTGGGATTGGATATGAAGAAGTGTTTGGAATCCACCATAAACTGTCCTCTCCAAGACTAGCTATTTATTTTTTGAAGGATTTGGTATACTTTCTGAAAATCTGGATCATGCTAAGTGCATGGAATCTCGACAGGGCTGAGACATATCTTTGTGGCATGTGATCACTAGTCGATATATACTGACTTCCATAAAAAACGCGAAAGCAAAACAAGCTGAAGGTTAGGGGCGAATTTTATTGGTCACAATTGTACAGAGTGGAAGCGAGAATTCAACGTGATTTGATTCATTACACCGGTAATGTGTGAAAATGTCATCAGCAATATGTCTTTGTGTGGAAAATCCAAGGTCACGTGACAAACCAGCTTGAAGTCCTAATACTGTGTGTGGCCACCATTTGCATGGACAACTGCTTGACACCTGCGGCTCAATTGAGTGGACCAGGTGGTTGATGCGTCCCCTTGGCACACCAGCCCACATATGGACGATGGCCTGGTGAAGTTGAGCCGCTGTTGCTGGTCGTGGACGCAGAAGGTCCAACCGTCTGCCAAGTTCATCCCAAAAATGTTCTATTGGGTTTAAATCGGGACTGAGGGCTGGCCAGGGCAGCACATTGACGTTGTTATGCTGAAGAAATTGCTGGGTGGCCCTGGCGGTGTGTGGTCTTGCATTGTCCTGTTGGAATGTCCAGTTTGAGTGTTGCGCAAAAAAAGGAATGACATGGGGTCTGAGCACCTGGTGGATGTAGCGCTGTGCATTGACACCCTGTCCGCGACCAGGACCAATGTTCTGAAAGATGACTGGTCCTATGGCGTGGTTAATGCCAATTGCACCCCATATCATAACGTTCGGGCCTCCCCAGGGTTCCGCTCTACCACAAAGGAGTCAGCATAGCGTTCACCAGGTCGACGCCATATTCTGACACGACCGTCAGCCATGTCAATACAAAAACGGCTCTCATCTGAGAACAGTATGCGTCCCCACTGCTGCCTGCGCCAGTTGATTCGGGCTCGTGCCCACTGCAGCCTGTCCTGCCGGTGTCTTGGTGTCAGTACCGGACCTCTGTGAGGACGCCTACATGCCAGCCTGTTCTCCTGAAGACGCCGCCGCACAGTGTTGAGGCCGATTCGTTACTGGAGATTCCCAGGCACCTGTCGAGCAGTGTTAGCGGCTGTTTGCCGCCTGTCCTGCAGATGGGTTCGAACAAAATGGCGATCCTCACTTGGTGTGGTGACCCGAGCACGGCCTGGCCGGGGACGATCATCAGTGGTACCAGTGACTCGCATGCAGTGCTGCAGACGATAGATGGTTGAGATGTGGACGTTAAAGATGTTGGCGACCTGCCTGGCATCCACACCAGCCTCCACACAGCCTAGGGCACGATTGCGTTCCTCTGCTCGTAGTCTTGGCATCTCTGTAGCGCTCAGACGGGAAGTCGTTATCTGAACCTTGTAGCGCGGCTTTATAAAGGCTGCATGCCTGCGTACTTGTCGCTGGTTAACTTTGCTCTGCATGGTGTGCACGTGCCTCACATGCAGCAACCAGTTTGCCATTTTTGTTGACCCTCCAATGCCGGGAATGATGTGTTGCTCACACAATTTTTTCACTGCACGTGAGTCTTGGACCCAAACAACTTGCCACAATGGTTCAATATTGTATATTCACCCCTTTTCACCCGAAAAATAGCCTTTCAATTTTTCGCGTTTTTTATGGAAGTCAGTATATGTTTGCCTGCAAAGTGCATGGAATCTCGACAGGGCTGAGACATATCTTTGTGGCATGTGATCACTAGTCGATATATGTTTGCCTGCGAAGTGCATGGAATCTCAACAGGGTTGAAACATATCTTTGTGGCATGTGATCACTAGTCAATGTATGTTTGCCGATTTGCTGAACAAGTCACTTGGTTGAATTCTTTCTTGTTTAGCCTGCTTCTGCCAGAGATCTTACAAGAGGACGCTGACAACTGATAGGCTTCTAGCCTCCAAATCATGTGCACATACCAGCTGACCCTCTCCTTAACCCTCTGCCTACCGCATGACTTTGTGCTATATGACTATGAGAATACCATGCCAAGAGAGGTAACTCCGCAACACATACACACTTGCCATAAAGAAACCTCAATAGAAAATTTGTTTTTAACTTATCTATTCTGTAAAAGTAATGAAAAAAATTCAAAGACATCACTCCATCCAAAACAGCCATTTTACCCCACATATAGTGAACTGGTACACGAGGAAAAAAAAACAAACGAACAGACTAACTGTACTTCGGTGTTCTCAGTGCTAAAACAATTTTTCCTAAATTCACTGTACCCACAGAACATCATGGATTAGGAGCACAGAGTGATTTTCCAAGGCTAAACAAAGTACTGAAACCTTCAGGAACAAAATAAAGTCATTCTGTATGGTATGCACACTAAATAATCAACTTTTGTTGTGAAGCAAAAAACAACAACCCAAACTTAAACAATTTTGTTAAACTGAAGGCATCACATACAAGAAGATTTGTCTTCTAACTACTGAGGGGAAAAAATAACAAGAACAGATTACTGAATACTGGGCTTTAGATTGTGATGGAATTCAACAAAAATGTGCTTTTGCACAAGTGCACTGAGCACCCCCCCCCCCCCCCCCCCCCCCCGCCCCCAACACACACACACACACACTGTGGTGATGATGTACCTCTTGTCCGGCTCCTCTTTGCTTTTTGATAAACAGGCAGTTTTTATTTCAGGCCAGAGTTTATGTTCATCCTTTTCTGCTTGCTTTTGTGCAGCAAATAAATTTGTTTCTCGTTAAAAGTCTGCCAAAATTCTTCTGAAATCAAACGGCTAAAGGTGATGCTCCTACAGGCAAATCATCGGACACACCCACTGACTGACCCGGTTTCCTGGCTATCAAAACAAGCGAAACTTTTGGGGGGCTTCACTTCTTGTCGCCAACCACTCCAGTCAAGAATTAAAGAATCTCTAGCAATTTTTGTTTTTCGAATTTTCTTTTTTGGGGGGTCTGGGCCCAGCAGCAATGGGCTATTCGACGTCGTCATTATCATCGCCTGAATCATTATTGATTCCGGCCTCAAAACCAGTCAGCAGTCGATCTTTATTCATAACTAGGTCAAGATTGACGTCCGAATCGTCTCGCTTCAAATCTTCAAGAGTGTAGCCCGCAAATACGCTCTCTTCATCAATATCACTTCAGAAAATGAATTCTGCAAGTTGCATAGTTACTTGATCCGCCATTTTCCCAGAAAATCTTCGCGAAAAAAATCCGAACTTTGAAAATTCACAGCAGCGAAACTACTCCACCAAAACTCATGCAACAAAAACCAAAATGGCGTCCAGAAACGGAAGTACCGGAAGACTCTTCTGTCGCAATTGCATTCTGGGATATGCGATGGTGAAAGCGAAAGTCGTTGACCGAGTATTCAGCGGTCGATCTCGGTCGATCCGGTATTCAGAAAGATGAAATCTCGCGGTCGATCTCGGTCGATCTGGTAGGCATTGGGTTAAAGCGCGACTCGTTGATGAAATCCCATTTTGCATTCAGTTTCATGGACAAGATGTTCTCTGACCTGATGCATGACTGCAGCAGTTTTATTTTACTTTCTTCTTGACCAGCCTGTTTTTGAGAATGGCGTCAAAAGCTGAAGCCAGTGTGTCACTGAAGCTTGTTTGACAGAGACCACCTTCATCTTACTACTGCATGTAGTCATCACACGAGAGTCAGATAAACAACCAGTAAAAATTTGTTCACTGCCAGTGTACGAAAAAGTTAAATGCTATTTCACTAACTCACTGAAAATGAACTAACCACTGATGATTATAAACTGTTTATTTCTTACCTTTGCACTGTGCGATACTATGATCACTTGCAAAATTTTATCTTCGAACTTCACTCTTTCGCAGCACGCTGCCAGAATCATCATGGCGCCCAACTTACCATCAGCGATGTGGGGTGAAATTACTCGCGGCTAGCGATCTGTTACTCAGGACAAGTTGCGAGAATGATAGCGACAGTCTTCGAAAAATGAATATGACTGAATTTCCCTTACAATTTTTAACCAGTAATGTCTGTGTACAGATACAGTCCTTCCTACATCATATCATACCAATTAGCAAGCTACTAACAGTTGATTTCATTGGTTAATTTGAAGAGAAATCAACCAATTCGTTGGCATCTTCAGGCACTGAATCGGTGCCCCTTGTCCGAAGGTCATTTTCAACTCAATCAAACAACAAAATAATTTTTTGACTTTTAAAAACATTTATCATCAAGAAGATGAAAGATAACTCTATTTCACTGTACAAAAATTGCCACCGTCAGATTAAGGCTTTTAAGGAAAATTGATTAAAAAAATGGTCAAAATCAGGTGTCCTGAGGGAATTTCAGTGCTGTGACTGCAGTGTTAACTGGGCACATAGAGCAGAACGAGGGTCTGTGTTGACAGTGTTAATAATCACAGAGATGACAGTGAAAGGCCTTTGTTCTAGCCTGCTATTGGTGTACCTTTCAACAAGGACACTACAGATTTCAAAATGAATCTTCCATGTCAACCCCCCCCCCCCCCCCCCTTTCCCGATCCCCTCTCCTATATTTTTTGTGCTACAGGCCATACACATCCTCACTTGTAAAGTGAGCACATATGTGTGTGACATGAAAGGTAGGGGAAACCTGAGAATACCTAGAAAAACAGAATGCATTAATCCAGACCGACCTGTAAACAAAATGACGAGGCCATACACAAAAGCAGGCATAGTACTATGCAGTCACGTTACACCCTAGAAGCTTAACAAACATTATTTACATCTCCAAATCAAGTGAAGTCCAAAACACGAGAATACGATCAGTCTTATGTTCCAGAATTTTGCCCAATTCTGACATCTGCATCCCAGAACTTTCAAGCACACATGAACATCACGAACCTTTGATGACTTCTCCCTTTCCTAAAGTGAATACGAAAGGTTTTCCTCGATCACGAGACGAGTCAAACTTTTTTCCATCCGGAAAAGTGCCTGCAACAAAGAACATGGAAATTATTCATTCTAGGGGGGAAAAAAATCAGTTCCAACACTACTCTACATTGCAAAGCCACATCAACATCTGAGCTGCTCCACCAAACTGGATTCAGATCATTCTGTCCCGATATTCAAATTAATTTACATAAACTGCAACAACATTCAGGTATTTCTGCCACAAAAATTGACCAGATAGAAAACTATGGATTAAAAGAAGCCTTCCAATCTTTTTTTCATGTCATACACCAACATTGTTCTAATACTTCTGTGCTTTGTATTAAAATTTCTTTGCAATATGTGCGCAAACCCTCAAGCTTCACTTGTGGTTTACCACATCCAGAGAAAGGGACCTCAACATGCTGTGCCTTCACCTGACAGTGGCACATGCATGGATCAGTTCAACACAAGGTGATACAACTGGCCCTTCAGATTTATTACATCCCAAAGACCATTCAAGAAATGCTCAAGTATTTCCAAGGCATCTTAATGTGGTTCTCCTTGAGGAGAAATGCAACAGACAGGATCACTGACACACAACTCACTTAAACACATTTTCTAAATGTACTAAAATTGCTTTAAAATATTTCTTCCGTAAAATCTTAGATCAGATGAAAAACATTTGTCTCTTTTCAAGGACTAAAAAATCAAAGGAAGTGGGACATTTCATAACAAAGTTTACATGGAGTCTGCTGTAAAGTGTTTCATATCTGATATGCAAGTCACAAGACTCCATAAGAACACATTTTATAGAGAGCAGTACATCACATGGAATGCACCAGGGAATTTGTTCACCTGGACAAGTCTCCTCCCTCTCATTGCCCTGAGTGACAGCCTCTCACCAGGGACTGATCTAGAATACCCATTCTGGTGTTTAAAATAGCAGACACATAGTGTCACAACTTCACTGATCCCTGACGACCAGCTGTAGATCAGAACAGTGAAAAACAAAGGGATGACCCGAGAGAAGGCATGGCAATCTCCTTCTACTTCTTGATCCCAAGTCTAAGTCACTGATTCATCCCAGGAAATGCAAGTTGAAACTATGTTTTGCTTTTCGAATCAATGCACTGATTATATATGTATGCCATGCGGTCTAGCGGTATAACTTTGTGCTGATACGTGGCGACGTTTGTCAAAATGATGGATGACCGTTCTGTGTAGTAGTTTGCTTGCTACTATGTGGTAAAAGCTATCACCATGTGGTTATGATTCTTTGTTAACAATCTGACCACTATTCTTTGTGTTCAACCTGACTTTTACCAGTACGCAATTCTATCTGTTAAGATGATAACTGAATGATAAACTTAGACCAGAAAAACAATATGCCTGTACTAGGTGAAAACTGCTGAGTTGATTTATAAATACTGGTGATTGTTGGAATGATTTGTAATGTATGACTTTAAGTCTACACCACATGTATACTTAGGCTAAGGGTTATTCAAAGTTAAAGTGACTTAATTCATAAGAAACATTGACAAGTTACTTGACTGAAATTGTTAGCATTGTATTATTGTCTCCCACCCTTTTGTAAGCTTAACCCAGCCTTTGAACAAAAGTGAAGATTGATAGTAATAGTAGAAACTCTACAATAGAGCAAACTTTTGCTGGCTGAGTTCTCACATCTCTTCTGTAAGAATGAGATATAGGGCAAATGTGCGAACTGGACAAGCCAGACTCTCAGATACTTCTACAGACCAGGTTCTCTTTATCGCAGACCTGGGACCATGGTTACGCTACAAATTGTGGCTAAACGACACACTGTGGCTATGCCAGAAACCGGGGTTACACCATACACACTGGGCAAGACCAGTTGTGAAGACACACCACAGCCCAGCACTACAGCAACAGGTCTACACATCAGGATCAGTCACCAGCTACCGGAGAGATCAACTATCCTCTCCGACTTAAGCTGAGTTACCATATAATCCAATTGGACTTTACTTCACCAAGTTCATTCAGAACTTCCCCTATCTTAATCATGATGAAACAGTGAAAACATGTCTATGATTAACCACTTTGGCTACTGAATTGGGTGTACACAAATGAAGTGGATGTGTAAAAGAGTATGCAGAGTGACATTGACATGCCCACTGTAACTGACTTAAACTCGGCCTAGAGAACATATACATTTACCAGTGTGTAAGCAAGTAAAGCTGAAGTGTGAAATTGCACTTAACTTGGGTCAGTTCTCTGTTGTTCATTCTGGGTTGAATAGTTGAACTTCTCTCTAACTTTTTAATTCTGTCTCTTGGAGCTACAAGTAATTTTAAAAGTACAAGCCTAAGGAAACTTGTCTCAGAGCCACTACTGAGTATTTTAACAGTAACCGGAATAAATATAAATTTCTTTCGATGACCGATACCGGAAAGTTGCTCCTTCCACCATTGGTTAGAGAGTGGGTGGCGGTGAAATATTAATATAAATTAATTCTCATAGAGAAAATATTCCTAGTCCTTCCCCTTGAGGACCCACCGACCACTCCCAACTCTCGTCACATTGCTACAGATAACAAATCATGAAGAGTTACAAAACACAACTTGGCCAGTCAACAGTGACTTTACTGTGCACAGCTAGGGGAAAAAACACCAAAAAAAAAAAACAACACTCTTACCAGTGTAGTGGACCGTTACTTTCTGCCCTTTCTTTGGACAGTCACCTGAAACAGAGGACATCACGCAACTTACACAATGGAATATCTCCAAAACCCAACCACAAATTGATGAAAACCAGCAAGGTAGCAAATCTTCTCTGGGAACTAAATCTCCTATCTGAAAACAAAGGGAAATATATTCCACAAAGACAAGTCTTTGCATAAACTGATATTGGCAAAGTCTTTATGGAGACATACATCCACAAGATCATGATGTCTGCTCAACTCTTCAGCCATTATTATTTACTAAGAACTGTCAATCCAAACGAAAAACTGGATGGATATTACCGAGATATATTTTGCCTACAGTATCAATAATTTTCAACAATAAATCATCAGCAGATAATACCCTTAACCAAAAGGACAGTGCATAAACAATCAGAAGAATGCCTTTCTAGTAAAAGAGACAAAAAGAAAATAAGAGTACAAGTGTTTCAAGTGTATTTTCAACATTCATCTGCATGTCTCAACACACACACACACACACACACACACACACACACACACACACACACACACACACACACACACACAGAGTAGAACACATGAAAAAGCACTTGTCTTTGAAAAATGCATCTGCATGTATACATCTCCCATTCTCTCTCTCTCTCTCTCTCTCTCTCTCTCTCTCTCTCACACACACACACACACACACACACACACACACACACACACACACACACACACACACAAATACTTTTAAATAAGAGATCCCACATTGACCAAACAAGAAATAAGAATTAACAATATTTATTGTTTAGTCCTAGGTCTCTCTTTGACTTACTTGCAATCATAGAAACACCTGTTCAGTTTCATTTTTGGTTATAATGCATTCTTACAGTTATATCAAATTGCAACAATCAGTATAGATCTGTAGATCTATCAACGTTTCAATCAATATTTTCATTCATATCAATAACATCACATGTATATCTCCATTATTTCAATTTATGCCACGCTACGAAAGAGACTGATAAATACATCATACAGTGTTACTGAAGCATGGTCTCAGGTGAAGCTGATAACACTCTGTTCTGCCATCACCTACATCATACAGTGTTACTGAAGCATGGTCTCAGGTGAAGCTGATAACACTCTGTTCTGCCATCACCTACATCATACAGTGTTACTGAAGCATGGTTTCAGGTGAAGCTGATAACACTCTGTTCTGCCATCACCTACATCATACAATATTACTGAAACATAGTCTCAGGTCAAGATTAAAAAAATTACAGAAAAATGACTGGAGTGTACACCACAAGAATGAGATTTGATGACAGTTTCCACACAATCTTGCATTATCTTTTATTCAGTATTGCTGAAGTCAAGAGGGCAGCAGTCAGGGGGAAAAAAAGAAAGAAAAAAACAACCTCTTAGAATGTTACAATTTACATATCCATCAGATTAATACTTGAACACTACAGAAAATGAACACAAAATTAAATCCTATTATTACTGTAGTGTAATGTCTATCATATTTGTGGGGAAAATGTAAATCAGAACACACACACACACACACACACGCGCATACACAGAGTTTCATGCACCTGTTTAGAAAGCCTTTTCACATGAGGGAGGATTTCTATCTTTTGTCAGATTTTTCTTTATTTCTCTATATAATTCCCAAGTACAACCACAAAATCATGTAGAACAAAACTAAAAAGAGCAAGGGGGGAAAAAGGGGGCTTTTTTCTCTGAGGCTTCACATTAGAGAATTTGAAGCACATATATATGTAATAGATCATTAGCATGAATAGCTAGCAATTTCTTCCCATTGGATTTGGAGCGTTTGGCCACACAACATGCAATTACAGTAAAATTCATGGTGGTGACATCAAGATCCGACTCTAAATGTCCAATACTAACTTAGACAAAAAAGCTACAGAAGGAACAGAACTCGGTAAAGAAGGGGGTTATCTCGTATTGTGAACCCAAACGTCAGCAGGTGAGTTGGTTTACTACATGTCAACACTTCATTCAGGTTTTTCTTATGGTTAAACCATGCACAAATATCTGCAGTCAAATGACAGATCAAGTGGTGCACAGACATTAGGAAACTGGTTTAAAAAGGAGCTTTTCCAGGAATGGATAGTGACTGAAATGTTGAGAAAGTTTGTTTTTGTGTTAAATCCCACACCAAGTGGAGATTGCATTTTTCATGCATTAGTGTATTTCATCTCCCAAAATAAATTGTCAGGCCCCCCCAAAAAAAGTGGCATAAACACAGTCATTTTTGCTAATGAAAGACCTCACCCTCTTGATTTAAAGTACATAAGTACTGCAAAAAAATGGACCGTGAAGAACATTACGCATCGCTTTATTACATTTTTTTTTTTTTACAGATCCAGATATTTTCTTCCTGTGACTTTTTTTCTTTTTTTAATTTTACCATATTTGCTTCAGACTATCACAGACCATCTGCCTGACACTTCCATAGTTTCTGCAAGTCGCTGTAACATGATGTGTGTCCTTTCCAGTCCCTGCTCTTTTTTCTTTAATGATATTTACACATAAAAAAAGATGGAGAATCTACAACATGCCAGATGATTCGATATACTGTTTATGTAACTTTAAAGCTGAAAACAAAACGGTCCTGCGTTCAATTCTTTCAGTGTGTCAAACAGCAAGGTCAAAATTAAAGAACTGATTTTAGTGAAAAGATCAGTAAGATCATTGTGCTCTGGTCTGCTAATCTCAATAAGCAAGATCTATTGCCATATTTCATCAACTGATTGATAGGCGTTGCTCACCTTTAAATAAACTAACAACTGTTCTTTCCTTTACTAAAAGAAGTTCTAATCTTAGTCATATTAACTGTGACAGATTTCTGTTTTCAATGGTTGTCAAGTGACATAAAAAAAACTTTTTTCTTTGCCTTTATAAAAAGAAAGACATAGCATGGCATCACAAAATTGAAAAGTGAGAATAAAGAGCAGCCTATACTGTTGTACAGTTTGGTAAGCTGGTTTTTTTTTTTCTTTTTCTTTTTTAGAAAATGTTTGGGTCCACTTTCTAGAACATAAGATTTGATTTAAGACACAATTTGAAAACAGTGGGATAAAAAATCTTTAAAAAAAATACACAGTTGCTCAGATTAAACTGCAAACTTCAGGGCAATATGTCTCACAAAGTAGGTTTAATACAAACGTCAGGGCAATATGTCTCACAAAGTGGGTTTAATACTTGCACGTCAGGGCAATACATCTCACAAAGTGGGCTTCATTAACAAAAAATATCAAAGATCTAAAATGCTAATACACTGTTTCCATGCCAGTTCATCTTTGCCTAGTTCATCAAAGAAAAGAAAAAAGGTATGTAGGCACTCAAGGTCTGACTAGCGCGTTGGGCTAATGCGTAGGTCAGACATCCGCTGAGTCGTAGCCACAAGACCCTCTTCTTCAATTGTCTCATCTTTGTTGTTAATTCATTTATCCATCAGCTTCAAATCATGTGTAATGTGGTCTCAAAACTTAGCGGATGTGGTGTAGCGTATATGGACTAGTCCGCACACAGTGACGCCTCCTTGATGAAACTGAAACGGAATCTTTGTCTGCAATTTCTCACAGTTTATCAATGCCAATTTGCTGTCTGTTATCAAAATCTTGTTCTGTCACCCACTTCGTTTTCTTCTTCTTCCCTTTCCTTTGGTATGGATCAACTGCCTCTGCCTCTTCATCTCGATTGCAAGGAAGTTGTTTTATCAATTTGCGACTTTTTTTGTAACTTCATCTTCATGATGGAAAACTTTCACCAGTTTCATTAAATCACAACAGTATTTTTATGACTAACAGTAACACAAACAAGATAAAGGTTAGATTTATGAAAAAAAAATTTTTTTCCAGAGTATTCATTTTGAGGTCAAATCCTATGTCAGTGGCGTAAACCTCCACAGTGTTTTTTTCTATCAAAAAATATAATTCCTGTGGATATTACATCAATTTAACTGAAGCTGTTTATAGCCTAGTAGACTGTAAGGGGCCATATCAATCAGGGCTGTGATGTCAACACAATCACTCATTCACTGTCTAACACAGATTAATTTTTTTTTAAAAACATATGCAAAAGTCATTAATACAGATTTTCTACAAACATACTGAAACTGCTTTAAAATCTTTCTTCTGACAAAGCAAACAAACCTGTATTAGATGAAAACTGTTTATCTCTTTATTCACCAATCTTTCTATGTGTGCATATATATGAAGAATTTTTTTTCGCTAACCCATCTTCATTTGTGAGCATGAAAAAAGAACCTTTTGTTCACCCACCTTCATTTGTGTGGAGAACAAACTTTTCGCTCACCCATCTTCATTTGTGTGGTGAACAAACTTTTCATTCACCCATCTTCATTTGTGTGCATGGAGAAAGAACCTATCAAATTTCGATTGCTTGTTCACATCGCATGACCTATATCATATTATATGCAGCCGCCACTTTCAATAGTGATCACAATTTCTGAACACCCATCACAATACATTAGTTCTTAGTAGTAGACTAGTAGTACACATGAAAAAATGCAGCAGGCAGATTGATTACCTTGTAAAACAAAAAAACAGGAAATAAACTCTGTAAATTTACATCTGAGCTTTATGCTATTTTAATAAATCTAACACCTTTTCGCCAAAGTCTGTAAATTCACATCAGTACTAGCACATTTTTATTTCATTGAATCAATATAAATCTAACACCTTTTTGCAGATTCATGTCATTGTAACTATACATGTCATTGCTCTAAATTCTAAGTGAAATTCCTATCCCTCTGTCTGTTAAATGAGTGTTATGTACAGAGACCTCTGCTCCACCTAAATTGTGTAGTTTATAAACTCTTACTTATGGAGAAGTCTGTCCCTCTCGTTGTGCTGGTGAGCTGTTATTTAATTTTGCTCTGTATGACTAGTATGTTTATGGTCCAGGTGAGGTAACTGCAGGCGATAAAGGCTGCTACCAAGTCAATATAGACTATGGATGACGTCAACCTAAAGGGAAAAAAATCATTCCAAACATGCTAAAAATGGCTTGAAATGATAAACCCTGTTTTTCAGTATTGTTCATGACCTATTTTTCAAACTTGCTTGAACTTCATTTCATTCAACTTTCTTAGTAAACAAGATGTGTGGAAAAAAAACAACAACAACTAAGCACCTGGTACACATCTAAGAAGTAGAACTGGAGGAACCTAATGGTAAATTGTTCATCATTCATATGGTGCCCTTAAATGATTCTCAAGAGCTAACTTTCACTCAGTTTCATTTAAATTAAAGAAGAAGAAGGAATTTAGGAATCTCTACTGAATGCAGAAGAGAAGGCCAGTTTGGCCGTTGGTATGGATGACACGTTATAGGCTAAATAGCATGCACCTTCCCCGAAGTTGGAGTATGGCTGCCGTAATGGCGGGATAAAAAAATGGTCGAATACACACAGAAGTGTCAGAATAATCAACATGATGATTGTGGACACTAAAAGAAAGAAAGAAGATGAATGCGGCTCGTCTTCAAACACGATTTCGCACTTTCTTTCTGTCCCGCTTCTTTATACCATTATGTTTTACAAATACCGAAATAAACAAAGATTAATAATAGACTATATCCTAGTTTAACCCCGGAACACGGCTGTTCAGAGCAAGCCACTTAGTTTTGAGAGTAAGGGGAGTTTATAGCTCGCCCACAGCTGCAGAGGCCAAGCCGTGAATGCAGGTCAGGGAAAGGGGTGTTTTCTGCAGGCTGCTCCCCACCAGCCAGCTAACTGTGCTGTACTCGGCGAACTGAATGTCATCTGTGTAAAGCCGGTCTGGCAACAATCTGTTCGGCATTGCTGAGCGGCCATTACAAGTGGGGCTGTTAGTTTGATAATTAGTAGTTGTCATGAAAAATGTAATATATCTGTGCTTTTGAGATGACTGAATAGGCAAAATCCTGACAATTCTTTTAATACCAAACTCGACTAGGTTAATTTTCCTGTAGATAATGTAGATACGGCATGAAAGCTTGTACACAAGTGGTCAGGCAATATTCAAACAATGACAGCACACACACGCAATTGTGCAAAAATGACGTCATCACTTTCTGGGAACTTAATTTTCCCAAATTAACTAGTACACAAGTTTGATATATGCCTCTGCTTGAACTACAACAACAAAACTGTTGGATTAGAAATGTGTAAGCCTTGTTTGTTCGGCCCTTTAACTAAGTGTCTCGAATGGGACGGAAAAATAAAGCTGTGGGAAGTGCGATGGGCCACGATTGTGGCCCAACGCCAAAACGCGAAGCGCCATGCACGTGGCCTAGTTACAGTGAGCCAGTGTGCAGCCACGTCACGTACGACCGCACGCGTGGCGAGGCCTCGTTTTGATTCTGACGCTGTCTTTGTTCTCTGGTCTTGAATGGCGACCGACTTTTATAACTTTCTTGATCAACTTTATCAAAATGAGTGATTCTGAAAGTGACCCCGATTTTTCTGTTGATGATCAGCTGAGTTCATCTGATACAAGTGAGGAGTCAGTTGTTGACAGCAGCAGTGACGACAGCGAAGCTGGTAAGTGGAAAAAACTTGAATTGTTTTGAAAGATCGTGATCGGAGACTTGTTGAGTGTAGCTGTTGGTTAGTTAGAATTGGCGTGTACGCCACTAGGGTGACGGTAGTGGTGTGGTTATGACTTTGGTGTCGGAATTCACTGACACTTTTATTTCTGGTCAATAAGAAGCCAAATAACACGATTTTTAAAATTATTTTTGCGTGATCTAAAACTAAAAAGGTGTTGAAAGGAGATAATGATATAGATCAGTGTTACAGATAAGTAATGTAATGTAGTGATTTGTTTTGTTTTATGAAAAATAAAAGTGGGCGTGGCGTGTGGGGGCGTGGCATCTATCAAATGTTTGTAATTTATTACCTGTTTTCTTCATCAAATCTAAATGGTATTACAGAAAACATATTTACAGTGCTGAATTGATAATATACCTTTCCAAACTTCAATTTTTTCTTTTTTTAACTTGAATAATTATACAGTAAAATTATGGAAGGGAAAATGCAAACAACATTTCATATCTTATAATTGTTGAACTTTCAAAACATGAATGCTCCTAAATTATATACAAATTATGAGGCAAAATACTGACAAATAGCATTTCCTCTGTTTCATTGCAGACCTTGAGAGTGAGCATAGTGATGCTGAAGACAGTGATGCTGAGGAGGAACAGGGAGCTGGCGCTGTGGGAGGCGTGTGGCTGCCCGTCATTGGTGAGGACCCTGGGCCTCCTCCTGTCCCCTTCACTGCTGTTCCTGGCCCCAAGCATGCCCCACCCCCTGATGCCAGACCCTTGGACTACTTCAATCTGTTCTTCTCAGAGGACTTTCTTCAACATCTGGTCACAGAGACCAACAGATACGCTGAACAATTCATAGCTGAACATCAAGACTATCTGAGGAACACGCCAAGGTCCAGGGTCCACCAGTGGATCAGACAAGGCCCTACAACTGTTCCAGAAATAAGAGCATTTTTGGGAATTGTTATCAACATGGGTTTGATTCCAAAAAAGAGGATTGACTATTTCTGGGACTCTGTCCATCCGAGCCAGTCTACGCCCTTCTTCAAGTTCAACATACACTTCAACCGTGACCGCTTTCAACTTCTGCTGAAGTTTCTGCACTTTGCAGACAACGCCAACATACCAGACCAGCAGGATCCTGGGTACAAACTGTACAAGGTTCAACCTGTTCTGGATCATTTCAACCAGAAGTTCCTGTACTTCTACCACCCTCATGAGGACATCTGTGTGGATGAAAGTATGGTCGGGTACAGAGGCAAGACACCCCATATCCGACAGTTCATGCCAAATAAAAGGCATGCCCGCTTTGGCATCAAGCTTTGGTGCCTCTCAGACAGCACCAATGGCTACCTTTGTAGGTTTGAGGTCTGTAAAGGAGCTCACAATCCTGGGGATGTTAGACATGAGCATGGAGCCACCTATGCTCTTGTGATGCGCCTGATGCAAGCGACTGGCTTTTTGAACAGAGGGCACCATCTCTGTCTGGACAATTACTTCTCCTCACCTATACTGTTCCAGACCCTCTATGGTCAGCACACCAAAGCTACAGGAACTGTGAGGACCCACAGGAAAGGTCTTCCCAAGGCGGCCATCGCAAGAAGGTTGAGGAACCAGGAGGTGACGGAGAGGCGAAAGGGACCCCTCCTCTGTGTGACCTACCAAGATGGGAGAAATAAGCCCGTGCTACTCTCAACAAGCTGCCATAGTGGTTTTGCTGAAGTGAGGAACAGAAGAGGTAGAGTACAACGGAGGCCTCATGTTGTAGCTCTCTACAACAAAACCATGGGAGGAGTGGACCTTGGCGATGCAAAACTCTACAAGTACCTCATGGGGAGGAAAACCCTCAAGTGGACACTGAAGCTGGTGTTTTCCCTGTTTGGCAGAGCTATTGTCAATAGCTACTTGTTGTACAGTGAGAATACCATCCATGCTCCCAAACTGTCCAGATACCTCTTCAATGTTGATCTGGTGGAAAGCCTGGCTGGAAATTTCTTTCCACCTCACAAAGTTGTGCGGCGAAGGCGTACAGCTGCCCAGATGCAAGCTGCAATGGCCAACCCTCAAGTTCTACCCCAAGAACCTCAGGCAGCTCCTCATCCCCTTGAAGGCCATGACCTGGTCAAGCTGCCAGTGGGCAGGAAGAGGAACTGTGTGAATGGACATGCAGCTCGGGTTCGGTCAGGATGGCAGTGCGGCGGCTGTGATGTGGGACTCTGCCCAGAGTGCTTTGGTGCCTACCACAGGAGGCTAAGGCACTAGATCTTTCCCAGACTTGTACAGGACATATTGTGCTTTCTTTTTCTGCTGGTTGTGTATGTGTGGACATTGTGACTGGTGAACTGTGACAATCCAAACATAAAAGTGACTTTTTGTGATCAAGTGTGCAAAAAATTCCTTTGATATATTCTGGAAAACATCTTCAACTACATTGCAGGTACACTGTTTTTGTTATCATTGCCATAATCTGCAGGGTCTCTAGTTTCCAAAAATGTATAGGTTTACTTATCTAGCTTGAATAGAAAGTATAGAAATGCCCTATAACAGATTAAGGGTAGCGTACACTGTGAGGTCTTTGATTTTAACTACAATTCTTTGAACACTGTTTTATTTTAAAACGCGCTTTAAGGGTTAAAGACGCCCTTGTGTTGATCACCGATTCGGCCTCTAACTAGTCTAAGTCTAAAGAAGAGAAGCCATTCTGACCGCGAGAGCACCATATTACCAATGACGTCGACTCAAAGGGGCATCTAAACTAGGACTTTGCTCAAAATTCAATGTAGTACACGACTACCGAGTTTAAACAGGTCACTCAGCTAGGAATAGCACTTACATCTAGGCTATAGAGCTTTCGACAGACCTCCGTCCGTCTTCTTCAGCGGTGGTGTTGCTACTGAAATACACCGTGTTAACATTTGACTGACAGAATTTACAAAGATATTTTCAACCAGCAGTTTGATAAAACAATACCGTACCTTTTCTTCCTGGTGTTACTGTTTCTTTCTCAACTCCCGACATCCTGGAATATACGTTCTTTCTAAAATTTTGAAATTTGTCAGCAATACTAAGTTCAGCAGTCTTCACTCGACCGGCGTCTACAACCTCGTTCCTGATTTTCGGATAGCCTAGTCAACCCGAGGCGGAAAAAAAAATCCAAGTACCGGGACATTCCCAAATAAATGTATAATCTTACCAGAAACAATAGGAATCTAAGTACATTACTATCACTGCCGCCACCAACAGCAACACTACGAGACACACACACACACACACACACACACACGCACGCACGCACGCACGCACGCACGCACGCACGCACCCACACACACACACACACACACACACACACACACACACACACACACACACACACACACACACACACACACACACACACACACACACACACATCGAGAGGGCAGAATTGAAAACGACCGACCCAAAGCACAGGCCACGGTCAGTTGAGGTCTGCTTCTGTTTCCAGATATGCGTCTTGATCATTATATCGTTGTAGAAATGTGTTTATTTTGGGTGCTTGCAATGGAAACGAGGGAACTGCAGCGAGGGAAGTAGAAAGCAGAAAGTCCAAGAAAGCAAACCAGTTACGAAAACTGTGAAACTGTGGGGTGAATACACTTGATCACAACAACAACAACAACAACATCAAAACATCAGTTGTTTTCCGCCAAATGTTCGTCTTTAATGGACTTCATCGGGACTGCCACCTTGGAACACCTAGTGGTCCTTCTATTGGTCTCTCGTTTATGTCGTCAAACCTGGAAGATTTTTGTTCTGTTTCTTCCTTTCTCTCTCTCTTTCTTTCTTTCTCTGTTTCTTCATTTCTCTCTCTCTTTCTTCCTTTCTCTCTTTCTTTCTTTCTTTTCATTCTTTAAAAACAACAACAACAACAACAACAACAACAACAACAACAACCCAACAGTTTTTCCGAGTGTCAGCAGGGAAAGAATCGTGGACACCACCTGAGCTCCAGTCCCATACCATTTAGGCCGTCTGGGTATTTTGTTTTCAGTTTGTGGCGCCACAATCGTTCCCCGACTTTGCGTTTGCACGCATTCTTGGAGTGGCACTGTTCTATTGCAATAACCCTCATGTCCGTGGTTGTTAGCTTGGAAGTGTTTGGCTACCAGGGTTTCAGCACGGCAGCTTTCCCGTTTCTCTGGTCCCTTCATTTTTATGCTTGACCTGTGGCCATAAAAGCGTTTCTTTAGTGGCTGTCCCGTCTCCCCAACGTACTGCGTGTCGCCACAGCGTGCACAATTGATGAGGTACACCACATCACTGCTGGTGCACGTCAGTCTATGGCGTACCCGGAACACCTGACCGGTGCGGACACTGGTGAACTGTGTGGTCTCTTGCAGATGTTCAGCGCAGAGGACACAGCTCTTTGACTGGCACCTGTAGCAGCCTGCAGGCCCTGGGGACACTGCCACCTGCACAGGGGGAGGCTGGGAGGGCATGAACAGACTGCGCAGGTTTCTGCACTTCCGCTCTCCTACCATGGGGGCTTGGGGGATGACCGTTCTCATCCTTCTGCTGGTACGGAGCGTGGGCAGGAGCTCCTCAGCCACTGGGAAATGTGAGGGTGGGCAGGGTTGTGTGTAATTATGAAGGGGATGCGTCCTGTGGAGTAGGTCCTGTTGCTGTACGTGAGGGTCTGCTGCCTGGCATTGCCGCCGCCCGGTCAATGGCTTTTTGCACCAGGCCAGGGGGGTAGCCCCGCTTCACGAGACGGCCCTTCAGTTCCACACAACGCTTGAAGAATACCCCCTCCTCTGAGCATAGTCTCCTCAGCATAGTCTTCACTGTGGAGTGAAGAGAGTAAAGAGGTGCTCAGAGATTGCTTTGGTACAACGGACTGGAATGTGTTTTTTTTTACAACATGTAAGGATCCCAATGAACTGACAGACACAGTTACATCACACATTTTATTTTGTGAACAAAACATTGTTGAAACGAAAACAATAAACGTCTGTCCTAACAACAAGCCATGGTTGACCAGGGAACTTAAAGTGTGCTTAAACGAGAAAAAGGCAGCATTTATTCAGCGTGATAATGCGACTGTTCAAGCCAAAACTAAATAATTTAGATCAAAGGTGCAGCAGGCCAAGCAGAAAGTAAAATTGAGCAGAAATTCTGTACTCAAAATTTAAGACAGGCATGGGATGGGTTAAACACAATGCTGGGGAGGAACAAGAAAAAGCATGATACAATGATAGGCAACTCACAACAGTTTGTTAATCAGCTGAATGCACACTATGCTCGTTTTGATACTACTGTGAGCGTGAGTCAGTGTGTGAAATTGTTCCTCCATATGCACCCATTCAGCTGACAGAGGATGAGGTTGGTGTGTGCCTGTCACGCATTAAACCCAACAAAGCTTCTGGGCCTGATGGTCTGTGTGGCAATGTTTTGAAATCCTGTGCTTTCCAGTTACGTTGGGTCATGGCTTGTTTGTTTCACTTCTTGCTTGATATGTGTGAAGATCCTCATGTATGGAAATGTTCTACTATTATTCAACTCCCTAAATTGCCAAAACCTCAAGAACTTAATGATTTTAGACCTGTCGCACTCACCTCTTTACTTGCCAAGTGCATGGAACGTGTGATCAGTAAACATATTCTGTCTTTAGTCTCTAATCACCTTGATCCTTTTCAGCTCGCCTACCGGGCAGTTCGCCTACCGGGCCCGTAGGGGCACGGAGGATGCCACACTAACTCTAGTAAATATGATCGCAGAGCATCTCCAGCACACTTGTTTGTAGATTTTGGTAGTGCTTTTAACACCATGCAAATTCACACTCTACTTAACAGACTTTTTGAGCTTTCTGTAAATGGGAGGGGGGGGGGGGGGGGGGGGTGTTAAGTGGGTCAGAAATTTTCTTGAAAACCGACCCCAGAGAGTATTAATGAATGGTTGTTCGTTAGAAGAAATTGTCTTAGACACAGGTGCTCCTCAAGGACGTGTTCTATCTCCTTTGTTATTTTCAATTTACACAAATGGGGTATTAAGTGGGTCAGAAAATTTCTTGAAAACCGACCCCAGAGAGTATTAATGAATGGTTGTTTGTTAGAAGAAATTGTCTTAGACACAGGTGCTCCTCAAGGATGTGTTCTATCTCCTTTGTTGTTTTCAATTTACACAAATGGAATGAAAATCCAGGGTGCACTTCTGAACCTATTTAAATATGCTGATGATATGACTCTTGTAAGTCTTTTGTTTAAAGAAGGCTTTATAAATGAGCAAGCATACTTCAGTCACATCTTAGAACTACAGGATTGGTGCTTTCCAGCTTATTGCAACTTAATTGTGGTAAGACCAAAGAACTTGTATTAAACTTTTCAACATCAGATAGTTCATTTCAACCAGTTGTTATAAATGGACAGACAATAGAAATTGTTGACTGTTTCAAATATCTTGGTATACACATTGACCATAAGGTGTCTTTTAGTCAACATACTGACAGTATCTTCGAAAAAGCAAATCAAAGGTTGTTTCTGTTGCGAAAATTACGTACTTTTAATGTCAGTCAACATGTACTACAAAAGGTATAGTTTAATACAAAGTCTAATATCATTCAACATTACTGTCTGGTTTGGAAATCTTTCAGAGAAAGATCGAGCAAAGCTCGCAAATTGTCAATCAGGCAAGAATGGTTATAGGGAAAAAGCAATCTGCTCTCAGAGAAGTCTATACTGTTTCTGTAATCAGGAAATCTGTGAATATTACCTCTGATAAGATAAGATAAGATAATGTTGCTTATAGCCAAGCCGACCGCAAAGGGCCACATCAGGGCTGTATTACCTCTGATCCCTCACAC
>CM031600.1:14567285-14579785 GCA_018398815.1 Conus ventricosus | reverse complement strand
CCTTATTTACATCAACGTCAACAAGTCTAGTTGCCAAATCAATCTTTTCTATTATTATATCAGACTCAAGAGATCTAAGAAAGATGTCCTTCTTCTGTGGATTCCAAATCAATCTTTTAATATAACTCATTTTCATTTGATATCTCATTATCAAAATCATTTCCATTTGTTACCCCACACAGCGAGAATTCAACAGGCATATGACTTGATTCAATTTTATCAGCAACAAAAAGTGTACATGTTGGCAAGAGTGTATGATATTATTCTTCTGATAAAATAAAATAGTCAATAACACTACACCCAAAATCGGATACATATGTATAGCGACCCTGGAGGTCGCCGATACAAGCACCATTAAGGATGCAGAGTCCTAAGGTAGAACACATGGTTAAAAACATTTTACCAAACATATTCTCTTGTTTGTCTTCTGACTTCCTTGTCATAATATTTACATCATTTTTTGAATCAATGTGAAAAGGCAGACAACAACTATTAATTTCATAAGACGTGTCAGAAGTCCGTGCATCCAAATCCCCACATATCATAACATGCATATTCTTATCTATCATCATGTCCATCAAACATTCTTCCACCAGACTTATACCACTATCAATAATATTAATTTGATAGAACGGACTTCCACTTGGTGGCACATAAGTACACATATATTTTTGTTTAGTCCAAGACATTCTTTGTCAATAATAAAACACAACATATTATCATACACACACACACACACACACACACACACACACACACACACACACACACACACACACACACACACACACACTTACTGACTGACTGAAGCCATTTACTGTCAGATTAACATAGTGTTGTACTGACATTTTAAAAAGAAAAACCTTCATAAATTAATGCGATAACGAAAATAATACAAAATAACATCTGAAAGACATAAAAGTTTATAAAGGAAATTTAACAGGGAACCATTTAACATTTGTAAGTAACATAATAAAAATCAAAAATTGTAACAATGAAGCAAATTACATCTTAACTGTGCTGAAAATCAAAAATCTCTCTCTCTCTCTCTCTCTCTCTCTCTCTCTCTCTCTCTCACACACACACACACACACACACACACACACACACACACACACACACACACACACACACACACACACACACACACAAACACATCCAAACCATGGATACTGAGGATTTCAGAGCAATAATGTACTGCAATAACATTATTGAATTCAATCCATTCTTGTAATCTGTTGTTAATAATAGTACTTATACATTTTACTACTAACTTCAACCAAAGGGATAGCCCTGTAATCATCAACATTCTATACGTCGCCCTTTTTGAATAAGGGCAAAGTTGCAAACGAGAGAGAGAGAGAGAGAGAGAGAGAGAGAGAGAGAGAGAGAGAGAGAGAAGAGAGAGAGAGAGAGAGAGAGAGAGAGAGAGGATTTATCAACTCCCTCATTCTTCGTTTTCGCCCCGACTATTCCCACCTTACAGAAAGGACCCTCCCCCCCTCCCCCCCCCCCCGCCCTCATCTCTCAGAGAGAATAGCTACCCTGTTCATAGTAGGTAAATGGAAAGGGCTGTGGTGTAGAGGTCGTGGTGGGGGAAGGGGAAGGGGGGAGGGGTGCGGCTGAAAAAAGTCTTTCCCACTCACAAAAGAGCTTCCGGACTTTTTATGCACACGAAGGAACACACACACACACACACACACACACACACACACACACACACACACACACACACACACACACACACACACACACACACATGTGCGCCTGTGTGGCGACCCACAAACACATTCATACACTGACCGCGACAGCGACAAACACCACACACTTACAGACACGACTGGACTCGCACACACACACACCACACACACACACACACACACACACACACACACACACACACACACACACACACACACACACACACACGCGCGCGCGCACGCGCGCGCACGCACGCACGCAGGCACGCACACAAGCGTGTGGAAGTGCACACAAATGAGAGAGAGAGAGAGAGAGAGAGAGAGAGAGAGAGAGAGAGAGGTGGGGGTGGGGGGGTGGATAAAGAACAGGGGAAGGGCCGGTGGAGGAGTCGACATTATCGAATGAAGTTGTACGCACAAATCTGATCAGTTTACTGATTGCCAACAGCATGGTCGAAATGTAAGTCAAAATAACTTTAAAGGCAGAGTGGACACTTTAAGGCTGGACATTCAGTCTTTCTGCGTGTCAAGGCTTGCAATCTCTCCAGTGCCCCCAACTCCCCCGCCCTCTCCCGCCCTCATTCCCTCCTTCTCCCTTCCGCCCACCAACATATATTATCACGCGTGAGAACGCCGTTTGCCACACACACAAAAAAAGAAGAAAAAAAAAGAAAAAAAAGAAAAGAAAAAAAAAAGGAACTTCTTTGAATGTGGCATTTCCCCCATAGGCTAATGCGCTGATGAGGAGTATCTTCCAGCGGATTAATTTTGCAGAGTGGGCAACATGCTTCTGCAGAAGTGATCGATCTCGCTTTCGGAAATTCTCGGCAAGCTGTTCTTCTAGTGACTATGATGGCAGTGTGTGGGTGAATTTCTAAGACTGTGTACGTGGAGGCACTGAGGTATTTACAATTCATTGATTTTTAAGTATTGATGATCAGCCGAGTGGTGTAGTATTGGCTTTGTCTAATGTAGTCTAGAATTGATATTGTTTACAACTGTAAAATTAGTATAGTATGGTATTCATGCTACAATTATTGTCCTTTTGTGCGCACGTGTGTGTGTGAGTGTGTGTGTGTGTGTGTGTGTGTGTGTGTGTGTGTGTGTGTGTGTGTGTGTGTGTGTGTGTGTGTGTGTGTGACAGTCAGTGCAACACTATGTTAATCTGACAGTAAATGGTTTCAGTCAGTCAGTGAGAGAGAGAGAGAGAGAGAGAGAGAGAGAGAGAGAGAGAGAGAGAGAGAGAGAGAGAGAGAGAGAGAGAGAGAGAGTACTCGCGCGCGCGTTGTGCGTGCATGCGTTCGTGCGTGCGTGCGTGTGTGTGTGTGTGTGTGTGTGTGTGTGTGTGTGTGTGTGTGTGTGTGATTATATGCTTGTTTTATCAATCATTGTTGCTTTGCTAAAATAATGTAATGCTTCCTGTTTACGTTAACTTACACACCCCTTCCCTTCCCTCCCCTCACTCCTACCACATTCCCCTCTCTTTCTGTCTGCCTTTCTTTTTCTCTGTATCTGTCTTCCCCAAACTGCATGTCTGTTATTCTATCTGTTTCTCTGTCTCTATCTGTGTGTCTCTGCATAAACTGCACGTGTGTGTGTGTGTGTGTGTGTGTGTGTGTGTGTGTGTGTGTGTGTGTGTGTGTGTGTGTGTGTGCGTGCTTTACTCTCTTTATCGTATCAACGTTCAGAGAGAGAGAGAGAGAGAGAGAAGAGAGAGAGAGAGAGAGAGAGAGAGAAGAGAGAGAGAGAGAGAGAGAGTACTCATTTGATCCCTTGCTGCCGAATCTATTGTAACTCTTCCATCAAATTAAAAAAGAAAAGGAAGTTTGCTTCTTTAAAACTAATGCTGATTCTTCCGATCCGCATTGACGAATGTCATTGTGGTTGCGACTTTGAAAAAGAAAGGGAAAAAAAAAAAAAAAGCTACTTGTTTTCCTAACCAGTGTGCGTGACAGCATATGACTGGTGCCGTTATTGATTAATCTTTTTGAATAATCAGGCGGGGTGAATGATACATAGAGGCATGCTTGGTTGTTAATGGAGAGAGAGAGAGAGAGAGGAGATGAGAGAGAGAGAGAGAGAGGAGAGGAGAGAGAGAGAGAGACGAGAGAGAGGAGCAGTTTAACTGAAAGCTATGGATCTCTTCTGAACGGTTTTACCGAATGAAAAATAACCGTTCATGCAGCATGATAATTTACATAGTTTTACAAAGAAAAGAAAAGAACTGTCAGATAAGCAAACCAAATAAACACAATGATCATAACAGCTGAGTTCAGCTGTAAAGGCCTCGTATGACCAAAACAAAATAAAAAAATGCATAATATATTTCTGTAGTACTCCATTTTGACTGGTACTAGCAAACCGTTCGTAACAAAACAAGGTCTTTTCACAGAACTTCAGAGGAATATATTCATATTGTAGATCCAGAAGAGCAGGGCACAAAATAGAAAGTATCATTCATCTTTCATTTGCATCTGTGCACACAGAACACACCTCATCAATGTTTCTAATCTTTGCATGTCGATCCGATGCTCTCTGGTGTCTGTAATCCGAATCGTAATCTTGTCTGAAAACATGATATATGTCTACTAAAATTAACACTATTTGTCACCACCAGCATATGTCTGAAAAGTGCTGGAAAATGAATGTTCGCTCACCGTTCTGGGTGATTTCGTGCCAGTCTTGTCATCGATCATACCAACAGTTATTCCGATGTTACTCATTTTTAATAAAAATGGTGTATTCAGACGTTCGAATCTAAATTCACAATTAAACGAAAAACTACGATACCTGAAACTCAAGACGTTTTCACCATGCACAGAGAGAGAGGGAGAGAGAGAGAGAGGAGAGAGAGAGAAGAGAGAGAGTGAGAGAGAGAGAGGAGAGAGAGAGAGAGGAGAGAGAGGAGAGAGAGAGGAGAGAGAGAGAGAGAGAGAGAGAGAGAGAACGAACGAACGAACGAACGAATCTTTTTTAATGAGGGATAAAGAATAAGCACAATACAGGCTTTTTTACATCTTGCCCTCGATGAAGCAGAAAAAATAACAATATGTGACTTCAAAATCAACCACCATCTTAATAGTGAAAAGATATTAGCCTGAAATACAAAAGGCAATCCAAAAATATGACAGTCAACCTTTCACACACACACACACACACACACACACACACACACACACACACACACACACACACACCACACACACACAAGAGAGAAAACAACTTCCAGCAAATACATTTAAAAAAAAAAAAAAAAAGGAGAAGAGAAATGAAGGACGTCAATGAAAGGTGGAACAGGTGAACAGTATGTCATGACAAGTATAGAGAAGGGGTAACGAAGGAATACAAATGAACATTCAAATACATTTAAAACATCATTTGTACTTAAATCAAAACAATAATTTTGAAATACGTATAAAGAAGGTTATATGATGTTCTCATTAGTCACACTGTATAGGAAGCGTAGCATCAGATATGAGAAGTATTGTTTTTTGAAAACGTTTAGACTAGAAATTACATTAAATGAGACACTAGGTCATTCCACAACAACCACCAGAGTAAATGAGGCTAGATTTAAAAAGATCAATCCTCGGTAGGGGTATCTGAATCTTTCTGATATTGCGAATCAGGTTCGTTTTAAATTTATTTTTCAAAGTTGGTGGTGCTTGATTGGACTTATCTTAAACATGAAAATTGCTTGTTATAAGTGAGTTTCCATTTTAGAGGCAAATGTCTAAACGTTTATAATCAGAGGGAGTTACAGTTGTAGATTTGAGAAGAACGAGTTTCACAGCCCGTCTATGAAGACTGAAGAGTGGTTTTAATACGTTATAACTGGCCGAATCCCACAATGTAGAAGAGTAATTCAAATGAGATTCAATGTACGAAGTAAAAACAGCTTACGACAATGCTGGTCTAAGAAATATTTTAGTTTTGAAAGTGGTGAATCTTTGAGACAGACGTTTGCAAAGCATTGTGACATGAGAAGACCATGACAAATTATTGTCTACAATGACACCAAGGACTTTATGATGATCAACTTCTTCAACTATTTTCATTATTTATACTAAGAGATAGGGAATCATAAGAAATATTTTGACGCTTTTGTCTGGTGGTTATTATCAAGTACTTCGTTTTCTGAGGATGGAGACACATGTGATTGAGTTCAGACCATATGATTAATTTGTTTATTACTTTCTTGTAAACTTGCATATACATTTTCAATTCTTTATGACTACAGTGTATTGTGGTGTCATCAGCGAACATTTCACAGAGACTATCAATGAATAGAGGTAAATCGTTTATATATATGGAAAATAAGATAGGTCCGAGTACTGACCCTTGAGGCACACCATGACTAATGGATAATGTAGGAGATACAGATTCATTTACTGAGACCATTTGCTTTCTACCGGAAAGATATGAAGATAGGAGTTCTAACGAATTCTCTGATAGTTGTATACCTAGCTTTTTAAGAAGAAGATTGCGGTCAATAACGTCAAAGGCTTTCATAAAATCTACCATGAGAACACCTGTTAATTTTTGTCGTTATTTATATTAGTGAGCCATTGATCAACTGATTTGCAGTGCTGTTTGGCACGAGTGATTAGCCTAAAACGGATTGGTCTTGATGAAATAAATTGAAAAAATTGAAGTGATCGAGAATATGTTTATTCAGATGGTTTTCCAATGGTTTAGACAGCACAGACAGAATAGAAATGGGCCTGTAGTTAGACGGATCGGTGTGATCACCTGTTTTGTAGATCGGCATTACTCTAGCAATTTTAAAAGCCTTGGGGAACTGATTTTTAGAAATGCAGAGATTATATATATACGTAAGTGTTTCAGCAATTACAGGGGCTGACAGTTTGAGATCTTTCCGTCAATGCCATCAGGCCAGTAGTACTACTTTGCTTTAAGTGAATAGAGCATTATATACTTCGTGTACACATAACACGGAATATCTAGAATGTTGTGATATTTTTGGACTGACAAAAATTCAGAAGAACATCTAAATCGTTTTGTGAGGATCTGTTTGTTTTTATGGTGAAATTGGCAATATTGCAGAAGTGTGTGTTCAACATTTCAGCTGATATATCTTTCGGTGTTGTAGCACGAGCGTTAGAATGTTATTGCTAAGCTGATTGATAGCCTTCCAAACTGATCGGTTGTCTGTTTTAGAGTAAATAAGATCTTTAAAATATTTCTTTTTCGCTGAGCGTTTTAAATAGTTAACAAGATTTCTTTGTTTCATAAATTCTATATCGATTACCTGATGCTAGAAGTGAGTCTCTTAAATCCATGGATTTTTCTATATCACTTGTAATCCAAGGCTTTTAGGGGTACTTTTGACCGAATTGTTTTAATGGAGCGTGCTTATTGTAAACATTGAGAAAAGTGTGATACCAAACTTCTAAGGCTTCATCGGGATTAGTGAATGATACACAGAGGAAAGTGAGGAATTCATCAGATCTGTAAGGAACAAGTCTTTATTAAAGTCTGAAAAGTTTCTGTATGTGATATACTTGTGATGATTTAGGGGGATTTTAACGCCTCGTTTTAGACCAAGTAAAACAGACAGGGGAGTGATCGCTGCATCCAAAAACTGGTGAACATATTTCTATTATGGTACGTACAGAAGATGTGTAACATGGTCAATGAGAGTTTGGGAAGTAGCAGTGATTCGTGTTGGCTTATCGATTAACTGTGTCAGATTAAAAGAAGTGTAGGTTTGAATCCAGGATTTGTTTGCTTTCAAAAGATCAATGTTAAAATCACCCAGTAAAATAATTTCGTTTGAGAGTAAGGACGCCTCTTCCATCATTAGAGTAAAGTTATCTATCCAGTCAGCATGTTCTGCTGGGTTTCTGTAAATAAAGCCTAAGATGAGTCGGTTGGAAGTTTTAAACTGTAACTCTATCCATAGTGATTCTATATGATATTTTTCGAGCGAAGCGGCTCGATTAAATTTAATAGATTCGTGAACATAAACAAGTAAACCTGTTTCTCTTGGTCTGGAAGGGTCATTTCGAACAAGTTATAACCAGGCAAAATTAATTCAGCGTCGGAAATATGGTTGTGTGTTAATCTTGTTTCCGCAAAAACCAAATAAATGGAAACAATTACCATGATTATATAAAACACGAGACACGTCGCATAACTTATTAATCAAACTAAGAGAGAGAGAGAGAGAGGGGGGAGGGGGAGGGTAGGGATAGAAATTCCACATGCCTTGTGTCATGAGAACTTATCAGTGATATCATTGTATCAGTGAAAACTGAGTTTGGTTCTCACGCTAGCAATGTAGCAAAGTGGACAACCCATACTCAAATCTGTTACTGATAATTTCCTAGTTATCCTCTCTCTCTCTCTCTCTTCTCTCTCTCTCTCTCTCTCTCTCTCTCTCCTCTCTCTCTCTCTCTCTCTCATAGGTATTTTCTCTCACACTCGGAATGAAATGCAAATAGACGAACTATTGTACTATTCTTATTTTATGTTTTCCAATGGATTCTCTTCTCTCGGAGCAAGAATGAAACAAAAAACAAAGATGGGAGATAGTTTCACGTTCTGGGCTAACATTTTCCTGTGGGTCCTTTTTCTCTCGAGAAAAACATAAGCCTACATGAAATGTAGCGTGTGTGTGTGTGTGTTTGTGTGTGTGTGTGTGTGTGTGTGTGTGTGTGTGTGTGTGTGTGTGTGTGTGTGTGTGTGTGTGTGTGCGTGCGCGGCGCGCGCGCGCGCGCGTGCGTGCGTGCGTGCGTGCGTGCGTGCGTGCGTGTGTGTGTGTATGTGTGATATCTATTTATCATTTCTGTATCATGATGTTTTGAAGAAAAAAGTACTCTTAAAACATGCTAAGTTTCTTTTGGAAAATAGGGGAAGCAGGGGGTGAAAATTATATGCATTTTTCCCTTTTTCTTAATATAGTCTTAAGGGGTGATCACATTTTGATGCGTGCATGTGCCTTTAACATACAACACACACAAGGACATGTTTATGGTGTAGTTAGTCAGACTTCTTTATTTATTATTCCTTATATCCTAAAAGGGGTGAAAGAATTAAAGTCAAGTGTGTAACTGTTAACGGTTGTATCATCTGGCAGTTACAGGCCCTAGCAGGACCAAACTTGACAGAACACAAAAATATCGATGTAATCTCTCCAGTCATCTCCTCCATGAAAATGTTGGTCATTGATACGGGCCTTCAAATGGCATTCGCCGTTTTCTGCAATACTTTCAATATTACGAAATCGGCGTATAGTGATCAGTTACAATTAGTGTTATACACTTTTGAAAGCGACATGTTCAATGATATTGTATGCGAACAGCGTGACAAACAGTAAGTTAAAATCTATCAAATCGGTCTATTCCAAGGACCTAAATCATCATCCTCACAATAAAATAGAAACTGAAACACGCAACTGCATGCTGTAAGAGTGAGAGAGAGAGAGAGAGAGAGAGAGAGAGAGAGAGAGAGAAGATGAGAGAGAGAGAGAGAGAGAGAGAGAGCGCTACAGTACACATTAATTACACGTGTCAGCTATCTATCGTCTGCCTAGGCGACCCTAAGGCAATATGTGCAGTAAAGAGAGAACAGGCGGCCCAACAGCGATGATTCAACCCGAACTGTTAATGTCCCTGGGTGTACCCGACCACACCTTTATTAATGTTATTGCACTGAGAGACGGAGCCCGGACTCGAGTGTCTAGCTGGAGAGATTGACGTCCTATTGTTCCGGGGTTCTTCAGAACAAGCTGTTTTCACAAAGGAGAGTAGGCAACGGCGGAGCCATTTAAAGGGAGGGTTTTTTGTTTGTTTGTTTGTTTTTTTTGTTTTTTGTTTTAAGCAATAAACAAGTAGGGTAAGTCTTGCTCCCGTAAGAAAACCTAACATAGAGTAACTTTTATTCAAGACTGGCACAGCCTTTTAAACTTGAATAAAGTCAGACGAATACAAAGACGAGCAATCTCATAGTGGGGGAAAAAAACAAGCGCAGGCCAACAACAATCTTTGCCAAGTCATAACTGTGATGACGGAGGGGTTGTTGGCCTGCGCTTGTTTTTCCCCCCACTATTAGATTGTTCGTCATTGTATTCGTCTGACTTTATTCAGGTTCAAAAGGCTGTGCCAGTCTTGAATAAAAGTTACTCTATGTTAGGTTTTTCTTATGGGAGCATGACTTACCCAACTTGTTTATTGCTTATTGTTTACTGTTCCCTGCCTCATTTTATTTTCAACTTCTTTTGTTTTGTTTTGTGTTTAAAGACAGTGTCACGTGATATCTTGCACTGCGCTGTTTCAATGGCATGAAGGTAGACCATGGCCAGATTATGCAAACATTGTTCTATCAGAAAACAGTCTTAACGGCCTTACTCGCACTATCTTAACAAACAGGGTGATACACAGGGTACGGTTTAGTGTGCAGACACGATAGATTCTAATTGTGCTGCTTGGAATGGCCAAGAGTGTTGCAGTATCGTTTACACAAACTTGGTTCGTTAAGAGAATGAAACGATTAACGCAGCGAAATGCCCTTTGAAGGGTTTAGAACAAACAACTCCTGTCGTGTGTCAACTGGCTCCTATTTGAAAACCATGAGTCAGACATTGCTGATAACGCCGTGTGGCAACAGTGGTTAGACAGGAATCCAGACTGGAGTGGGTGAGAGGTCATTTTTCTCCATGAACTGAGACGATCCGCGCGTGCGCTGCTGCGCGCGCGCGCGTGTATGTGTAGCGTTGTGTGTGTGTGTGTGTGTGTGTGTGTGTGTGTGTGTGTGTGTGTGTGTGTGTGTGCCGTTGCATACGTGTGTGTGTGTGTGTGTGTGTGTGTGTGTGTGTGTGTGTGTGTGTGTGTGTGTGCGTGCGCGCGCGCGCCGTTTATGTATAATTATATTATGTGTGTGTGTGTGTGTGTGCGTGCTGCGTGTGCGTGCGTGCGTGCGTGCGTGCGTGCGTGCGTGCGTGCGTGCGCGCGCGCGCGCGCGCGCGCGCGCGCGTGCGTGCGTGTGTGTGTGTGTGTGTGTGTGTGTGTGTTGTGTGTGTGAATGATTTCAAGAGGTCTGGATATAACTGATAGTGAGGATATTATATGTCTGAAGTTGTTTGGATCTGACCATTTTGGAATCAGAAACCGCTTCGTGTATTTGAACGGTTAGTTTCAATGCACGCATTATAATTATATTGTGTGGGTTGGTGTACTGGTCACAAAGAGCTTTTGTAAAAACACGGAACGTTGTCAGTACTCATAGACAAAATTCCTGTTACTGCGCTGGGAAAAATTCTACTTCATGCCGAAGGAGGAATAGGACTTGTTGGGTTCAAGTTTGTGTTTGCAAAGCGATTATCAGGGAAAAGAAGTGGGAAAGCTCTATTTATTAAAACCTCCTGGAGATTGTTCGGTTAGACATCTAATGTCTGTCAATGCCAAGAAATGTGTGTTAATATCTCGAACGAAACGTGTGCTATTGAGGTGTGTGACTGCATTTTCTTTGAATAACAGATTTATGTGCCACCCCCCCCCCCCCCCACCCCCCCCCCTCCTCCCATTCTCTTTCTCGGTCTGGGTGGGTATGTGTACGTGGGTAAATGCTCAGGTCAAACAGATATGCTTAGAGAAGAGAGAGAAGAGAGAGAGAGAGAGAGAGAGAGAGAGAGAGAGAGAGGAGAGAGAGAGGGGGGATGGGGACTAGCACACAAGGATATGGCTGCGTGTGTGCGCGCGTTTAATTAATGTTATTTATAATACAGTAACCATGAAGGGCCTTATCAGAACTGTCATCCAGTCAAAATCAGTTCCGTATAACGCGTATTGTGTGCGCGCGCGCAACCGCGCGTGTATGTGCTTGTACCACCAGTTCTCATTTTACTGAAGTATCATTGTAGGGATGAGGGGTGTTGGGCTTTATTTCCTGCTTGCTGTTTAGTCGAGTACAAGTACTTTACTGAGCTGGTCAAGATGAGTCATTTCTAACAGCAATGTTTTGAGCATTGAGCTGGTCAAGATGAGCCATTTCTAACAGCAATGTTTAGAGCATTGAGCTGGTCAAGATGAGCCATTTCTAACAGCAATGTTTAGAGCATTGAGCTGGTCAAGACAAGCCGTTTCTAACAGCAATGTTTAGAGCATTGAGCTGGTCAAGATGAGCCATTTCTAACAGCAATGTTTTGAGCATTGAGCTGGTCAAGATGAGCCATTTCTAACAGCAATGTTTAGAGCATTGAGCTGGTCAAGACGAGTCATTTCTAACAGCAATGTTTAGAGCATTGAGCTGGTCAAGACAAACCATTTCTAACAGCAATGTTTAGAGCATTGAGCTGGTCAAGATGAGCCATTTCTAACAGCAATGTTTAGAGCAATGGAACCTTCAGCTCTTCTCTGGAATAAAAATACATGGTTATCTATGAGGCGAGGAACGTTTTACATTAGAACGACAGTGTTTTATTTTTGTCCATATAATTGGACATTAATCAATTTGGGTAAATATTCAGGTAAAATAAAGTATGCTGAGAGAGAGAGAGAGAGAGAGAGAGAGAGAGAGAGAGAGAGAGAGAGAAGAGAGAGAGAGAGAGAGAGAGAGAGAGAATGCGAATACAATGTGTTAGGCTTTGTGCCCATTCCCATGGGAACAATGAGGGAAGGGGGGCGGGGGGTGGAGGTCACAGAAGATGATCAAACTATATCAATAAACACAATCACTATCAACATGCAGGTCGTCATGACATGGCAGCCAGATCAAGGTGACACAGTTCATTATGTTGTTAATCTACCGAGTACAGTGGAAATACCCTGCAGTCCTTGG
>CM031600.1:14543294-14559778 GCA_018398815.1 Conus ventricosus | reverse complement strand
ACCCAGATCACGCCCCTAACCTGGTTTCCGCCCCCAACATTAGTCGATCCTTTCCATACAGTCCTTCAATGAACTAAAACCAGTTCGTTGAACGCACGCATAACATCTTGCACACACGTAAAATCACATCATCAACTTTGGAAGAGAAGGCCAGTTTGGCTGTTTGTATGGATGACACGTTACACATAGCATGCACCTTCCCCGAAGATGGAGTATGGCTGCCTTAGTGGCGGGATTTTTTAAAAAAACGGTCATGCACACAAAACTCCACTCCCTTTGTGGGGTAGATGGGATTAACACTTGCCTGTCCATATAGGGAGTGTCCGCAGGAGTATCAGCCTGCGTACGCAGAAGAAGAAGAAGAAGAAGATCATCAGGTGAGGCCACTGGCATGTTCCTATCCTGTAAAATTACACAGAACTTTCAAAGTTAACAAGTACTACCGACGTTTATCACCATGTCATGTCACTGGCGTGTTTCTATTGATAACATAGAAATGTCAAAGTTGACAAGTTGTACTGCCGTTTACCATCAGGTCGTCACTGACATACCCAGTGCAGCAATTCCTAAATGACCAAGACTGTTGGTGTTTTTTTTTCTCTCTCTCCTTGTCCTCTGCATTCCACATCCTGCTATGCTGCTCATGTTGTCTGGTTCCAAGAGACATATTCTGGAAGCTGAGAAGCGTCCTAAACGCCAGCTTAAAAAACCACGTGAATTTTTCCCTTGAGGTCAAAGGTAACAGTATGTTGAAGCTCACCACGAACCAACTATTCCTCGAAGCTTTAGCGTATTACCATAAGATTCCAGATCATCCTGAAATGTTCTGCGAGTTTTATGAAAAACTGTTTTCTTTTCGGATGTGGAGATTGTCTCCGTGATGACTTTGAAGAATGACTAAGCTTACTTTGTAACAGATGAGTTTTGAGAATTTTTACGTCTGAGTCTCTTTGTCAAGCTACATTAATGTTAGTGAAACAAATTGTCAGTAACGATTTCTTTTTTTGTTTGTTTGTTTGTTAATTTTGCGACTTTCAAACTACGTCGTGGTGAAGATGAACCATCATTTTTATTGACGGCTGCACACCAGTAAATGTTATAATATCACATCACTTTGAAATCGGTCTCAAAATTTATCAAACAAAGTACAGTATGTGCATGCAACGGATTATATCTACAGTAAACTTGACCAAACTTTGACCTGTAGTAAAGGTCGAAGGTCAAAACAATCGATCAGTTATATACGCTCTGATTACCAGCGCACATTTTTTCTATACTTGTAAAAGTCAATATTAGGCCTACAAGCCCCAAGTACACCAGAACAAACAAGACCAGATATGACCATGACCGAACTCTTTAAACAGAGAGAGAGTCTCAAAATGTTTTTCGGTTCGTAGTGTTACAACTCTTGGCTTCTTTTTTACTCGTGGTAGCCCTCGTTCGTTCATCACATCAAAATCGGTCTCAGACTGATTATTGTGAGCGCCGTGGCGCTCACTCGTGCGCGTGCGCGTGTGCGTGCATGTGTTTGTGCGTGCGTGTGTGTGTGTGTGCGTGCGTGCGTGCGTGTGTGTGTGTGTGTGTGTGTGTGTGTGTGTGTGTGTGTGTGTGTGTTGTTGCTTTTTTATAACCTGTTATTTTGCTAGAATTTCAACAACAACAACAACAACAACAAAAACAAACAAACAAACAAACAAAAACCGGTTTCTTTGTCTTTGTTTCCTTTTCGCGAAAAGTCACATTGGTTTGTTGTTTCAGCCTAAAGACTAGTATCAAGATTACCACTCACGAGTCAACGAGAGAAATGGGGGAAGTGGGAAGGAGGGGGAGAGGGCCCGGGAAAGATAGGAATAGAAGGAGCAATTCTCTGTCCGAGGACTCCGGATTGTCTCCCTTCTTCTTGGGGGGATGCTTTTCCCCGGGTCTGGGGCCGCATTTAAGTGGGTTCCCTGAGAAAGGTCCCTTTGCAAAAAACAACCAAAAACAAACAAAAACGGGCCAAGCGGAAACGTCCCCCCCCCCCCCCCCCCCCCCACACCTCTCTCTCTCTCTCCTTTCCTCTCCCCAAAACACACACATAAAAAAATTCACACAACCCACACACACACAACACACACACACCACACACACCACACACACACACACGGGCTACTTTCGCTGCGCGAGTGGGGCACGAACCCCGCACTTTTTACAGATCCCAAAACCCCACATCACCCAAACCCAAACCCGGGTGCATGCGCAAACAGCTGTTTTCCCCGTTCGTAAATAGGAAGGAAAAAAAATAATTAGTATATCCTTCAAATCTTTCACTTTTCAAAAAAATAAAAAAGGGAAAGGGGGGCCACAACTGATAGAGACATTTAAAATATTTAAAAGGGCGGGGAAAAAAGGGAAAGGGGAAAGGGGGGTATAAAAGGGAAGGAAAAAAAAAAAAGACTGAAGAAAGGGGGGGGGGGGGAGGGGGGGGGGGGGGGGGTACAGGGGGAGGAAGGGCAAGAACAAACAGAAAAAAAAAAGAAAAGCAAATAGAAAATCGAAATTACGGGGAAAGGAAAAAGGAAAAGCCCAGACGAAAAAAAAAAACCCCAAAAAAAAAAAAAAAAGAGAGAAAAAAAAAAGGGAAAAAAAGAAAAAAGAAAACGAAAGTGCACAAATTCCCTGAAATTTCTTCCCATTTGCGATTGGGGGGAAGAAATCAGTACGCACTCGTAAAGAGGAGTTTTGTTCCTTTAAGGTTTGGGACACCGACACCACCCCCCCTTTTCCTTTCCTTTCTTTCCTCCCCCCCCCCCCCCCCCCCCCCTCCTTCCTCTCCCCTCCCCTTCTCCGTTTTCATTTTTAAATTTTTTTTTGCTTCACACGCACACACATAAAAACCCATGCCTCCTCGCCTAAACCCCCCCCCCACTTTTCCCAAATGGGGGCTCTCCCCCTCCAGGCGATGATCCCATAGAAGGGAAACGGTGGACCCGTTTTGTTTTTGATATTGAAACACACTTTCTGCCAAATCATTTATTGATATCACAGACCATTTTTCCCAAAAGCATAGGCCTATCTTTACTCCGATTACTTTTTGAAAAAAGAAATTCACACAAATAATTTCGGTTTTTTTTTCGCGGGCATTCGCATTCTCTCTCTCTCCTCCCTCTCTCCTCATCCTTCTCTAAACTCCTCCTCTCCCCTCTCTCTCCTCCCCTCCTCTCTCTCCCCTCCTCTCCCAAACCGTAAAAACACAGGGCAGAACCCTTAGAACACTCAGGGACAACCCAACACAGGGGGTTTATATGGGGTCCACCAAAACCAAAGACACCAAATCACACGGTGGGTAGGAAAAATGGACGGGGGGAATTAGAACATTGGGGGGGGGGGGGGGGGGGGGGGGGGGGGGGGGGGGGGGGGGGGGGGGGGGGGGGGGTTGAAGGGGACTTTTGAAATGCCCAACGTACCTGCCCCCGGGAAAACCCCATTTCACCCCAACGGGCCCCCCTTTTAAACCACCACTCGCCTCAGCCCCCCCCCCCCCCAACTAAAAACTTTTCAATGCCCAAACCAAAAACGCATCGGTTGTAACACTAAAACCTGTTATTTTCCCAAAATTAATTTATATACAAAATAAAAGCAGTCTTTGGGGATGGGGGGAAAAGGAGGAAAATTTTTTTTAATCGGGCCCCTAATATATTCGCTGAACTTAATTTTATGAAAAAACCCTACAATTTCTTTTTTTCCCTTTCCCCTTCCTTCCTTTTAAAGGATAAGTGATAATAAATTTGAGGGAAAACCCGGGGGGGCCCAAAGTAATGCTTTTACCAACCTCTACATGGAGCGGGTTTTTTTCCCTTTGGGTTTTTTTTTTTTTTTTTTTTTTTTTTTTTGGGGGGGAAGGGGGTTGGGGGTTAGGTGAAACCCAAACCCCAAAAGAATATATCTTTGGAAAAAGACCCCAACAAATTTTTGAAAAGTCACATATCGCGGTTTCCCAACCGTAAATCCATCCATACATGACAGTTCGGGTCAGGGACCGTAGAAAGAAAAATACCCAAAACCGTCATAGGCCGTTTTCGTTTGGGCCCTCACGGGAATTACGGACCCCGCTTTTCCCGGTGCCCCCGGAAAGTTTATTTTCCGGGTCAAAAAATTTTGCAAAAAAAATTTTTTTGACCGTCGGGCAAGGGGAGAAAAAAACATCTTAACCAAAAAATAGCGATTCGTTGTTTTCAACTTAGACCTACTGGTGAAGTTTTTTATATGTGTTGCCCTTTCCAAAAAAGGGCCCTTTTTTTTGGTGCGTTGTCCGAAATTTTTCATAAAATGATGACAAAAAGTTTAAAACATACTAACCCTTGCTGCTAAATAAAACCCCAAGGGAAGCAAAATCAAACAAAATACTCACATAGTGCAAAACTTTCTAAATTTACACAATTTTTTAAAAAAAAAAAAAAAAAGTCAGGTGCATTTTCGACTACGTTATTTTCCCCAAAACTTTTAAAAATTCGTTTGGGGTAAACACTTCAAGAGAAAGAAAAAGAAGAGAGAGACTCCACATTAAATGTGTTTTTTTTCACCTTCTTTGAAACGTTTTAATGCCCCGTAGTAACAGCCCCCGTTCCCACCAATACGAAACCGTGTTCCAGCGGCCAGACTAAAGGCCTTTTTTGAGGGGCTAAGGGATATCAACTTAAAGAACGACGGGGGCCCTTTTCCTGAACAGATAACGCATCTCCTTATCTTTTGGCATCCTTTCCACTTTTTTTTCCCTTCCCTTCGCTTTCTCTCTCTCTCAACTTTTTTTTCTCTATCTTTTATTTTTGGTTTCAAGACAGCCCCCCAAAGGATGAAAAAATAAACCAATTTGATATCAACCATTTAAATTTTAAACCCCCACAAATCACCCAAAGAACGCGGCCAAAAACTACTATTCCCTTTCCCATGTAACAGGTTTTTGGGAACATCGTTTAAAACACAGCCTTTTATGATATGTATCCCAAAAAATATGCTACTCTTTTGTGCTTTCTGCACATGCTTAAAAACGCAAGCCGAATCGCAAAATCCCAAAAGGATGATTTAAACATAGTCCTCCCTGAAAATTGTATATTCTCATAAAAGTTTGCTTATTCTTTCCACAAAACCTTTTAAACCCGGGTGGGGTTCCATCAAATTCTTGGGAAACCCTGGGGGGGAATTTTCCAGTGAAGATTTCTAAAAGGAAAAGGGGCACAGCAGTCGTGTTTGCCCGGGTGATCCCAAACCCACGCCCACGGCGATGTCATTTTGGGGAAATCCCTCCACTGTCTTTTCCCCACCGAAATCCATCAAATCTTCCGAAGCCGACGACCTCCCACCTAATTGATCTGACGAAAAAGACCGTGTTCGGGCCCGGGGGGCTCACGATGACGAAACGGGGGGGGCCCCCATGACATCCCGTTGCCGCCCCTGATTTTGTCGTCCAAAGAGGGAAACACGTCAAAACCACGCAGACGACAACAGCCTTTTCATCCCCCTTTTTTAAACCTGGCGGGAGACCTCTTTTTGGGGCCCTTTGTTCGACAGTAGAGATGTAAAGGATGGCTTGGGCGCGGCACGTTAAAGTCGGTGCCACTGGCTGCTCCCCCTGGTGTCGCCCCACCTCCCCCAACGAGGCGCAGCCCCCCTGCGTGCTTTTTTGGAAAACGTTTTTGGGGGGTCTTGGGGACCCCATCGGGGTCTTTTGGTAGTGCGTTGGGGGCCCCCATTCTTTGGACGAAGAACAGTTTATATACAAATTAGCAGCCGCAAGCCGGACCCTCCCCAAACCAAATCTTTTCCTGTCAAGATCGTTGCTGGCTCTTGATGCTCCGGCCCCACTCCAAAAGCTAAAATGCTGGTTAAAGGCGGGAAGGGAAATTTCAAAAAATTCATCCTGAAACCCCCTCATGCGCAGAAGCAAATTTTTGGGGAAACTTTTAAAGTATGATACCGGGGCACCTGAAAGCCGAAAGGGAAAACGTCATCTTGTAAAACCGGGGGTGAACAGACCCCGGGGGAAAAGTAGCCTGAAAGGGGGTCACTTTTCCGTAAGGAATGCTCCGGGTAAAAAAAAGGAGGGGGCCGATTTTTCTGTGCCCCATACACAGGGGGCTGATAGTTTTTCGGGGGAGGGGGCGGGGTGGGGTGGTCCTATTTGGGCAACGAACGGGGATTTTTCCAACACTAAAAACCCTTCCTGTGGGGCACAACGGTCCCTCCAAAAGGTGAGGCCCGAGTTTTTTTTTCACACACATTTTCTGTAAACGGGTCGGCGGGGTGCTCTCTGTTTGCCTTTGTAAACATTCTCTTTATTAGACTGGAAAACCCCTTCCCCAGAAATTTTCGCTCATTTGTGTGCAGCATGGCACAGCTGGCGAATTGTCCGTCTTTGTCCCGTGGAAAAAATTTGGGCTTTTTTCATGCCTGTTGGCCCGGGAGGGGCCCCTCAGGTAGCCCTAAAAAAAGGTTTTTGTGCAGCAAGCCCGCGTTCCTTTTTTCCCAGTTTTTTCCCCCTTTTTCTGTACTTTTTTGGGGGCCCGGGTAAACATTCAAACCCCTTTTTGGGATCGGCAATAATCTTTTCCTTCATATTGACTTTTTTTTGGCTCCCCTTCATTTTTCAGTTCCATCTTTACGAGTAGGGGGAAAACCTTTGCAAACAAACTAAAACTTTTTTTTTTTAGATTACATCAATGATCAAGTTTTAAAACTGTGCCTTTAAACAAATGTCCAAATCTTGGATAACACAGCATACCGATCTGAAATTTTTAATTCTTGACTTAAATTTTTTAAAATGAAAAAACTTCCTTCGTTCCATCGTTACATAAAAAAAGCCAAAAACATTGCTTTTATTATCATAAACTGTTAACGTTCACGATCCCTTTCAGCAAAATCCGTTTTGTAGCACAGGCGGGGGGGGGGGGAGAAAAAGCCCCTCTGTTTTTTGGGAAGATTGACCCCTTCTAAACTTGTAATGAGGGCAAACACGATTACAAAATTTTCCAAGGAAATTTTTTATTACACTGAACTTTCTTGACAATAAAAACACAAGAGTGGCGTTTTGTCCTTCTTTTTTTTGCTAATAAGCTGAAAAAAGGGGTCATCTGGGGTCAGAGAAAAAATAAAAAAATTTCCCCGAAAACCCCCGGGTAAATTTCCGTGAAAAAAGAGGAGCGGGGGTATTTTTAAAAGTAAAAGAAGGGGAAAGCCCAGCCACTAATGCCGGGTGAAAAAATTCATATACAGAAGAGGACGGAAAAAGAAAAAGGGAACGAAAATTTCCCAAGGGAAGGAAAGGCGGAAATATCCAGCGAATTTTAAATTTTTTGAAAGGAAAAAAAAGTGAAAGGAAAAGGCAAGAGTTTTTAAGGAGAAAATGGAGGGGAGAGTCCAACTGAATATTAATTTAAAAATTTGGTTATTTCTTGGGCCCTTTTTTTTTTCCCAGAAGCCGTTTTTATACAAAAATGTCCACCTTTTTCAAGACGCTTAAAGGATGAAGGGGAAAATGGTATAGAAGTAACTGGCCTTTGGGTTTTAAAAAAGGGTATGAGCTTGAATGTAGCCTATAAACTTATTTAAAAGGGAAAAAGCCAAATAGAATGGGCATTTTTAAAAACCCGGGGGCCTTTAAAAACCTTCCAGGGATAAAGAAATTCAAAATATTTTGTGGGTTTTGGGTTTAAAAAAAAAACTTCTGGGCTGTACTTGAAAGGTTTTTTGGGCTTTTTTTTTTTTTTGTTTTTTTAAAAAATTTTTTTTTTAAAGAAAACGCGGAAATTTTTATTACATACGGGTATTACTTTTAGTGTTGCTAAATAGTTACAAAAAATTAAAGGGGGAAAAAAAAAAAACTTTAAACAAATTTGCCCCCAACTTTTCCTCTGCCAGATATTTTTATACAACCAAAGGGGTTTTTACCCTTTCTTTTTCCCTCACCACCTCCCCCGGGTTTTCCCACCTCGGCCCGTTTGGCCCCCGCCATCCCTACAGGGCCAAAAACTGTGTGGGGCCACTTCCAGGGGCGATTTCCCTTGCCCACAAACACACACACACACACACACAAACACACAAAGAATGAAAAAAAAAAAAAAAAAGAAAGAAAAAACGGAGTAAAGTAAAAGCATAAAACATTGACCCCGGCGATAATTTTTTTTAAAGGTTTTTGGAATCAGGGAATTCGCAACTAAATAAACGGCTGCATTTGAAAAACCCTACCCAGTGTGACCTCCCTTCCTTTAGTTTAAGCTGGTTTGGGAAAAAAAAGAATTTAAAGGGAAAAACTGTTTTTGATTTGCTTCAAGGGCTTTGTAAAGGAACTAAATTTTCCACTTCCTACCCTTTTTGTCTTTTTTTTCTTTAAACTTTTTTCAAGCAAATTTCCATTTGCAAGTTTGGTTCCGTGATGGGGGCGGGGCCGGGCCCGGGGGAATTTTGTCAGATACGAAAGAGAAGGGAAAAGGCTTTTAAAAAAAATAATAAAATGAATACTTAAATAGCGCCTTTTCCCGGGTTTGAGGCAAAGGGGCTGAAAGGGCGTTTTAAAAACAATAACATTTTTTTTAAAAACAAGGGGCGCCAAAACCGGGGTATGCCGACTGAAGACTGCCAGCTGGCCTTCTTTTCAGTCTTTTTCCCCGTGTCACCGTCAATATCGTTCAATATCGATCATTTTCATTTTCCCTTTTACTTCCCTTCATTTTTTCCCCATTTCCCCACGAAAGGGTATCTATGTGTTTTAAAAGAGCGAGAAAAGAGAGAGAAAAGAGAAAAAAGGGGGGAAGAGGAAAACTTGTGTGGGTGTGCGTGCATGCGTGGGGCGCGCGGGGGTGTGTGTGGTGCGTGTGGGGGTGCGCGCGGGGCCGCGTGGGGTTTTAAAATTTTTTTTCTTTACCCCCACCCACTCATTCGGGGCTACTCATTCACAGCCACACTCTCGCTTTCCCCCCGCCGCAAACCTCCCCAGGGGCCCAATCCCCCAAATTAGGGAGCTTTAAAAGAAAAGTGGGGGTAAATGAGGCAACCCACCAAAAGGGAGACACGAAAACCCAACCAAGTCACGCCTGGTGGGTCTTGGTGCTTTTCCGAAAAACCGTAACGGGCGGGACATCACCCCCCAAAAGCCCCCTATTAACGAAGCTTGGGTCGGGGAAACACGGTGAGAGAGCTACATGTGCCCATCACGTCCGTGCAAAACGAAAAGTCCCATAAAATTTGGGTAAATACAGGGCCCCCCTCGACACAAAAACCCCAACCAAGACAGGGGAGGAGAGGCCCCCCGGGTCGTTTTGGTTAGCAGAGAAAAAAGGGGACATATCATTTGGGGATTTTTTTTTTTTCCCTTATGCCACGTGAGGATAAATTTTTAATGAAAGATAAAGCAATAAAATTCCTTTCTAGTCTGAGATTTCGAGCCCGGGCCCCGGGGTGTGCGTGTGTGTGTGTGTGTGTTGTGGTGTGGGGTGTGGTGTGTGTTTTGTGTGTTGCTTTGCTGCGTGCGTGCGCGTCGTGGGGTGCGTCCCGGTGCTGCGTGCGTGCGTTGTGTGGTTTTGTGGGTGTGGGGGTTTTTAAGGGGGAAATAAGATGTGAAAAACCGAATGGTTGTGGGGGAAGCTTACCCAAAAAAAAGTTTTTTAAATTTAACCCTTTGAAAGAAAATTAGAACTAGTTTTCAAAGTGGGGACGACTGCAGGGGAAATTAAACAAACTAAATGAATGTTATGAACCCCCCAAAAGAAAAAAAAAAACGGGAAAAAACAAATCACCCCCCAAAACACGACGCTTTTTCGACCTCTTGGGTCTTTTTCAGGCAAGATACAATGAAATTTTAAACAAAAAAAATTTGGACGCCCAAAAATCACTTATCTTCTTTAAATTTTTCAGCGCAAGATAGGCGTTTCAATTTTTTTAAAAGGGGGTTCGAAATGGTCGTGTTTTGTCTTGTGTTCCCTTTTAATGTCCACTTTTTTATTCCCCGGGTTCCTAACATTTTTTTTAATTTTTAAAAAGAAAAAAAAGGGAACTGAATTTAGGAATTTTTTTTTCTGTCAAAGTTTCCTCTTTAAAAACGCGTTTTTTTTCCCTTCTTTTTCCCTTTTTTTTTAAATGAAAAGGGGTTCCCCATTTTTTTTTTAAAAAAAAAATTTATTTTTTCCCCCCTTAAAAATGGGGGGAGGGGGGGGGGGGGGGGGGGGGGGGGGGGGGGGGGGGGGGGGGGGGGGGGGGGGGGGGGGGGGGGGGGGCCAGAGGAAAAGGCTAAAAAATTGGGGGAGCTGGGTAAACCTGGTGGGGGAAAAGAAAAAACCCCGCGTCCCCTACAGAAATGGGGATTTCCCTGAATTTTAAGGCTTGTTTTTTTTTCGGTTTTTCAAATATTAAAACCGCCCAAAATTTTAGTGCTCTTAGAAAAATCTTTTGAAACGAACGGGTTTCCAGAATTTCCCAGCGGGCTTCTCCAGCCCTTTCGCTGTCCTTTACGTTTCCGAAATGCCTTTTTCGCCAAGCCGCCGGGAAAAACCGCACACCAAAAAAAATTCAAATTTAAATTTTTTCTCATAAAATCCCGCCAACGGGAAACCCCAGGAAACTTCGGGGGGGGCCCCCCCCTTATTTGCACGACCTGCTGTTTCGCCGCGCTGGGTGTGAGAGGGCTCCGACATGGAAAAAAGCTTCTCTTTTCCGCCCTTGCAACTCCCCTCCAGACGGAGAAAGGATCAAGCACACACAGTAAAAATCCCCCTTTGAAAAAAACCAAAAACCTTGGAAAACAATTTCACAAAACTTTGGGCTACATCAAAGGGCCCACACGGAACGGCCCCTTTTGGTTTTTCGTTTTTGTTTTTTTGGGTTTGTTTGTTTTCTTTTTTTTAAAAAAACCCAAAATTTGGGCCCTGGATGTCAAGCAGCGGGCATTTTGCTCAAAAAGGGCCCGGGGCCCAAATTTTCGAGGCGGGAGAGAGAAAAGAGAGAAAGGAGAGAGAGAGGAAGAGAGAGAGAAAAGGAGAGAAAAGGGGAGAGATTTTTAATGTGTTGGGGTTGTGGTCCTTTCTTTAAGGGACAATGAGGGAGGGGGGGGGTTTAAAGGGGAAGGGCCCAAAAGAAACATTTCCCAAATTTAGATACCGTTCGGGTTTGAAAAAATTAACCCCAAATGACAGGGAAAGCCATACCCAAGGGCAAAAAATTTCATTGCGAAGTTTTTTCGGGCTGACACTGCAACAACTCTGCTTTGACTTTTTTAAAAAGTGCTTCAAACACAGTAAACGGGTTCCTTTTTGGGAAATCTAAAAAAAGTTCTAGACCAATTTTTTCCAAAAAAAACCCCAGAAAAAGTGTGATTGAAATTTTAATAAAAATTAAATATTAGGGTTTTTTTTAAGGAAACACCCTTAAGCCAAATCTCTTTTAAAAACCGGAATTTAGGCCAGAACAGGTTTAATAAGCTTAAAAGGGAAATTTTTTTATAATAAGGTTTTCTTCCCCAAGTTTGGAAAAAGGGTCCCCCTTTAGGGGCGGGAAAAACAAAAATGGCCCCATACAAAACAAAACTCCACTGCCTTCTAAAACAGGCAGGGGTCCGCGGGAGTATCAGCCGCGTACCAAAAAGAAAGAAAAAAATAAGGTTTTCATCAAAACCCAAAGAAACAAGTGTCGCGCTTGTCTTTTTTTTTTAAATTTGGGAAACAACTGACAAGGAAATACTGAAAAAGGCTACCATTCACTTTGGTTTTTTTCAAAACACTTGTGTTATACACATAAAGGGCCATTAACTTGTGTTGGGGTCATTTTTTTCACAGACTCGTTTTTTACGGGTTGGGCGTGTGTCCCCCGTTTTTCCGCCACAAAAACCATTTGAAAAAAGGGAAACGGGGCCGTGGGGTCGGGGGGGGTTCCCAGGGGTTTCCCCGACTAAAATTTTTGTTGTTGAGTATTTTAAATTTTAGTTTTTGTATTTCTTTTCTGACTTAGTTTGTAAAAGATCATTGTCAAGTTAAATTTTAAAAACACACGGGGGCTTCTTTCTTTTCTGGGCGCCAGGTTATAAAACAAAAATTTTTTGGATTTTTGTTGTCTCCCGTGCACATTTCTCTACACAGGCGGGGGCTGTCGGTTGTTGTTCCCCAACACAGGGGCTTTTCCTCGAAACAAAAGAAGCTAGAGTGTAAAAGGGTTTTTTGGTCGGAAAAAACAAGTGAGGGGGAGATGACGAAGAAGTTCCCCTCTGTTGATCACGGGTTCTGAGCACCTCATTTCCTCCCCTTTTCCCCATGAAATCTGAAAAGGGTCTTTTTCCAAACCGTGTTGTCGAATGAGTGTGCGCAGCGGGGGGGCTGATCGGGCGACTCTTTAAAAAGGGCCACCACGACGAAAAACTGGGGAATCCTTTTTCCTTTCCAGTTTTGAAAGACGACAGCGAATTTTCTGGCAGCAGGGTGCTCAGCATAAAAATTCCAAAAGACGGGGGGGTGGACTGCTGCACCTGGCATTGTAAACATTTTTCGGGGCAAAGGGGGAAAAAAATGGTAAAGACGTCGGGAGGAATGTTTCTTGCTGGTACCAAACAACGGAAGCACACACACACCCCGCGCGCGCGCACACACACACCCCAACACACAAACAAAAGAGAGAGGGGAGAGAGAGAGAGGAGAGAGAAGGGAAAAGAGAGAGAGAGAAAAAGAGTAACTAAAACACAAAGCCGAGCAGATATGCAAACAAAAAAAGTTTTAAAGCCCATACAACCCGCCTCTGATGCAATAAAGACAGGGGGGGACAAACTGTCAAAAGTTTAAAAAAAAAAAAAAAATTTGCTTTTTTTGGGGAGTAAGCTTAGAAACCTGGGAGAAAAACATATCTGTTCCTGACAAAAAAGGGAAGATGACTTTTGCCCTTTCCCTTTGCAAATAGAAAAAAACCCTCTTCTCATTTAAGGGAAAGATAATTACGCAACTCTTCGCGAAACCCCACCAAAACCCCCGCCCCAAAACCCCCCCCAAATCGACCCAAAATTTAAAAACAGTTATAAATGAAGTCAAACTGTTTGGGCACACAAAGGGTTTTTTCCCAATTTACTCTCCTTTTGAACATTTTAAAGCTGACAAGACTGGGCAAAATAACCCCTTCCTGGGGGAAAAAAAAAAAAAAAAAGGGCAAATAATTTTTTTTCCCCTTTTCCCCCCCCCCATCTGTTTACCCAAAGCAAATAAAAAAAAACGGTAAATTCCTTGATTAAAAAAGCGCCGCCAAAAAAAAAAAAAAAACGATGGGGGTTAGGGACTGCTAAATGCGACCCCATAAATTTCCATCCTTTTTTGGGGCTTTTTTTCTCTCAGGGGAAACCCATTTTCACTGACCGAGGGGGCAAAATTGGTTTGGGGGCGTCCCCACCATTTTCCCTTTTGCCATGGAATCGGGCGGGGTAAACTCTTTTTTGAACTGGGAGCTCTGGGCCCCAAATTTTCAGATTATCTTTACCCCCAGGGCAGTTTTTCAGCGCATCGCTATTTTACTTTGGAGAAAATTTTTTTACTGAAACTTTTTTTTTCCCCAAGGGGAGGGCGAGGGGAAAATTTTTTTCTTTTCCTCGTGAGTTGGGCCAAAGGATATTTTTTTTTGGTTGTAGGGAAGTTTTTCCCCCAAAAACCCAGTTTTTTTTGGGTTACGAAAAATTTAGATTTGTGATTGTCGCCACAGGGTTCACCGCGCTTGATTTCCTTTTAAACATTCTGAACGAAAACTCGAGTCAGTTTTTTTTCCAATTTTGATGTTCGCAAAAATTTTTCCCCCCCCCCCAAATTTTTTAAAAACTGGGAAATTTTCCCACCCCAAAAACGATTTTTTTAAAAAAAAATTTTATCCCCCTTTATGTTACCCAGGTTTGCTTTTTTGCACATTTAAATGGTATTCTTTTTTTTTTCCTTTCTTTTTTTTCCTCCACAATTTTTGTTTATTTAAAAGTAATTTTTTTTTTCCATTGTTTGGAAATAAAAAAAAAAAAAAAGGGTTACAATTTCCCAAAAACTCCCCACTTCGCACACATCAGCCCTCACTTATGCGAGATACCCGGGAGCGAGCATACATGTACGCAAAACACCAGAAAGGTGCACTTGTACTGAAAAAAAGGGGGCAGAAGGAGCATGGGGGGTTTTTGTTTCCGCCTTCCATAAAGGCCCCCCCCCCCCCCCCCCCCGTTTTTTTTTTTTAAACCTGTGCTCGGGAAATCTGAAGTCTTTCCCATGATCACTACCCAAAAACTTTTTCTGTTATGGTAACGGTCTCATTCACTTAAAACAATATTTTCCCCGAAATCACGGTTTTTTAAAAATTCCCCTTTGTTAAGCAAAATTAACCCTGCTTCAACATTTCATTAAAAAAAAAAGAAAAAAGAAAAAACAGAGAGAGAGAGAGAGGAGAGAGGAGAGAGGAGAGAGGAGAGGGGAAGAGAACCCCTTTGTAAACCAAAAACCCATGACCCCGTGCTTTTCCGGGGAAACCTTTCGTGAATGGCCCTTTCCCATGAAAAATTTTTCCCCGAATTCATTTGCACTCAAAGTAAGAATTCATGCGCATATCTTTTTTTTCCCCAACCCTTTTTTTTAAAGGGAAAACCTTGTTAGGCTTTTCAAAGAAAAAAATGCAATAATTCTGTATTTTTAACGTTTAAAACCAATCTTTGAGCCCCACAAAAAAATTTTCCTTTGCAGATTTAAAAACTTTATTGTATGTCGGATAAATTGTAAGAATATCTTTAGGTTTTCCTGTTTGCTGCGATCGTCACGTTCACGTTGAGACTTTTAAATTGTTTTTTGACTTTTTTGGGCGTTTGGAAAAAGGTAAGGGTTTTTAAATTTAGTGTTAAATAAAAATTTAGTATCAAAATGAATAAAAATGATATTTTGATGAAAGGGGAATTTGATTGCAAGCTTCGTTTATGGGGGTCCTTTTAATTTTAAAGGAGACCCATGTATAAACCCAATCCCCGGGCCGAAAATGTAAAAATATTTTTGTTTGGGGATTTTTGAAAGGGAAAAAATTTTATTGAAGAAAAAGCTGTGGCATTTTTCATGAAATTTTAACCTAGAATTGCAAAAAAATTTTTGTTTTTCACTGTTTTTCAAAAAGTTTTTTTTCCCAAAAAGAAAAAGGTGTTTAGTTTTTGTTGACCCCCCCGTCGTTTGTTTTCGCCGCCATTTTGCTTTTTTCAGCCATTTTTGACTTTGGAATATCGTTGGGAAAAATCAAAGCAGATTTAAAAACAAACTGACATGTTTTCATCTAAAATCTTGTTTTCCCTTGCTTTTTTTTAAAGCGTAAGGGTATGTTTTTAAATTATGTTTGATGGGGGTTTTTTGGGCATAAAAAATTTAGATGTGCTTTCTTTTATTTTCCCGACCAGTGCTTTCCCAAAAGGCGGAATGTTCTTCACTTTTTGAATATTTTTTGGGCAAAAAAAAGAACATTGGTTTTAGCTTTTAACTTCCCTTTGTTAGGTTTCGGGTAGGCTGATCCTTGTTCCCAGAGGATTTTTTGTCATTTTTTTTTTAGGTTTTCAAGTACCTGATCCCTTCTCAATGGTTTTTTTGTCAAAGCCCCGCGGTCTTTGTTGTAATAAACCCTGAACATGCTTGAAGTTCCGACAATTTAATATATCAGTAAAAAGGGAAAAACATAACAATTTGGGCCAAAAGGGGAACCCGTACAGTCAGGGGATTATTTCCTAAACATTAGGGGTCAGACTGGGAACGAAAAACTCACTTCCAAATTTTCAGGGAGCCCACAAAAAAATTTGGGCGTTCCCCTTTAAAAAAAGCTAAAAAAATGTTGTGAAAACACCCCCACCCCCACCACACCAAAACCCAAACACCCACACCACACCACCCCCACATGACACACACACAAAAGCTTTGCTCCACGGGCCAAAGGCACATAAATGCACCCCAAAGCGATTTTTTTTTTTTTAAATTTCCCAAGTGTAATATTTAGAAGGTAAACGGGCCCTTTTTATTTTTTAAAAAGGGCCCTAAAAACCTACAAGTTCAATTTTCAAATACATTAGAAAAGGGGGTTTTTTTATAATAGGGATAGAAGTAAAAATTAGAAAAGAGGTTTTTAAATGATAAATTTAAAATTTTTTGAAAACCCGTCCCTAAATGTTATCTTTTCCCTTTTCATTTTTTTCCTATTTTTTTAAAACCCAAAAAAATTTAGACATTTGCTAAAAAATTATCTATTCATATTCATTTTCCCTTTATTTTTTTTAAAAAAAAATATTCAAGAAAATGTTAAATATTATCTTATTCATATTCATGTTCCTATGTTTTAAAAGTTTTTTTCAGCAAACCCAAAAGTAAATTTTAGCCCCTACACTATCAGGATTTTAAACCCAGTGAAACTTGATTGGGGCCCGTCCTCTTAAACCATAAACACAGGATTTCCACACGTGGGGCCATTTCCTTCATTGTTGAAAAATTTTATTGTATGCCCCA
>CM031600.1:14513294-14538294 GCA_018398815.1 Conus ventricosus | reverse complement strand
GTGGCCCTGTATGTGTGTAATGTGGGGGGCTTTCTGAGCATACTTCTGCGTGCATAACATTTTTAGTTTGATAATTTTAAACCATAAAATCAAATTTTGGGGCTTTTGTATTGGAAATGAATTGTTAACTTTGTTTTTAAAGGGGAGGCCCACACACACCACCACACACACACACAAAAACACCCCCACACACACCCACACACACACACACCCACGCTTACACACACACACAACCCGAGCTTACAGCATAAAATCAACTGGGACACATATACAAGGGCCCCTTTTCCACCAACCTAATACAACTTTTGTATACACACACGTTTAGACACATGCCCCCACCCCCTATTTTTATGATGAAAAGGGGTCACCCTTATGTAAAGGGTTGTTAAACCCAAGATCGGGCCCCCGGTTGCGCTTTTGCACATCAGGTATCTGCCAAGGGGCCCCATCCATGGGACCCTTTTTAAATCTTTTCATCTTTGGCATTCCTTTATACTTAAATTTAAACAGTGAATTTTGTGCAGTAATTTTGAGGGATAGTTTTGGAAACTTTTCCCGATGGGGGGTTTGTGTATATGGACTAACCTGCATGCCCCGACTCCCCCCTTGATGAAGCGAAACGTTTTGGGGAAAGGGAAAGGAACCATTGCGCACAAAAGGACTTTTCCTGTTGCATGGATGGGGAAAAACCGGTTTTTGGGTTTCCCCGAAGTTTCCCAAAAAGAATTTTTGAGAGGGCCCTGGCAGGGGGATTGGAACACCCCGACGAAAAACAAAATTCCCGATCCGTTTCCAAAACCCTTAAAAGGCTTCCCCCCATCTACGTCGGGGGGTCGTAAAGAAGAAACGGTTCTGGCCGGGTGCACACCGGCCATTCGTATTTTTTAAAAACCCCCCTTTTTACCTTTTAAAGAGTGAAGAAAACTCCCCTGGGTAAATTCCCTGTCCCTGCACCACTCACAATGAAACAAATTTTTTTTTAGAGTGTTGGGACTTGAGATGTGAGACACAAACATATAAAAAGCAGTCCAGGAAAAATCCCTTTCAGGGATGGGCCCACCCCGATTTTTGGGTTTCCTTTAGTTTTTGAGAGGGGATTAAAATTTTTCATCTATTTAAGATTTTAACGGAAAAAAAGAAATTTTTTAAAGGCCCAATTTTTTGGTGCGTTTAGATGTTTTATTTAAAAAGATGTGTGGGGAAAATTTTTTTTTTTTTTTTTTTTTTTTTTTTTTTTTTTTTTAAAGGGCTGGTGAGTTGAATTTAAAACGTGGGACAGCCCTGGGGTTTGGGCCCCCTTTGGGGGTCGGCTTGGGGTAAAAGCAACATTATCTTATCTTAAACTTATCCCGAAGTTTTCCCCAAATTTTAGGCCCCGGGAATTTTTAGACAATTTTCATTGTCCTCTCAAATTCACATGCCCCTTTAAAAAAGAACAAATCAGTGAAAGTTTTTCAAAACACAAAACGATTCATGAAACATAAGTTTGCTTAGACATTTTTGAATGTTCTGAAACAGTGCTTAACCCTTTTCTTGAGAACCCTTCGGGAAAAATAAAAGAAAGGCCCAAAACCCAAAAGACCTTTTTCCCGTTCGTATCACAAAATTTATGTGATATAGCCAAACTGAAGAGCAGGCCCTTGACAAAAACTTCAGCTTTTCAAAACAAAACTTGACAGTTCAGCTGTGGTTTTTTCGGCTGATAAAACCCTGAAGGGAAAAAAAGTTGATGATCTGTGCAAAGTGGGCCCGCCTGACAGTAAAAATTTAATCAAAAACCGTGGGAAAAGAAGGCAAATGGCCCAAAAGTGGGCAACTTACGCAGTTTTTAATTTTGTCAAAAAAATTTTTATGATATTCGTCCCCCCGTCCCCTATTTGTCACCAGGCTTTGATGATCATTGCATGGGAAACCCGGAAAAATGGCCAAGAAGAAAATATTTTTAAAATTATGGGAAGGGTCATGGGATGGGGGAAATTTCCCATGGACCCCATAAAAAACGAAGGGCATCACAGGACATCCTCATGAAAAAATTTTCACTGTCCAAAAACCTATCTAGTTTATAGTGTAAAATTTTCCCCACATTTTTTACTTTTTTTGATATTTTTTTTTTAACATTGGGAAAAACAAATTTTGAAGAAAAATTTTTTTTAGGGGAAAAACTGGACAGTTTTTTTTAACTTTGTTCCCTAAAACAACCCTTTTTTTTTACCAACCGTTTTTTGTGGGGTGGTTCATCGTTTTCTTTGGAGTTTGCAAAGGAAGGGCCCCCAAATAAAAATTTTTTTGATCCCCCTTTAAAATTGGGGGCCTAGATTTTTTATTAAACCCAAAGGGGTCCCTTTTAAATTTTTAGGAAATAATCCATTGCTGGGGGTTTTTTAAATAAAACAAATATAGATAGACAAAAGAACAGTCTTATACATTAAATTTAACAATTCAAATTTTCGCACACATGTGGGTTTCAAGATTTATAGAAAAAAAAAAACAAGGGTAAAACCCTATTTAAAAAGGGTTTTAAAAACCCCCCATTCATACCGAAATGAATGGGAAAAACGTTTTCCCCCCCAGTGGGGATGACAGTATAAAAAAAAAAAATTGAGATAAAATTTTTTGTGGGGTTTTTCCCCCATTAAATAAATCATGGGGTTTAAAATTTGATTTTGTAATATTTCCATGTGTTCTAATCCCCCTCTGTTGGGAGCAGTCTGTCCCCGTTGCCTTGGGACACATTTCCCAAAAAAAAACCAGTTCCCTATCTACAAAACAATTAATTTCTTAGTCCCCTTTTTAACCAACACGTCAGAAGTTGACTGTCCTATGGACAAAGGAAAGAAATTTACCCCTTTTTAAATTTTTACTGCAGGAGGGGTTTGGAAAAGGTGGGTAAATTTTGGGGCCCCCCGCTACACACACAAAAACACACACACAAAAAACAAAAATTTGGGGTAAAAAAAAATATATCTGCAAGGAGGGGGGAAAAAAACCCCCCCAAAGTAAAATACTTTTATTTATGGGGTTTTTTTTTAAAAAAAAGTATTAACAAGTGCTGTGAACTTTGATCAATTTTCTTCCCCTTTGGGATGGGATTTCACAGTTTAAAGACGGCAAAGTTTTAGGGCTCATGCTGTATTTTGCAATGCTGTTAAAAGGGCATAACTTAATGAAAACACAGAATTTAAATTTTAAATTTTTCAGAAATAAGGGGAAAAAAAGCAAAATTTTTGCTGGCTTGTAAATTTACTTTTATCACATCAACATTTAGCATGTCCTTTTCCCGAAAGGCTGATGTAAATTTTGTGAAACTTGGCTAAATTTGGGGTGGGAGTGTTCTGTGTAAAAATGGGGGGCCCTTTCCCTTTTAAAGAATAAATTTTAGTGAACAGATAGCATTTTTTTTAAATGATGTATCACAGTAAAGAATAAGTTTTTTGAAGCGAATAATTTTCTTTTTCTTTTAACGCAAAAACAAAAAAACCCAAAAAAAAAGGGAAGAAAGAAAAAACAATGGGTTGGGGGGGAGCGGGAAGAGTTTTATAAAAATCCTTTGAAGTAGCAGCACTGGAGGGAAACATTATTCGTGCTTTAGAAAAAGCTCTTTTCTTCTCGGGGGGTCTTTTTCTGGCTTCCCCAAAACCATTATATGTACATTTCCCCCTAGGGGCAAATGATTTGAGTTGAAAATTTTTTAAAAAATCTTTTTACAAGGGGGAAAACAGAGGGAGTTTTTTTTAACCCGCTGGGGATGAACCATGGTTACCTAGAAACGTTTTGGAAAAAAGGTGGTTCAAAAAGAAAAAGTGAAGAATTTATTGTAAGACAATTTTTTAAACAAAAGGGAAAAATTTTATTTAGGGGGCATTATTTTCCTATTGAGAAATTTCATTGTTTATTTTAGGAATTAAAAATTTTGTCGGGCAACCAGGGCAGGTTTCTGGAGTCATGTTTTTTTTAAAAGCAAATAGGCAGTCCAACTAGTAAATGGAGTATTTCCACAAACATTAAATTTATCTAAAACTTAAACCCCAAGATTCTAGAAGCTTCTTTTTTTTTTTTTTTTGCTTTAAGGAAAAATAGAAAAATCCTTTTTTTCCTTGAAACCACAAATAAATTTTTAAAGATATTTTAAAAAAGCGTTTTTTAGGGGCCCCTTTTAAGTCCTTTTAAATGGGGGTTTTTTTTGAAAAGGGCCCTTTTTAAGGGGCCTTTTTATTCAGCAATTGGTCCTTTTAAATCACGAGGGGGTCCTTTAATTTTTGAAAAAAGGGACTTTTAAGGGCCCTTTTTTTTCAAAAGAAGGAGGCTTAAAACGGGAAACCAAAACATCTTCCCCCAACCCCCAAAACCGAATATTTCAATTTCAAAGAGTTGACAGATGCCGACCGATCACTGAAATGCGGTAGGGAGGCCTATAACGCCCAGGCCCCATCATGGGCTTTTTTGTTTAGTAAGCTTAAAACTACAACGAAAGCAAAGCTTCGGGCAGTGGGGTTGTGGGCTTCGCGGGGGCGTTTTTCCCGCAATCCACTTTTTTACGTCCCTGGGTTCCCCCAGGGCAGACCCCGGGGCAATGTTCGTGGGGATGTAGCTGACTTAACATTTTCGCTCATGCTATCTATGTTAAAAAGGGGTTTCCCCCTTTAAAAGAAAATTTTATTTGAAGAGTGGGGGGAATAATGATGAAAAAATTTAAATTTCCCAAATAAAAATAGGGACATAAAAATGACGGGTTTTCGAAAATGCGAACATAACAAACACTTGGGGAAAAGCTAAAATGCGATTCTTGAGTAACATTTACAGGAAAGATTTCCTTTTTCCCCCCTTGTTCCTACTCCCCCCCCCCCCCCCCCCCCCCCCCCCCCCCCCCACCCTTCCCCCCATGTTTGGGGAAAGGGCCTTTTAAACCCGATTTTTAGGGCCCCTTTTAAAAAATCCTTTAAAAAAAGGGCCTTTTTTTGGGCCCCATGCCCCTCACCTGGGAAACCCCGTAAAAGTGTACTGTATTGATTTATGTTTTAGCTTGCGCACAGTGATGGGCAATCAAATTACATTGAAAAACAATTTAGGGGGAAAAAAAAGGGGCAAAAAGTCGTGATAAAATTTTTGGTTTTTCCAGTCTCGAAAATTTTTTTTTTTTCAAAAGATCCCTTTAAAAACAGAAGTTTTTGGGTTGCTCTTGTTTTAAAGCTTTTTTTTTATGGGAAAAAGGGGTTCCAGAAATTTTTGTGCATGACTTGCGTTGTACCCCCTAAAAGAAACTCCAAGGATCATCAAAAAGCCGAATACTTGAACTCAAAAGGTACAAATGCATCACTGGGGATTGAAACATTATGTGTGTGAAACCCTTTTGGGATTTAAAACCCCCCACATGGGAAACTACACACCGACGACGGGGGGGGGTTTGGAGACTTTATAATGTTATGCTAGGAGCTTGTCAACCCAAATTAAACAAACCCCACATTAAAAATGCAACATAAAAAACATTTGATGGGAGCCTTGGTGTTCTAAACCTATGTCAACGGGCCCGACACAGCCCTTTAAACCAAACTTGCAGACTTGTATTTTACCCGGTTTTCCCAACTGGGATGAAATCTGTCCAGCAGGATCAAGACACAAAAACCCAAAACCCGCACAATGGAAAGCTCAAATGGTGGGGAAACAGATTCCCCCAAAAAAAGGGGGGTTTTTGACCAACGATGGAAAGGGGTTCAAAAAATTTTAATGAAAATGTTAAGCAATGGAAAAGCGGGGGGCACACAAAGCTGGTAGCAAAGGGGATGGTTTTTTTTTGTGAAAAGGAAAAAAAAAATAAAAGCTTTATATATATTAAAGATGTCAAAACACCCCCCCCCAAACCCCCATGAATCTGGGTTTTGTTATGCCACCCACCAGTTTAAAAAAAAATTTTTCAAGGGAGCTTATCAAGCGTGGAACTTGGTCCCACTATTGCGGCTAGAATTTTCAGAGAACTAGGGCACTTTTTTTTTTTTTTTTTTTTTTTTTAAAAAAAAAATTTTTAAAAAATTCCTCCAAATCTGCTGTGGTACAGTTTTAAATTTACAAAAGGGTGTAGAGTGAAGGGGCATGTGATGGTTTCCAGGGCCCTTTTCATGAATTCAGATATTTCCCCCTCATTGCATAGGGGTTTTCAAATTTTCATAAACCCAAAAAAATGGGAGTCTTGGGTCATTTTAGCTGCTTTTTCCAGTTTTTCTTTGGGGAGTTGAGAATAGTTTTGTAGCGTTGTCGGTCATTAAATGGAAAGCTGGTCCTTATTAATCGATGTTTTTTAAAAAATTTATATAATTTTAAATTTTTTTAAAAATTTTTTTAGTGTCCCACACACGAAAAAGTTGGGCAAACCCCTCCCAGGGGACTTTCCTTTTTTTCCCCTTTTTTCCCCCCTATTTTTTTTGAAACGATACAAACAGTCCCCTACTTTTTCTTTTTCAAATTTTTTTTTAAGCTACCAATTTTTGGGAACCTGTTTTACTTTTGTTTTTAAAAATTTCTGCTAGTTTGTTTGTTGTGTTTTTTTTTGTTCCTGGGTTTTGTGGGGAGGGGTTTCGTGGGTTCCCCCTTATCCCTTAGGCTTTTTGGGTGGCGGGGGGGGAAACCCTAAATTGGGATAGGCTTTGGTTTTTTTTAAAATGGTTTTTAGGGCCCGGGAAGTCGAGATGCTGCCTGGCCAAAACGTAACGTTGGGAAGGATTGTGCCCCCCGGTAGGGGGTTTCCCCTTCCGATAGGCTAAGGGGGAATCCCCGACTAAGAGTAAACCCGCCTTTCCCCCTTTTCTTTTTTTCTGCCTTTCTTAAAATTTGGGGGCCCCTTTTTTACTTCGTCCTTTCCCCCTTTAAGTTTTTTTTCCCCTTTTTCCACTCTCCTTTTTCTCTCAGTGGTCTCCTTTAAAATCCGCCGCGTTATGCCCCGGGGGGTGCGGGCCCCGTGTCCGGGGGGGGGATGGGAAACCTTTGGGGTTGAGGGGGGCCAGTGCGAGGAGGGTGGGCTCTCAACACATCACTTTGGCTCGGACCTTTCCAAAACAGGGGGTTTCACTTTGGGGCCCCGGGGGGACTAATTCGGCCCCCCCCTTTTTGGGGGGGGGTCAAGGGCAGGGAGTTTCCCCCCCGCGGGGCCCTGGAACCCCTGCAGTGGGTCACCCCTGTTCCTGGGGGTTGAGCATGGTCAGGGGGGGGGTAGGGGTTTGGGGGTTTCCCGTTTGTCCAAAATTCCTCCCGAAGCCTGGAAGGGGTCAAGACAATTTTTTTTTCTTGGGGGCCCCGGCCCCTTTTTTGGACCCCCAAGGGGGGGTGGTAAGGGAAGATGAAACCTAATAAAATAAAAATGGGTTTTTCTAAAAAAAATCCCCCCCAAAAAGAAAGGAACAGCAACCCCCCATTTTCAGGGGAAACTTTATTCAGATAGCGATTCAGAAACAGAAGGGGAAAACAGAGGACAGGTTTTTTTTTCTGGGGCTTCCTGGGTCGTGATGGGAAAAAGGGCGGGGCAGGGAAAAACCCATTTCCCGCTCCGAGTCCCCTTTTGCCATACAGGGAAAGGGGTTTTTTAAGGGTTTGGCCCGGTGAAACCCCCATCCAACAAAAGGGTTTAGGGAAGGCTCGTTTCTGGTTCCAAAATTTGATCAAAAAAACAAACCGAAAAACTGCTGAGGGGAACAAAGCTCGTGGACCCGGGAGATCAGGGTGGGCTCCCCCTAAACGGGTTTAATTTTGCGAAAGGATGATTCGCTTCCGAGATTTTAAAAGGGTCCCAGAGGCAGAGAAACAAGAACGGGAAATGGCGTTTCCCCGGGGGTGACGGGGGTGCGCAAAGGGGTTTCGGTAAAAAAAGGTGGGAGAAAGAGTGGCCACCAAAACCCTCTTTTTTTCCCACTTCCCGCAACCCTGTCCCGCCTCCGTCCCTTTAAAGTTTGGGTTTCCTGAACGGGCCCAGTTTAGCGTATTTCCGTCCGCCCCCTTGAGGTGCCCTTTAGAAGCCAAGGGTTTTGGGCCCTGTCAGAGACCGCTGGTTTTTGGGCAGGAGGTTGGGGTGTTTGCTGCAAGCAACCCATGAAAGGGCCGTGTAAAGATCCGGCACATTGGCTAACTGCGGTGGCGACCAACCCTCCTCTTCAAGAAACTGCCTCTTTGGATTCAGGGAAACCACAATACAAAGGGGTCAAAACAGAAAAGAAAATTCCCCCTTTTTTGGGGGCCCCAAAACCAGGGGGTTGTGGGCAGAAAAGACGCCCCAAAAAGCCCTTTTTCTTATGCTTTTTGGGGGGGCCGTAAAGACAGTTCCCACAGTTCCCCCCCTTTCCCCCCGGTCAGTTGGCTCTGCCCGACTGAAACTTTTACACGTTTTCCCAAGACATTGGGGCAAGGGAATTGGGCAACTTTTGGGGGAAAACAGGTCCACCCCCCCCCAAAACCCAAAATGAAAAGCCCCGGTGGGGGCAAATAATCCCCCCACCCCCCCAGACTTTCCCAGCAGCTACAACATCTGCCCGCTGGGGCAATTAAAAAAACCGCACCCCCCACCTCGAACTCCTCGTCCCCGTGCCCCCTGCGGGGAAAGGGGGTTTAAACCAGTGTGGATTGGGGGGAAAAACCTCCACCGTCCCCCCAAATCCCCCGACCTTCTTTACCCCGTTGGAAATTTTGCCAGCAGGTCTGAAAATTTCAAACAGTCCGGGAACAACCCCTCAAATAAATTTTCACCTTTTGAACAAACCTTTAGGAGGAGATGACCTGATTTCCCCCTTTTCCCCCCTCTTTCACCATGGAAAGTACCGTATTCCCTTTGGAAATATCCCCTGGGGCTAAATTCCAACTTCGGGAGCTTCAGCTTCTGTGTCCAAACCAATAAAAACCTTCCGTCGTGGCTCCCTTTAGGAAACTCAAATTTAAAAAAGCCAGAAACCTTCACCTTTTTTCTGCTTTAAAAATTTTTTCAAAAAACCCGCACAAAAAACCCCCCTTTTTGGGGCTGGCCGGGGGGTGTTGCCCTTTTCATAAACCCCAAAAATTTGCTTTTATATCCTGTTCCCCATGGGGTTTAAAAAATTTAGGGTTTTAGGTGGAGAAAAAAAAGATGTGAAATTGGGTTTTTCTTGATTTGGGGGGGGGGGAGGACCGGGGCACCTGATTGGGGAACTTCCCCCGACCTTTTTTTGCTGTTGGGGGAAATTTAAAAAAGGGCCCCAATCCCTTTGGGGGAGTGTCAGAACTTCCCAGGGGTCCCGCTTATTGAGGGTGTTTCCCTTTTGGGTTTTTGGTTTGTGGTTTTCTGAACGACGGATCGGGGAAAATTAACCCCCCACTCTTTTCCCCAGGCACTTTTCCCGGGTTTTGAAATTTTTCGATTTGTGACCCCCTCCCCGGTCCTGTCCAGACAACCGCACAGAAGTGACCATTTTCCCTGGCTTTTAACAACCCGTAATAACTGAACACATTTTCTGCCCGTCTCTCAAAATCTAAATTAAAAAAGAAAGCAAACCCGGGGTCTATTTGCAGCCAAATATTTCTAAGGAATTCCCCCGGACACTGATTTTCTTCAGATTTCCCAACCCCCGCAAATCTCTGACTAACACTGTGATTTTAAATGTCAAAAAACCTTTTATTCCCCGTGTCTTCCCCACAATCTCCAAATGCCAAAAACACCCTTTTTCGATTTAGACGCCAACAAATTTTTCCCAAAATTTTCCCCCCTAGCCCGGGGGGGATGGCTGTGGACGGGGTGTCGAATGAGCGGCGGGGGTGCACTGCCCTGAGGGAGCGCAGAGGTTGGGACCGAAAAAAAAAAAAAAAAAAAAAAAAAAAAAAAATTTCCAAAAAATTTGAAAAAAGGGCTCAAACGTCGGGTAACCAACGACCTACGGGTCCCCCCCCTCCCAGCCCAACAAAACCTTTTCCGGGGCCAAATCGAGAAAACACTTTTTAAAAACAGTAAACGGCAGTTTCCCGGAGAAGCTTCTGCTCCAGGGTGACATCGAAAACTTCCAAAAAAAAGTGTGGAGCATCATTAAAAAAAATCAAAGGGAAGAAAACCTTTCCCCAGTGAACCATCTCAAGTTTTTGGGCTCATTAAAAACGGAGAAAAAACAGTTGCTAATCTGCTTGCTTCAACCATTGAAAAGAATTCCCTCCTCTTCCCAACAAATCACCACTTTTTCCCAAAAAACAAAACCCCCTTTAAAAAAAAATCACCCTGCAACTTTTCGTCAGAAAAACATGGAAAAAACAAAAATCTTTCCTTCACGGTTTAAAAAACTGAAAACTGCCATTCCCCTCTTTTCAGCGATTCCTTTTCCAGGGAAAGTTTAAATCCATTATCAAACTGTTAAACATTCCGCAAAAGGTCTGAACATACGCTACAGGGGATACAACCAAAGTGTGGACAAAAGGGGTTTTTTTCCCCCCCCCTTGGGGAACAGCCCTCATTAAACCCCCCCCCAAACCCCGAAAAACCTTTTTAATCCCTCAAACTAAACCCTCCCCCCTAGCTTTGACCGCTGTGTTTTTGTAAATTGGGTGAGAAAAAAAGGTCCCAAAGCAAAGCCCCATGTGGGAAAATGGAAACCGGGTGGGCCCTTTTGGCGAAAGGGGCCCGGGGGGTTTCCGCAAAAAAACGGACAAAAGTTGACCATTTGATTTTTGTCGGGAAACTACACTTCGGAAAAGCCTTTTTGAACAGACCAGCATGCAGTGGCAATTTTCTTTGACTTTGGGGAAGGCCTACCCATACCACCTGAAGCGGGGATACTTCATGGTCTCCATGATCGGGTTTTTCCCCAGGGCATCTTCCGCTTTTCATTTCAAAATTTTTTTTGGGAGAACGAAAAGTTTTTAGGTTCCGGGGTTTGGGACCACTCTCTCTGATGTCCACGAGCAGGAGTTTGGGGGTTCCAAGGGAGCATACTGTCTCCCCCCCTCTTTTAGCATTAAATCAAAAAACATTGTTCAATCATTTAGCAGGGTTTTAGATGCTCCTTGGGTTTTTGGGGGATTTTGGGTGTCTAAAGCGTAAAACGCAAAACCCGGAACCTTTAAACCCCAGGTCCAGCCCCAGGCTCCAGCTTTGCGTGGAAAAAATCCATCATTTGGACGGGGGAAAACGGTTTTTAACCTTTTTTTGCTACAAAAACACAGTGGGAATTTCCCCCTTCCATAATTTTCCCTCAGTTTTTTTTTCCCCCTCCTGAACTTTTAAATAGGGAAATTCCCCCCCATTCCAGCTGTCCAAAAAAAAGGCCCAAAATTTTTAGGGTTTTTTTTTTGAACAGAAACTTAACTTTCCCCAGCCACACCAAAAAACCCCCAAAAATGCTTCCAAAAGCACAATATTCCCGCGGGGCTAGCGCACCCTTTTTTTGACTGGGGGGCCCGATAAGAAAACTTTTCTGCAAAACCCCTACAGAGCCTTGGCCTTCCAAACTGGAAATAAAGGTTGGCTGTGAAAGGCTCTGCAAGATCGTCTTAAAACCCCAAACTCTTGGGCCCTATCCAACCCTCCAAGGGGTTTTTTGCTCTGTCTTGGAGCATTCCCGCAAAACCCCCCCTGGGGAAAAAGCCTGTACGCAGAGGCAGGGGAAAAACCTTTTACTGTCCAAACCCCAGGGTGAAAAGTCCTTTTTAAAAATTATATTCGACCCGTTCCCAAACCCAAAAAACCCCGCCCAAAAAAACCCGGGCTTTGAAACCCCCCGTTTCCCAAATAATTTGAAAACAAAACCCCAAAAGATTCCGCCGTTTGGGTTTTGTTTTCAAAAACCTCAAAAGGGGGAATGCCCGGGCTAGAAACCCAGAGTATAAACCCCAAAATTTTCCCAAATTTTCCGGATCAAAACCCCCGTGGACCCCCTTTTTTACAAACCCAAAATTTGTTTTTATTTTTGCAGTTTTTTTTTTGGGAAAGAGCTACCACTCTCGGCGTACAAGGCAATTTTATGCTGAGCTGGTTCGAAATTCCCAAACCGTTCCCAAAAAATTTTCACTGACCCGGTTTTCCCAAATCTAAAAAATGGGGGTGGCCTGTGTAAACCCATTTCCCTGGGGCCCCCCAGATACTGTTGGAAAATATTCATTCAGATGCTTCTGCTATTCCCGCTGAACCTTTTCTGCTCTGGTTTTGCTTTGAAGATAATCCACATTCTTCGAAGGGGACTTCTGGTTCTGTCCCGGGTTCGCTGTCAGCTTTGGGAGGCCCCTAGGGTTTTCCGCAACCCCACATCCAAACTTTTCCTTTCTTTTTAACTTTTAAAGCAAATTGAAAAACGGAAAGGGTTTCAACTTTTCTCTTGCTTGGGTTTCCCGGGCAGTTGGGATTGGCGGGGAAAGAAAGGTTGATTTGTTTAAACCAAGAACGGGCCCCAAGAAGAAACTGTCCAACATTTATTCCCCCCTTTAGAAGGGGAAACCCAAAATTAATTATTTTGTGAGAGACCTCTGGCAGGGGAATTGGAAAAACACAACCCAATAACAAACTCTTTTAGAAACCGTCCAAACCTTAAGGGCTTCCCCCCATCAAACCCGGGGGGTCGTAAAGAGGGGAAAAGGTTTTTGTGCCGGCTGCAAAACCCCCGCCTTCGTATTTTACCCCCCTTCCCAAAAATTTTAAAGAGTGGGAAAAACCCGTGGTGCATTTCCCTGACATGCGCCAAATCACCCAAAGAAAAAAATTGGTTTTTTTTTTAGAAAGGGGGGACTTGCACGATGTGAGACCCAAAAAATTTTAAAAACGGATTCCCCGAAGATCCTGTTTTAGGGATTCCCCCTGACGTATCCTTTAGTTTTTTTAGAGAGATAAAAATTTTTATCTATTAAATTTTAAAAGGAAGAAAGATTTTTTTAAAAAAGTTCTGGTGCGTTTTTTAGGGCGATGTATTTAAAGAGATGTTAAAGGTTGGGTTTTTTTTATTTTTTATTTTTTTTTAATTTTTTTTTTGACTGGGGATTGATTTTTAACGTGGTGAAAAGCCCTGATTTGCCCCTTTGCGGCACTGGGGTATAAGCCAAAATTTTCTTATCTTATCTTATCTTTGTTCCGTGTAAATTCTTTGTAATAATTCCTCCAACCCGAGGGGTTTCCACGGGAAAACCCGGATATTACGACTTGGACAAAGAACAAACAGAAGAGAGGAGAGAGAGAGAGAGAGAGGAGAGAGAGAGAGAGAGAACGCTTTGTCAACCTAAACAGTGACACGTGCGTTTCCGTGAACCTTCGTGAATGGTCTTTCATGAGAAATTTTCCGAAGTCATTTGCACACAAATGTAAGTATTCATGCGCATATGCATATTTTTCAAACCCGTTTTTGATGAAAACCTTGTTATGGCATTTCAAAGAAAAAAAGTGCAATAATTACTGTATTTTAACGTTTACATCTCATTCTGATGACCACAAAATAATTTTCCTTGCAGATTTAAGAACTTTATGTATGTCGGATGAATGTAAGAATATCATTAGGTCTCGTTTGCTGCGATCGTCACGTTCACGTTGAGACTGTTATTGATTTTGACTTATTTGCTGTTAGGAAAAGGTAAGGGATTTGTAAATAGTGTTATATGAAATTTAGTATCTTATGAATAAAAATGATACTTTGATGTAATGTGGAATTGAGTGCATGCTTCGCTATGCGGTCCAATAATTTAGGAGATCAGTGTACGTGACCCAAGTCACCGGCAGCAATGTAGAAAATATTTTTTGTGTGTGAGGTTTGTAGGACAAATTATTGTAGATATGCTGTGCAGTTCATGAATTGTTACCTAAATTGCATTAATATTTGATTCACTGTGTTTTCAAAAAGCTTTTCACATGAAAAACGGTGTTTAGTTATGTTGACCCTCCCGTCGCTGATTTCGACGCCATTTTGCTTTTTCACAGCCTCTTGACTTTGGAATATCGATTGCAAGATCGAGCAGAGTAAAAACAAACTGACATTGTCTCATCTGATCTTGTTTTCTTGCTTTAATATAGCGTAATGTGATGTTATGTATATGTGTGATGTAGTTTTGCATCAAAATTTAGATGTGCTTCTTTAATCTGTCGACCAGTGCGTTCCAAGGCGAATGTTCTTCACTGTTGAATGATGTTTTGCATAGAAATGAACAGTTGGCTTAGCTATTACTTCCTTTGTTTAGGTTTCAGGTAGGCTGATCCTTGTTCTCAGATGGATTTTTTGTCATTTTTGTTTAGGTTTTCAAGTAGGCTGATCCTCTTCTCAGATGGATTTTTGTCATAGACTGCGGTCGTTGTTGTAATGATACTGAACATGCTTGAAGTTCCGGACAATTTAATATATGCAGTAAGAAGGAAACATAACAACTTGGCACAAGACCACAGTAACAGTCAGTGATTATTTCCTAAACATTAGGGGTCAGACTCGGAACGAAAAACCTCACTTCCAAATTTTCAGGAGTCACAAAAATATTTAGGCGTTCACCTTTAATAAATGCTAGAAAATGTTGTGAAAACACACACACACACCACACCACACCACACCACACCACACCACACACACAGTGACACACACACACGAGCATGCTCTCACTGGCTCAAGCACATAAATGCACACGCATGCGATGTTTTGTTTCATCCCAAGTGTAATATTAGAATGGTGAACAGGCCTTTTATTGTTTTAAAGGCCTCTAAACACCTACAAGTTCAAGTTCAAATACATTAGAAAAGAGGTGTTTATAATAGGGATAGAAGTACATTAGAAAAGAGGTTTTAATGATAAAGTAAAATATGTAACAGTGCAAATGTTATCTATTTCATATGCATGTTCCTATGTTTGTTAAAACAAAATATTCTAGACAGTGCTAAAATTATCTATTCATAATTCCATGTTCCTATGTTTTTTTAAAACAAATATCTGACAGTGTTAAATATTATCTATTCATATTTCATGTTCCTATTTTTAAAAGTGTTTTTCGCACTACCATGAGTAAATGTGAGCACCTACACTATCATGATTTTAACATGAAAACTTGAATTTTGTGGCATGTCCTCTCACCATCATCACAGGATTTCACTACTGGAGCCAATCTCAGTGTTGAAAAATTTCATTGTATGACCAAGTTCCAGGGCACCATGCAATGACAATCATAAGCTGGTGAACCTGCGACGAAACTGTAGACTGCCATTCTTCGCTGTGAGCAGCACAGTCATAACGTTCAAACTGAGCCATTTATAATTCTCTGAAATGGTCGTGTTGCAAATAGAAAGTTTGACTTTTGATTCATCGCTGATTAGCACCCACTGAACCTGTCAGATTTTTTATTCTGAAAAGCCCTGAATTCCTCGTATGTTTTCCATGCTTTTCCCACGTAGCTGAATCTTGTGATTCTTGTGACCCTATCATAACATGGATTGACTTAGTCTATTTAAGTAACAAGAGGGGTAGTTTAGCTCCCATAAGGAAACCTAACACAGAGTAACTTATATTCAAGACGGCACAGCCTTTTAAACTTGAATAAAGTCAGACAAATACATATACCAGAACAATCTAAAAGTGGGGGAAAAAACAAGCGCAGGGCCACAACTGAACTGTCTTCATAGTAATGGACTTGGGCAAAGATTTGGACTTGGGGGGGGTGGGGGGGGGGGGGGGGGGGGGGGGGGGGGGGGGGGGGGGGGGGGGGGGGGGGGGGGGGGGGGGGGGGGGGGGGGGGGGGGGTGGGGGGGGGGGTGTAAGATTGGAGAAACTGGGAACAAAATTTAAAAAAAAAAAAAATAAAAAAGTTACAGATATAAAAACTCATTCACTACTGCATATAGGAACCTTTGCAATCCCTTGTAAGGCAGATATATGTGTATTGCCTGCTTCGAGCCTTTCCGTCCGCTGGGCGGACTCATCAGGAGACACGCGTCGGTGGTCGCGCTCCCCCCCGTCAATAAAGACACACCACAGTCCAAACTGTGTGTTCTCACCACCAGGGTGCCAAAAACGCATCCAACACACCCCCTTAAAGCAGCCATGCGAAGTAGTAGAATGCAACCAACGAAAGTGTGGGAGGAAAAAAAGTTGCCTGTAAAACAAAGACATTATGCAATAATATATACATAACCTCAATTAACAAAGCAAAATCGGAAGTAATGAAAGGATCGAAGGATCCAAAGCCTCGGAGCCGCCACTACAAATTTTGCCTTCAGAGGGATTGCGAGGTTCCCAGTTGCATCTAGTGCAAGTTTCATCGTAACATTTACAGTTCCCAGTTTCTCCATCTTCACTCCCCCCCCCCCCCCCCCCCCCCCCCCCTCCTGTAGTCCAAATCTTTGCCAAGTCATTACTATGAAGACAGTTCAGTTGTTGGCCTGCGCTTGTTTTTACCCCACTATAGATTGTTGTCTAATGTATTTGTCTGACTTTATTCAGTTTAAAAGGCTGTGCCAGTCTGAATAAAAGTACTCTGTGTTAGGTTTTCCTTATGGGAGCAAAACATACCCCACTTGTTTACTTTTTATCGGTTACTGTTCCCTGCCTCATTTCATTTCCGATTAGTCTATTTTGACGACTCTTGTTGGTTTTCAGTAGAGAAGAGTTCTCAGGCGGTCATGAATTAAGAATGTTCTAAACGTAGAGGAAATTTATGTTTTTATTTTTGATTGTGGCGGATAAGATGAAAGCCTTTTTGCACGATGCGCTGCTTAGAGTTACATTGCGTACAGGAAAAAATCGGTGCATCATGCCTTCATGGTAAATTTTGGTACGTTTTTTGTGACGTACTGGTCTGAATTCCAGTGCATCAGATGGGAAGTTTATGCATCAGAGACGCACATTTGTGCGTAAGAATTATCACTGATAGTAGATCATTGTAGAAATAATGATAATGATATAGTGATAGTGATGCTGATTTCCAGTCATTGCTGGTGCTTTGCTTGTTCAGATGACAAAATATCGACAGAAATATCAGTCACCGGTAATGTGTACTGATTTTCTTTCTGTTTGAATGTTTGGAATGTTAATCTTTTAAAACATTCTTTTTTTAAAAGAAAAAATATAGTTAATCACCAGATAATGGAGACAAATTGCAAGACAAACGCAACAGGTTTCAACCTCTTGGGTCTTTTTCGGGCAAGATGAGCATTCACTTATTCTTCTTGAATTTGGTGCAAGATCGAAGTTGTGAAACGTGCCATGTTTTGTCGTGTAATTTTGTTTGTCCTGGTTATCTGGCTGATTAACTATATGTTTTTCTTTTCAAAATGTGTTTTTTATATCTGCCTGCAGTCAGCTCACTTTGAAACTAATTCTGAACACTTGTTTCCCATGAATAATTAAAGCCACAAACACACACACAGACACACACACACACACTTCCAGACATACACACATATGCACATACAAATTTACACACGGGTGCGCTCATGCACATGCACGCACATACACACCGAAGTGTATGCACATGCACGCACACATGTAACACGCGCAATGAGGCATGCGCACGCACACACACACACACACACACACACACACACACACACACACACACACACACACACACTCATGCGTGTACGCCCATGTACTGACACATGCACAGGGATGGGAGACCTTCCATATTGATACGGAATTACGTTTAGCAAATTTTTCCTTTTGCTGCTGCTCAGGTAATGGCTCTGGGTGGTAAAGTTGATTCCCTGCTAGATGCCACGATTTGGACACGTGCATTTTTAGCGAATACTGCTTGCCTCTGTCACTGGCACCTGATTTTATCTCCTTCAGTCAAAACTTGCCAAAAATACTCGAAACCTGTTACAGCTTTCCATGTGTAGGAAAACCGCAACAATTACCATGACACCATGCAGTTGCAGCAGCCATAGGGATGACTTACTTTACAAACTGCTTACACTAGACATACAAACATACATTTCACAACTCCCACAGATGTAAGAAGCTTCTTTGCAAAGAAGTAAAAAAACTAAGGCACAAGCAGACAACAGGCGGATGTAATAGTTGATTTCATTTCCAAGACTTGTCTCTCTGCTGTTATCGATTTTCATTTTCAGGACTTAACGACTGCAGCTTCTAGTTTTCAAGACTTGCCCCACTGCTAACGCTGATTTTCATTTAATTAAGACTGACCTTGCAGTCACTGACTTCTGTTTCCAAGACTTGCCCCAATATAGGTTTAAAAAACACAAAAAACACTGATCCCACTGATTTGCCTCACTGTAGTCATTGAAAAGCTGACCCACTGCTGTCACTGACACTGTGTGTATGCTTGTGCATGTATGTGTGTAATGTGAGGGCTTGTCTGAGCATACTTCTGCGTGCATAACATTTTCAGTTGATATTTAAGCCATAAGTCATATTTGGTGTCTTTTGTATTGAAGTGAATGTTAACTTTGTTTTTAAGGAGAGGCTACACACACACACACACACACACACACACACACACACACACACACACACACCACACACACACGCTTACACACACACACACACAGAGCTTACAGCATACATCAACTGTAGCACATATACATGGGCCCATGTCCACCAACCTAAGTACACGTTTAGTTATACACACACTTGTAGACACATGCACACACACATATTTGATGATGAAGGGGCTCACATTATGTAGGTTAGTTATCCAAGATCTGACCAGCGTGTTGCGCTTATGCACAGGTCAGGTATCTGCCAAGCCCTATCCATGGACCCTTGTTTAAATCTTTTCATCTTGGTCATTCATTTATACTTAACTTAAGCAGTGAATTGTGTGCAGTATTATGAGTATAGTATGGAAACTTTGCAGATGTGGTGTAGTGTATATGGACTAACCTGCATGCAGCGACTCTCCCTTGATGAGCTGAAACTGTTGGAATGGGGAAAGGAGACCATTGCGCACATAGGACTTTTACCTGTTGCTATGGACTGGGATACCGGTTTGGTTCCCAGAAGTTCACGATTATGTGAGAGACCTCTGGCAGGAGGATTGGAACACACAGACGAATAACAAACTTCAGATCCGTCCAAACCTTAAGGACTTCCCTCCCATCTACGTCGGGAGGTCGTAAAGAAGAAACGGTTCTGTGCCGGCTGCACACCGGCCATTCGTATTTTACCCATTCTTACCTTTTAAAGAGTGAAGAAGCTCCGTGGTGTATTCCATGTCATGCACCACTCACAATGAAACATGTTTCTTTAGAGTGTTGGGACTTGCACGATGTGAGACACAAACATTTTACAGCGGAGTCCATGAAGATCCTGTTCAGGATGTCCCACCTGATGTGATCCTTGAGTTTTTGAGAGAGATTAACATTTTCATCTGATTTAAGATTTTACGGAAGAAAGATTTTTAATGCAATTTCTGGTGCGTTTGTAGATGTCATTTAATGAGATGTGTGAAAGGTTTTTTTTTTTTTTTTTTTTTTTTTAAGGACTGGTGAGTTGATTTTACGTGGTGACAGCCCTGATGTGGCCCTTTGCGGTCGGCTGGGCTATAAGCACATTATCTTATCTTATCTTATCCCAGAAGTTCCCAGACTTTTAGGACCAGAATTCTAGACAATTTTCAGTTGTCCTCTCAAATTCTACATGCCCTTAAGTAAAGACAAATCAGTGATAGTTTACTACACACAAAACGATTCAGTGAAACATAAGTTGCTTAGACATTTTAGAATGTTCTGAATCAGTGCTTAACTTCTGCTTGAGAACCCTTCTGAAAAACTAATGAAAGGCATCAAAATAGACTAACCAGTTGATCGTATCACAAGATCATGTGATATAGCCAAACGTGAAGAGCATGACATTGACAAACACTTCAGCTTTTCAAAACAAAACTTGACAGTTCAGCTGTGGTTTGCGGCTGATAATCCAGTGAAGGGAACAAAAGTTGAGTGATCTGTGCAATGTGGCCTGCTCTGACAGTGAAATGACTCATTATCGTGGAAATGAAGGCATAGTGCAAGAGTGGGCAACTTACGCAGTTTGAATTTTGTCAAAAGATTTCATGGATAATCGTCCCCAGTCCCATATTTTGTCACCAGGCTTTGATGATCATTGCATGGGAACTGGAATATGGCCAAGGAAGAAATATTTTAATATTGATGAAGTGGCTCATGCAGTGGAAATTCCGATGGACACATGATAATCGAGAGGAATCACAGGACATCACTCATGACAATTTCACTGTCTAATCCATACTGTGATAGTGTATTTGCCATTATTACTTTTGTGATTTATTAACTTGGAAACAATGTGAGAAATAATGTTTAGCTAACTGGACGTTTTTAATTGTCATAAGCACCCTTTTTGTCATCGTTTTGTGCGTGTGTTCATGCGTTTTGGAGTGCAAGGTGACCCCAAAATATTTTGTGATCCTGAATTGGGACCTGATTTTCTACAAGTACCTTTATTTCGGAATAACATTGCTGTATTAAATAAAAGCAACTTAGATGACAATGAACATTGTATACATTATTCAACATTCATGTCTGCACACATGGATTAAGATTTAGAACAAGAAACTGGCTAAAACATATTTAAAAAGGTTATATTTCACCATTATACAGAATAGGGAAACGTTCCCCGTGTATGCATATAGAAAAAAATCTGGAGTAAAATTATTGTGTCTCCATAAAAATATGGTTAATAGATTAGTAATTTCCGTTGTTCTCAGTCTCCTGTGTGCAGCAGTCTGTCCCTTTCCTGCACACATCAAAAATAATCCGTTCTATTAATACTTAATTGCTTAGTCACACTTTCACACACAGTCAGGTTGCGCCATGGACAATGGGAGATGACTAGTTGTACTGCAGAGGTGGACAGTGGATATTTTAGGCCCTCGCTCACACACACACACACCAACAAACTTTGGGCTAAAATATATCTGCAAGGGGGGGAAAAAAACCCCCACAAAGTAATATACTTCATTTATGGTTTGTTTTTAAAAGAAGTATTAACAAGTGCTGTGAACATTTGATCAGATTTCTTCCCTTTGCATGGTATTTCACAGATGAAAGACGGCAAATGTTGTAGAGCTCAGTGCTGTATGTGCAATGCTGTTGAATGTCATACACTTAATGATGTCACAGAATAAATTTCAAATTTTCAGACTAAGGGTAGAAAAATGCAAAATGTTTGCTGGCTTGTAAATTTACTTTATATCACATCAACTTGAGCATGTCCTTTTCTGAAAGGCTGATGTAAAATGTGTGAAACTTGGCTAAATTGGATGGCAGTGTTCTGTGTATAATGCGCTTTCCTTCATAGAATATTATAGTGAACAGATAGCATTTTGTTAATGTATGTATCAGCAGTATTGAATAAGTTTGTTGAAGCGAATATATTTACTTTTACTTAACTGCAATATCAAAAACCAAACAAAAAGGTAAGAAAGAAAACACAATGGTGGGGGTGAGCGGGAAGAGTATATGAAAAATCCTTTGAAGTAGCAGCACTGGAGAATGCATTATTCGTGCTTGAGATACAGCTCTTGCTTCTCTGGGGAGTCTTTTGCTGGCTTCCCATTACCATTATATGTACATCCACCTAGGTCTAGTGATTGAGTTGAAAGTTTCTAAACTCTTTGACAAGGGGACAATCAGAGGTAGTTTCTTAACTGCTGGTGATGATCACATGGTTACATAGAAACGTTATGAAAATGATGGTTCAGTAAAGATATGTGAAGAAGTGATTGTAAGACAATTTGATCAAATGGAAAAATTGATTTAGGTCATTATTTTCTATTGAGAAATTGCATTGTTTAGTTGAGGAATGTAATATTAATGTCGACAACAGGTCAGGTTTCTGGAGTCATGTTTTTAAATGCAAATAAGGCAGTCCAACTAGTAATATGGAGTATTTCCACATCATTAATTCATCTATAACTTAAACCCCATGATTCTAGAAGCTTCTTTTTTTTAATGCTTTAAGGTAAAAAGTAGAACATCCTTTTGCCTTGATCCACAAATAAATTTTAATGATATGAAACAGCGTTTGTAGGGTCCTTTGAAGTCCTTATAAATGGGATTTTTGTGAAAAGGCCTTTTAAGTCCTTTGATTCAGCAAGTTGGTCCTTTTAACTCACGAGGAGGTCCTTTTAAATTTTGAAAGGTACTGTTTAAGTCCTGTTTTTTCAAGAGAAGGAGGCTTGAAAACGGAACCGATACATCTTCCACAACCCAAACCGTACTATTGCAAGTTGCAAAGAGTTGACAGATGCCGACGCGATCATCTGAAATGCGGTAGGCAGGCCTATAACGCTAGGCCTATCAGTGGGCTTTCTGTTTAGTAAGCTTAGCTAGCAGACGACGCAAAGCTGCGGGCAGTGGCTTGTGTCTTCTGCGGTGCGTTGCTGCAATCCAGCTTTTTTGACGTCATGGGTTCCACAGTGCAGACGCGGTGCTAATGTTCGTGGCATGTAGCTGACTTAACATTTTCGCTCATGCTATCTATGTTAAAATGTTCCCTTTATAGAAATTCATTTGAAGAGTGGGGCAATAATGATGAAAATATTATTACCCAAATAAATATAGGTACATAACATGACGGGTTGCGAACATGCGAACATAACAAACAGCTTGGGGAACAGCTATATGCTGAGTTCTTGAGTAACATTTACAGGATAGATTCCTTTTCCGCCTTGTCTACCCCCCCCCCCCCCCCCCCCCCCCACCCCCACCCTTCCTCCATGTTGGCAAAGGTCCTTTTAAACTGATTTGAGGTCCTTTTAAAGTCCTTTAAAGGTCCTTTTTGGCCTCATGCCCATCACCTGGGAACCCTGTGAAAAGTGTACTGTATTGATGATGTTTGAGTCTTGCGCACAGTGAGTGGCAATCAAATTACATTGAACACATTGAGGGAAACAAATGGGGCAAATGTCAGTGATAAAATTCTGGTTTCCAGTCTCGAATATTTTTTTTTTTTCAAAAGATACATTTCATTAACAGATGTCTGATTGGCTCTTGTTTTATGCTTTTTTTTTATGAAACTGATTCAGTAGATTTGTGTGCATGACTTGCTGTTGTACCCCCGGCTAAAAGACTCCAAGGATCATCTGAACAGCCGAAGTACTTGAACTCTATGGTACAAATGCATCAGCTGGGGATGAGAACATTATGTGTGTGACCATTTTGGATTACCCCGCCACATGGGCAGCTACACACCGACGACGGGGGAGTTTGAGACTGATAATGTTATGCTAGGAGCTTGTCACAACTGAAGACAATCCCCACATAACTATGCAGAGCATAACAACATTTGATGTAGCCTTGGTGTTCTAGCCTATGTCAACGGCCTGACACAGCCTTAAGCCAAAGCTTGCATGACTTGTATTTTACAGGTTCTCAAGCTGCAGTGAAATCTGTCAGCAGGATCAAGACACAGACTCAAACCTGCACAATGGAAAGCTCAAGTGGTGGGAATCAGATTCCCAAATAATGGTGTTTCGACCAACGATGGAGGAGTTCAAGAATTTTAATGAATATGTTAAGCATATGGAAAAGCAGGGAGCACACAAAGCTGGTATTGCAAAGGTGAGTTTTTTTGTGTGAAAAGGAAAAATCTAATAAAAGCTTATATATATATTAAAGATGTCAATCACCCCCCTCCCAAACCCCCATGAATCTGGTTATGTATGCCACTACCAGTTAAAAATGTTGTTCATGGTAGCTTATCATGCGTGGAACTTGGTCCCATCGTATTGCGGCTAGAATTTCAGTAGAACTAGGTCACTTTAACAGAAATGTTAATTCTCAGTCTGCTGTGGTACAGTTATATTGACAAAAGGGTGTAGAGTGATGTGCATGTGATGGTTACCAGCCATTTTCATGAATTCAGATATTCACCATCATTGTCATAGGGTTTGCAAATTGCATAAACAAAAACATGGGAGTCATGGATCATTTCAGCTGTCTGTTTCCAGTTATTCGTGGCAGAGTTGAGAATAGTTATGTAGCTGTTGTCTGGTCATTAAGTAGAATGCTGGTCCTGATTAATCTGATGTTGTTAAAATTCATATATAACTTAATTTATTTAAATTTTTGTAGTGTCTACGACACGAAACGTTGACATCCCCTCTCCAGGTACTCCTTTTGCCACATTTCCCTCTATTTATTTGAATACGATACGCAGTCACTACTTTACTTTTCTAATTTTTGTTGTTAGAGCTACCAATTTGGCAACCGTTTTACTGTGTTTTACATTGCTGCTAGTTTGTTTGTTGTGTTTTATTTGTTCCTGTTTCGGGTCGAGGGGTTGCGTGGTCCAGTGATCCTTAGGCTTTGCTGGCGGGGGCATCATACTTGAGATAGGCTGGTTTTTTCAAACTGGTTCTAGCCTGTGAAGTCGGATGCTGCCTGGCCTAAGCGTAACGTGTAAGAGTTGATGCCCCTGGTAGGGCTTCCCATGTCAGATAGGCTAAGGGTGAGGATCCTGACTAAGAGTAACCCGCCTTTCTCCTTTCTTTTTTCTGCCTTTCTTATTTGGCCCTTTTCTATCTTCGTCTCCCCTTCAAGTCTTCTTTTCCACTCTCCTTTTCTCTCAGTGGTCTCCTTAAGATCCGCCGCGTTTGCCGTGCGGTGCGACCTGTGTCGGAGGGGGATGAATCCTGGTGATTGAGAGGGCCAGTGCTTGAGGAGGCTGGTGCTCTCAACACATCACTTTGGCTCGGACCTTTCCTAGACAGGGAGTACACTTTGGCCCGGGTGTACTAATCGGCTCCCCTTCTGGGCGGGTCAAGACAGCAGTTCCCCTGCTGGCCATGTGAACCCCTGCAGTGCTCACTCTCTGTTCCTGGGAGTGAGCATGGTCAGGGGGGATAGGGTTGGTGTTTCTGTTTGTCATATGTCCTCCTGAAGCCTGGAAGGGTCAAGACATTGGTTTCTGGCCCGGCCCCTTACTTGGACTCCAAGGTGGGTGGGTAGGAAGATGAAACATAATAAAATAAATATGCTTTTCTAAAACATCCCCCCCAAAAAGAAGAGGAAGGCAGCATCCCCTATTTCAGGGATCTTTATTCAGATAGCGATTCAGATACAGAGGTACTACAGAGGACA
>CM031600.1:14504547-14512294 GCA_018398815.1 Conus ventricosus | reverse complement strand
GTGTGTCTCGCACCTAGACGATCCTGTCAGGCAGACCCAGTCTCGTGACCTCACCGAATCAAGTCACTGGCACATGGCATGTTAGCATAAACCAGCATACAAATGTCAGTCAAAGCTGACATGTGGTGCTGACGTTTATCTTCTAGTCAAGTCTTCGCTGGCTGTTAAGAATATGATGTAATGGTAATGGTAACGTTGCTTATAGCCCAGACGACCCAGTAGAAATGATGTAGAAATGTTAGAATTAACAGACAGTACATCAGATCATCAGATCAAATCAGAGACATGTTCTTGGCAAGAAGCTAGAATGTCAAAGTTGACAATTCGTACTGCTGTTAAGTCTCTGGCTCGTTACTGTGAAGTTACATAGAAATGTCAAAGCTGACAAGCAGTATTTATGTTTATTGTCAGGGGGATTTTTCCCTCGGAATAAACATTAGTTCTTTCTTTCTTTCCTTCTGCGTACGCAGGCTGATACTCCTGCGGACACCCCCTGTATAGACAGGCAGTGGAGTTTTGTGTGTATGACCGTTTTTTATCCCGCCATTAAGGCAGCCATACTCCATCTTCGGGGAAGGTGCATGCTATGTGTAACGTGCCATCCATACCAACGGCCAAACGGGCCTTCTCTTCCGAAAGTTGGTGATGGGATTTTACGTGTGTGCAAGATGTTGTGCGTGCGTTCACCTACGGAACCTCGGTTTATAGTCTCATTCGAAGGACTGTGTGGGGACTGGAGTCAGAACCAATGTCAACTCCGAGGGAAAAATCCCCCTGTACCGAAATTCGAACCCGCAACCCCAGGATCACGAGTCCGGCGCTCAACCAACTGAGCTATTCCGGCCCCCAACATTAGTTCTGACTTCCTTTCCCATACAGTCCTTCGAATGAGACTATAAACCGAGGTTCCGTGTGTGAACGCACGCATAACATCTTGCACACACGTAAAATCACATCATCAACTTTGGGAAGAGAAGGCCAGTTTGGCTGTTTGTATGGATGACACGTTACACATAGCATGCACCTTCCCCGAAGATGGAGTATGGCTGCCTTAGTGGCGGGATTTTTTAAAAAAACGGTCATGCACACAAAACTCCACTCCCTTTGTGGGGTAGATGGGATTAACACTTGCCTGTCCATATAGGGAGTGTCCGCAGGAGTATCAGCCTGCGTACGCAGAAGAAGAAGAAGAAGAAGATCATCAGGTGAGGCCACTGGCATGTTCCTATCCTGTAAAATTACACAGAACTTTCAAAGTTAACAAGTACTACCGACGTTTATCACCATGTCATGTCACTGGCGTGTTTCTATTGATAACATAGAAATGTCAAAGTTGACAAGTTGTACTGCCGTTTACCATCAGGTCGTCACTGACATACCCAGTGCAGCAATTCCTAAATGACCAAGACTGTTGGTGTTTTTTTTTCTCTCTCTCCTTGTCCTCTGCATTCCACATCCCTGCTATGCTGCTCATGTTGTCTGGTTCCAAGAGACATATTCTGGAAGCTGAGAAGCGTCCTAAACGCCAGCTTAAAAAACCACGTGAATTTTCCCTTGAGGTCAAAGGTAACAGTATGTTGAAGCTCACACGAACCAACTATTCCTCGAAGCTTTAGCGTATTACCATAAGATTCCAGATCATCCTGAAATGTTCTGCGAGTTTTATGAAAAACTGTTTCTTTTCGGATGTGGAGATTGTCTCCGTGATGACTTTGAAGAATGACTAAGCTTACTTTGTAACAGATGAGTTTTGAGAATTTTTACGTCTGAGTCTCTTTGTCAAGCTACATTAATGTTAGTGAAACAAATTGTCAGTAACGATTTCTTTTTTTGTTTGTTTGTTTGTTAATTTTGCGACTTTCAAACTACGTCGTGGTGAAGATGAACCATCATTTTTATTGACGGCTGCACACCAGTAAATGTTATAATATCACATCACTTTGAAATCGGTCTCAAAATTTATCAAACAAAGTACAGTATGTGCATGCAACGGATTATATCTACAGTAAACTTGACCAAACTTTGACCTGTAGTAAAGGTCGAAGGTCAAAACAATCGATCAGTTATATTACGCTCTGATTACCAGCGCACATTTTTTCTATACTTGTAGAAAAGTCAATATTAGGCCTACAAGCCCCAAGTACACCAGAACAAACAGACCGATATGACCATGACCGAACTCTTTAAACAGAGAGAGAGTCTCAAAATGTTTTTCGGTTCGTAGTGTTACAACTCTTGGCTTCTTTTTTACTCGTGGTAGCCCTCGTTCGTTCATCACATCAAAATCGGTCTCAGACTGATTATTGTGAGCGCCGTGGCGCTCACTCGTGCGCGTGCGCGTGTGCGTGCATGTGTTTGTGCGTGCGTGTGTGTGTGTGTGCGTGCGTGCGTGCGTGTTGTGTGTGTGTGTGTGTGTGTGTGTGTGTGTGTGTGTGTGTGTGTTGTTGCTTTTTATATAACCTGTTATTTTGCTAGAATTTCAACAACAACAACAACAACAACAAAAACAAACAAACAAACAAACAAAAACCGGTTTCTTTGTCTTTGTTTCCTTTTCGCGAAAAGTCACATTGGTTTGTTGTTTCAGCCTAAAGACTAGTATCAAGATTACCACTCACGAGTCAACGAGAGAAATGGGGGAAGTGGGAAGGAGGGGGAAGGGCCCGGGAAAGATAGGAATAGAAGGAGCAATTCTCTGTCCGAGGACTCCGGATTGTCTCCCTTCTTCTTGAGGGAGTGCGTTCACCGGTCTCGGCCGCATTTAAGTCGTTCTGAGAAATGTGCTTTGCACAGCAACCAAAAACAAACAAAAAACAGTCCAAGCGGCACGTCCCCCCCCCCCCCCCCCCCCCACACCTCTCTCTCTCTCTCTCTCTCTCTCTCACTCACACACACATACAAATTCACACACACACACACACACACACACACACACACACACACACACACACACACACACACACACAGGCTACGTGCGCTGCGCGAGTGCGCACGAACTCGCACTTATACAGATCCCACACTCCCATCATCATCCAACGGCAACCCGTGCATGCGCAGAACAGCTGTATTCCTGTTCTGTAAAGTAGGAAGGAAAAAAAATGAATTAGTATATCCTTCAAATCTTTCACTTTTCATAAAATGAAAAGAGGCGGCACACAACTGATGAGAGACATTTGAAATACTTGAAAGGCGGGGAAGAAGAGGGAAACGGGAAAAGGGGTATACAAGGATGGAAAAAAAAAAAAAGACTGAAGAAAGAGGAGGGGGGGAGGGGGAGGGGGGGCGGTACAGGGGAGAGGTAGGCAAGAACGAAACAGAAAAAGAAAAGAAAAGCAGAATAGAAAATCGAAATTACTGGGAATGTGAAAGGGAAAGACAGACAGAAAAGAATAAAACCCAAGAAAAAAAAAAAAGAGAAAAAAAGAAAGGGAAAAAAGAAGAAAGAAAACGCAGTGCACGATTGCGTGAAATTTCTTTCCATTTGCGATTGAGGGGAAGTAATCAGTACGCGACTCGTAAAGAGGAGTTTTGTTCCTTGTAAGGTTATCGGACACCGACACCACGCCCCCTTCCTCCTTTCTCCTCTCCCCCCCCCCCCCCCCCCCCCTCCCCTCCTCTTCTCTCCTCTCTCTCTCCGTTTCAGTTTTAAATTCTTGCTTCACACCACACACATACACCCATGCCTCCTCGCCTCACCCCTCCCCACTCTTCCATCGGGGCTCTCTCCTTCCAGGCGATGAGTGCATAGAATGACGGTGGACACCGATTTGCTTTGATATTGCACACACTTTACTGACAAATCATTTATTGATATCACAGACCATCTTCCAAAGCATAGGCCTATCATACTCCGATTTACTTTATTGAAAAAAGAAATTCACACAAATAATTCGGTTTCTTTTCGTCGTGCATTCGCATTCTCTCTCTCTCTCTCTCTCTCTCTCTCTCCTCTCTCTCTCTCTCTCTCTCTCTCTCTCTCTCTCTCTCTCTCTCTCTCTCAAAACCGTAACACACATGCAGAACATTATGAACACTCATGACAAGCTACACATGGATGTTATATGGATGTCCACCACATCCAAGACACCAGAATCACAGCGTGGGTAGGAGATGGACGTGGGGAATTAGAACATTGGGGGGGGGGGGGGGGGGGGGGGGGGGGGTGAATGGGACATTGCATGACACGTACCTGCTCCCCGAAAACCCCATTTCACCCCAACGAGGCCACCCTTTTCACCACCACTCTGTCCTCAGACCCCCCCCCCCCCACTGTAAACTTTTCAGATGACGACAAAAACAAGCTATCGAGTTGTACACACTACAACCTGTTTTTTCAATTAAGTTATATACACAATAATAGCAGTCTTTGGGGATGGGGGTGGAGAGGATATTTTTTTTAATCTGGCCTAATATATTCGCGTGAACTTAAGTTATGAATACGCCTACAGATTTCTTTCTTCCTTCCTTCCTTCCATTAGAAGGATAAGTGATAATATATTTTGATGGATACCGTCAAATGTAAGTGCTTGTACCTACCTCTACATGGATGCGGGTTTCTTTCTCTTGGTTTTTTTTTTTTTTTTTTTTTTTTTTTTAGGGGGTAGGGGTTGGGGGTTAGGGATGCAGGCTCAACCCTGAAAGAATATATCATTGGCAAATGACTCAACTAGTGTGAATAAGTCACATATCGCGGATTCAACCGTGAATCCATCCATACATGACAGTTCAGTCAGGGACCGTAGAAAGAAAAATAGCCAATCCGTCATAGGCACGATTCGCTTGGCCTCACGGGAACTTACGGACAGCGCTGTGTTGACAGGTGTCCGGAAAGTTTACTTCCGGTCACAAAATTTGCAGAAAAATGTTGACCGTCTGGCAAGAGGAGAGTAAAACATCTGTAACCTAAGAATAGCGATTCGTTGTTTTCAACTTAGACCTACTGGTGAAGTATTTATATGTGTTGTCCTTCCAAAACGGACCATTTTTGTGTGCGATTGTCCGAAATTGTCAGTAAAATGATGACAAGAAGATTAAAACATACTATCTTGCTGCTGATAAGAAGCCAAGAAGCAAAATACAAACAAAATACTCACATAGTGCAAAACTTTCTAAAGTACACAATGTTTAAAAAAAAAAAAAAAAAGTCAGGTGCATTTTCGACTAGCGTTATTTTCTTCAGACGTATATGCGATTGGTAAACACGTTCAAGAGAGAGAGAGAGAGAGAGAGAGAGACTCACACATTCAGTGTGATTTTTCACCTTCTTTGAACGTATTATGACCGTAGTAACAGCACACGTTGCCAGCCAATACGAAACCGTGTTCCAGCTGGCCAGACTAAAGGGTCTGTTTTGATTGGCTAATGATATCAACTTCAGAACGACTGGGGCTTCCTGAACAGATAACGCATCTTCCTTATCATTGCATCCATCCATCTAATTTTTCTTCCTTCGCTTTCTCTCTCTCTCAACTTGTTTTTCTCTATCATTTAGTTTGTTCAAGACAGTCAAAGGATGTAAAGAAACCAATTTGATATCACCAGCTTTCAATTAAACCACAGCTAATCACACAAAGAACTGCGGCCAGGAACTACTACTTCCTTCCATGTAACAGGCTTTTGGAACATCGATTTCAACACAGCCTTTTATGATATGTATGCATGCAAATATGCGTACTCGTTTGTGCTTTCTGCACATGCTTATACGCAAGCCGCAAGTCGCATAATACCAAGGGATGAGTGTACATAGTCCTGCTGACAAGTATATTCTCATCAAAGTTTGCTTATTCTTTCCACACACCGTTTCAATCCTGTGCGTTCCATCAGAATGCGTTGGAACTGGGCGGGAAGTTCCAGTGAAGAGTCTCAAAGGACAGTGTCACAGCAGTCGTGTTTGTCCGGTGATCCTCAAACTCCACGCCCAGCGGCGATGTCATTTTGAGGAAATACTCCACTGTCTCTTCCACCGAGAGATCCATCAAATCTTCCGAAGACGACGACCTCCCACCTAATTGATCTGACGTCATGACCGTGTTCTGGCTGGGGCTCAGCGATGACGTAACGGGGGCGGAACATGACATACCGTTGCCGTCCTGATTTTGTCGTCCAAAGAGAGGATCACTGTCGAACCACGCAGACGACAACAGCCGTTCATGCCCCTGTTTATCCTGGCAGGAGACCTCGGGTTGGTGCCTGTTGCGACAGTAGAGATGTAAAGGATGGCTGTGCTGCGGCACGTTAAAGTCTGGTGACACTGCTGCTGCCCTGGTGTCAGTCCATCGTCTGCAACGAGGTCGCAGACCCCTGCGTGCTGTTGGAAACGTCTGTTGGGTGCTTCGGGACACCATCGTGGTCATGGTAGTGCGTTCGGCCACCTTCTGTATGGACGAAGAACAGCTATGATACAAATTAGCAGCCTGCAAGCCAGATTCTCTCCAACGCAAATCGTTCCTGTCAAGATCGTTGCTGGCTCTTGATGCTGCGTCCACTCCAAAATGCTGAAATGCTGGTTGAGGCTGGGAATGGTATTTCAAATATTCATACTGAAACCACTCATGCGCAGAAGCAAAGTTTGTGGACGTTGAAGTAGTGATATCCTTGTGCACCTGAAAGCCGCAAGCACCGTCATCTTGATAAAACAGGGGGTGAACAGACGCCGGTGGAAAGTAGCGCTGAAAGCGGGTCACGTTCCGTAAGGAATGCGTCCGGGTGAAAAAGGACGGCGATTCTTCTGTGTCATACACAGGGCGCTGATAGTGTTCGCGGAGTGGCTGGGTCGGGTGGTACCTACTTGGCAACGAACGAGGACTTTCAACACTAGACAACTTCTGTGGGGCACAACGTGGTGACTCCTGAAGGTGAGGCCCAGAGTTTTCTTTCACACACACTTTCTGTAAACTGTCGGTCGGGGTGCTCTCTTGATGCACTTTGTAAACATTCTCTTTATTAGACTGTGATTCCTTCCCAGCATTTCGCTCATTGTGTGCAGCATGGGCACAGCTGGTCGAATTGTCCGTCTTCTGTCCCGTGGAACAACTTGGCTGTTCAGTGACCTGTTGGCCTGGATGAGGCTCAGGTAGTCTACAAAATGGTTTGTGCAGCAATGTCCGCGTTCCTCTTTCCCAGTTCTCCGCCTGTTTCTGTACTGTTTCGGGGACCGTGACATTCAGAATCATGTTCGGATCGGCAATAATCATTCCTTCATATTGACTTTCTTGGCTGCCTTGCATTTTTCAGTTCCATCTTTCACGAGTACGGGGAACCTTTGCAAACAAACTAAAATCTTATTCTTTTAGATTTACATCAATGATCAAGTGTTTGAACTGTGCCGTAAACAAATGTCACGAATCTTGGATAACACAGCATACCGATGCTGTAAGTTTAAGTCTTGACTTCATCTTTTGAAATGACAAACTTCTTCGTTCCATCGTTACATAAACAAAGCCAAACAGTTGCTCTTATTATCATACTGTTAACGTTCACGATGCCTTCAGCAAAATCCGCTTTGTAGCACAGGCAGAGATAAAGCACTCTCTGTTTTTCGAAGATTGACACGTCATAAACGTGTAATGACGTCAAACGACGATTACACAATTTTCATGGCATTTTTTATTACACTGAACTTTCTTGACAATGAAACACAATGAGTGCGCGTGTGTTCCTTCTTGACTTTGCTAATAAGCTGAATAATGGGTCATCTGCGGTCAGAGAAAAAATGAAAAACTTCCCGCAAACCCCGGCAGTAACTTCG
>CM031600.1:14379547-14502047 GCA_018398815.1 Conus ventricosus | reverse complement strand
TTTCGACCTCTTAGGTCTTCTTCAGGCAAGATACAATGCAATTAGAACAAAGAAAATGGACGACCAATCACTTATCTTCATTCACTTCAGCGCAAGATAGGCGTTTCAATGTTTTAAGAGGTCGAAATGCGTCGTGTTTTGTCTTGTGATTCTTTTGTCCACGTTTTATTCGCGTTCGCTACATTTATTTAATATTTGAAAAAAAATAAAGGAACTGAATTGTGGGAAAGAGCTATTTCTGCCCAAATGTTTCATCATTATACGCTTCTTCTTCTTCTTCTTTTTTTTTAAATGTAAAGGTTGCCATGTAAGATTACTATATTGTTAAGTAAAAAAATATTTCCCCTGAAAGATCGGGGGGGAGGGGGGGGGGGGGGGGGGGGGGGGCAGAGGAGAAGGCTAACAAATTCGGGAGTTTGGGTGAACTGGTGGCAAAAAGAATCCCCCGCGTCGCTACAGAAATGTGATTTTGCTGATTTTAAGGCTTGTTTGTTTCGGTCTTCTATATTACACCGTACCATATTAGTGCTCTTAGAAAAAATCGTTCCGAAACGAAGCTGTTTCCAAAATTTTAAACAGCAGGCTTCTCCAGTCCTCGTCTGTCCTTACGTTTCCGATGCCATTTCGCCAGCGCGCCGTGGAACAACCGCACACCAGAAACCAACTTAAAACTTAATTCTCATAAAAGTGCGCTCGACGGGGAAAAGCAGGGAAACTTCGTGCTGCCCGCTTATTTGCACGACCTGCTGATTCGGCCGCGCTCGTGTGAGATGGCTCCGACATGGTAAAAGCTTCTCATCCGTCCTGCAACTCACCTCCAGACTGGAGAAAGGATTTAAGCACACACATAGAAAAGTCACTTTGATAAAACCAAAACCTTTGGGAAAAAATTTTTACAAAACATTGGGCTACATCAAAGGGTTTACACTGAACGGACAGTTTGTTTTTTTTCGGTTTTTGTTTGTTTGTTTGTTTGTTTTCTTGTTTTTAAGAAAACCAAATTGCCCTGGATGTCAAGCAGCTGGCATGTGCTCAAGAAGGCCGAGTGCGATTTTCAGAGGCTGGAGAGAGAGAGAGAGAGAGAGAGAGAGAGAGAGAGAGAGAGAGAGAGAGAGAGAGAGAGTTTTAATGTGTTAGGTTGTGTGTCCATTCATAAGGGACAATGATGGAGGGGGGCGGTTAAGGGAAGGCAATGAAACAGTGCCACTAGATACCGTTCAGTTGAAGATACACCATGACATGGAAGCCATATCAAGGCAATTCAGTTCATTGCGAAGTTAATCTGCTGAGCACTGCAACAACTCTGCTTTGACTGGTTAAAAAGTGCTTCTACACAGTGATCAGTTCCTTTTTAGGATCTAATAAGTTCTAGACCAATATTTCCATAAAAACCAGAACAGTGTGATTGCAATTTTAGATAATAATAAATATTATGGTTTTTAGGTAACATCTTAAGCCAAATCTCTTTTACAACCGGCATTGAGGCCAGAACGAGGTTTAATAAGCTTAACAAGGAATCTTATAATAAGGTTTTCTTCCCCGAAGATGGAGTATGGGTGCCTTTATGGCGGGATAAACAAAAATGGTCATACACACAAAACTCCACTGCCTGTCTATACAGGCAGTGTCCGCAGGAGTATCAGCCTGCGTACGCAGAAAGAAAGAAAGAATAATAAGGTTTTCATCATAACCAGCACAAGTGTCGCGCTTGTCTTTTCCCTTTAATCGGAAACTACTGACAAGGATACTACTGACAAGGCTATCCATTCACTTTGATGTATTTTCAAAACACTTGTGTTATACACATCAGAAGCATTAACTTGTGTTGTGTCAGCTAATTCACAGACGTCGTTACTGCCGTTGCGTGTGTCTCTGCTTTCCGCCACAGTATCCAGTGGATGTAAGGACAGGCCGTCGTCGTGTTCCCAGTGTTTACCGACTATAGTTTGTTGTTGAGTATCTTAAAGTTAGTGTTTGTATATCTATCTGACTTAGTTTGTAAAAGATCATTGTCAGAGTTCATTAACACACACTGAGGGCTTCTGTCATTCTAGGCGCCAGGTTTATGAACAATATGTTTGGATTATTGTTGTCTCACGTGCACATTTCTCTACACAGGCAGGGCTGTCGTTGTGTGTCGTCCAACACAGTGGCATTTCCTGCGTTACGAAAGAAGCTAGAGTGTAGAAGGTGTCGGAGAAACAAGTGAGAGGGAGATGACGAAGAAGTTGCCCTCTGTTGAGTCACTGTTCTGAGCACCTCATCCGTCTCCTTTCCCATGAAATCTGAGAAGTGCATTTCCTACCGTGTTGTCTGAATGAGTGTGCGCAGCGTGGGGCTGATCTGGCGACTCTTTCAAACGCACCACGACGACAATCTGTGATCCTCTTCCTTCAGTTTTGAAAGACGACAGCGATAGTTCTGGCAGCAGGGTGCTCAGCATACATTCCAAAAGACGTTGGGAGTGGACTGCTGCACCTGGCATTGTAAACAGTTTCTTGCAAAGGGGGAAGAAAATGGTCAGACGTCAGATGAATGCTTCTTGCTGGTAGCCAAACAACGGAAGCACACACACACACGCGCGCGCGCACACACACACACACACACACACACACAGAGAGAGAGAGAGAGAGAGAGAGAGAGAGAGAGAGAGAGAGAGAGAGAGAGAGAGAGTAACTCAACACAAAGCCGAGACAGATATGCATACAAGACAAAGTCTGAAAGACATACAACGCCTCTGATGCAATAAGAGACAGGCGGACAAACTGTCATAAAGATTAAAAAAAAAAAAAATTTGCTTTGTTTGGGGAGTAAGCTTAGTATCCTCGGAGAAGAACATATCTGTTCCTGACAAAAAAGGGAAGATGACATTGTCTTTCCATTGCAAATAGCATTACCCTTCTCAGTTTAGGGTAAAGATAATTACGCAACTTCGTCGCAACCACCTAAACCGTCTGAATCGATCCAAATTAACAGTTATAAATGAAGTCAAACTGTTTAGCACACTAAGGTTTTGCCATTTACTCTCTCTGGTTGAACTGTTAAGCTGACTGACTGGGCAAAATAGATCCATTCCTGGGGGCCAAAAAAAAAAAAAGGCAAATAAGTTTTTTTTCCCCCCCAGTCTGTGAGCCAAGCAAATAAATCTAAACAGTCAATTACTTGATTTAAAGCGCACGCCAGAAAAAAAAAAAAAACGATCGGGTTATCGACTGTCTACATTGCTGACGCATCATTTCCATCCTTGTTTTGCGTTTTTCTCTCAGAGTTGAACAGTTCAGCTGACCGATGGGCAAAATTGGTTCGGCGTGCCCACCATTTTCATTTGCCATGTGAATCGGCGGGGTCACTCTTGTTGAACTCGAGCTCTAGGCCCAATTCAGATTATCTTTACCTCCCATGCAGATTTCAGCGCATCGTCTATTTTACTTTGGAGTAAATTTTTACTGTACATTTTTTTTCCCCAAGGGGAGGGCGAGGAGGTAAATTTTCGTTTCCTCGTGAGTTAGCCGAGGATAGTTTTATTTGGTGTACGAAGATTTTACCCAGAGGACAGTTTTATTTGGTGTACGAGAAATTTAGATTTGTGATTGTCGCCTACATGGTTCAGCCGCGCTTGAGTTCCTTTAACATGTGCTGAACGAAAACTCGAGTCAGTTGTTTTTCATGTTTGATTGTTCGCGAAAATTTTCATTTACACGGAATCAGCAAACGAGTTAAAATATATTTATCCACTTATGTTACCCAGGTTTGCATTTTTAGCACATTTAAATGGTATTCATTTCTTTTTCTTTCTTTTTTTCTCTCTCCACAATCTTTGTTTATTTATGTAATTTTTGTTTACCATTGTTTGGTATAAAAAAAAAAGAAAGTTACAAGTCCTAAACTGCCACTTCGCACACATCATGCGCCTCACGTTATGCTGAGATATCCGGAGCGAGCATACATGTACGCTAACACGCATGAAAGTGTGCACTTGTACTGATAATAAAGGCGGCAGAAGGAGCATGAGGGTTTTGCTCCGCCTTCCATCAAGGCCCCCCCCCCCCCCCCCCCGTGTTTTTTTAAACCTGTGCATCAGGCATCTGAAGTCTCTTCCATGGATCACTGATCCAAACTGTTCTGTTATGGTAACGGTCTCATTCACTTAAAACTATATTTTGCCGTATCACGGAGTTTTAATTGCCTTGTTAAGCTTAATGTAACCCTGCTTCAACATTTCATTAAAAAGAAAAGAAAAAAGAACAAAACAGAGAAGAGAGAGAGAGAGAGAGAGAGAGAGAGAGAGAGAGAGAGAGAGAGAACGCTTTGTCAACCTAAACAGTGACACGTGCGTTTCCGTGAACCTTCGTGAATGGTCTTTCATGAGAAATTTTCCGAAGTCATTTGCACACAAATGTAAGTATTCATGCGCATATGCATATTTTTCAACCCGTTTTTGATGAAAACCTTGTTATGGCATTTCAAAGAAAAAAAGTGCAATAATTCTGTATTTTAACGTTTACATCTCATTCTGATGACCACAAAATAATTTTCCTTGCAGATTTAAGAACTTTATTGTATGTCGGATGAATGTAAGAATATCATTAGGTCTCTGTTTGCTGCGATCGTCACGTTCACGTTGAGACTGTTATTGATTTTGACTTATTTGCTGTTTAGGAAAAGGTAAGGGATTTGTAATTAGTGTTATATGAAATTTAGTATCTTATGAATAAAAATGATACTTTGATGTATGTGGAATTGAGTGCATGCTTCGCTATGCGGTCCAATAATTTAGGAGATCAGTGTACGTGACCCAAGTCACCGGCAGCAATGTAGAAAATATTTTTTGTGTGTGAGGTTTGTAGGACAAATTATTGTAGATATTGCTGTGCAGTTCATGAATTGTTACCTAGAATTGCATTAATATTTGATTTCACTGTGTTTTCAAAAAGCTTTTCACATGAAAAACGGTGTTTAGTTATGTTGACCCTTCCCGTCGCTGATTTCGACGCCATTTTGCTTTTTCAGCCATCTTGACTTTGGAATATCGATTGCAAGATCGAGCAGAGTAAAACAAACTGACATTGTCTTCATCTGATCTTGTTTTCTTGCTTTATTATAGCGTAATGTGATGTTATGTATATGTGTGATGTAGTTTTGCATCAAAATTTAGATGTGCTTTCTTTTATCTGTCGACCAGTGCGTTCCAAGGCGGAATGTTCTTCACTGTTGAATGATGTTTTGCATAGAAATGATACAGTTGGCTTAGCTATTACTTCCCTTTGTTTAGGTTTTCAGGTAGGCTGATCCTTGTTCTCAGATGGATTTTTTGTCATTTTTGTTTAGGTTTTCAAGTAGGCTGATCCTTCTTCTCAGATGGATTTTTGTCATAGACTGCGGTCGTTGTTGTAATGATACTGAACATGCTTGAAGTTCCGGACAATTTAATATATGCAGTAAGAAGGAAACATAACAACTTGGCACAAGACCACAGTACAGTCAGTGATTATTTCCTAAACATTAGGGGGTCAGACTCGGAACGAAAAACTCACTTCCAAATTTTCAGGGAGTCACAAAAATATTTAGGCGTTCACCTTTAATAAATGCTAGAAAATGTTGTGAAAACACACACACACACCACACCACACCACACCACACCACACCACACACACAGTGACACACACACACGAGCATGCTCTCACTGGCTCAAGCACATAAATGCACACGCATGCGATGTTTTGTTTCATCCCAAGTGTAATATTTAGAATGGTGAACAGGCCTTTTATTGTTTTAAGGCCTCTAACACCTACAAGTTCAAGTTCAAATACATTAGAAAAGAGGTGTTTATAATAGGGATAGAAGTACATTAGAAAAGAGGTGTTTATGATAAAGTTAAAATATTGTAGACAGTGCTAAATGTTATCTATTCATATTCATGTTCCTATGTTTTTAAAACAAAATATTCTAGACAGTGCTAAATATTATCTATTCATATTCATGTTCCTATGTTTTTAAAACAAAATATTCTAGACAGTGTTAAATATTATCTATTCATATTCATGTTCCTATGTTTTAAAAGTGTTTTCAGCTAACATGAGTAAATGTGAGCACCTACACTATCAGGATTTTAACAGTGAAACTTGATTTGTGGCATGTCCTCTTCAACCATCATCACAGGATTTCCACTACGTGAGCCATTTCCTTCAGTGTTGAAATATTTCATTGTATGACCAAGTTCCAGGCACCATGCAATGACCATCAGAAGCCTGGTGGAACCTGCGACGAAACTGTAGACTGGCCATTCTTGCTCTGTGAGCAGCACATTCATACGTTCAGAACGGAGCCATTTTAATTCTCTGAAATGGTCGTGTTGCATAGATAGTTTGACTTTTGTTTCATTCGCTGGATTATCACCCACTGAACTGTCAGATTTTTTATTCTGAAAAGCCTGAATTCCTCGTAGGTTTTCCATGCTTTTCCCACGTAGCTGAATCATGTGATCTTGTGACCCAATCATAGACTGGATTGACTTAGTCTATTTTAAGTAAACAAGTGGGGTATGTTTTGCTCCCATAAGGAAACCTAACACAGAGTAACTTTTATTCAAGACTGGCACAGCCTTTTAAACTTGAATAAAGTCAGACAAATACATAGACGAACAATCTAATAGTGGGGGAAAAACAAGCGCAGGCCAACAACTGAACTGTCTTCATAGTAATGACTTGGCAAAGATTTGGACTTGGGGGGGGGGGGGGGGGGGGGGGGGGGGGGGGGGGGGGGGGGGGGGGGGGGGGGTTTAAGATGGAGAAACTGGGAACATGAAATTTAAAAAAAAAGAAAAAATAAAAAAGTTACAGATATGAAAACTCTTCACTAGCTGCATAAGGGAACCATTGCAATCCCTTTTGAAGGCAGATATATTTGTATTGCCTGCTTCGAGGCCTTTCGTCCGCTGGGTCGGACTCATCAGGAGACACGGCTGGTTGTGTCTGCGCTCCCCGGCGTCAAATAGAGACACACCACAGTCCATAATACTGTGGTGTTCTCACCACCAAGGGTGCAAAAAAGCATCCAACAGCACCCCCAAAGCAGCCAGCGAAGAGTAGTAAATGCAACCAAACGAAAGTGTGGGGAGGAAAAAAAGTTGCTGTAAAACTAAAGACATTATGCAAATAATATATACAAATAACCTCAATTTAATCAAAGCAAAATCGGAAATGAAATGAAAGGATCGAAAGGATCGAAACCTCGGAGCAGCATACAAATTTTTCTGCCTTCAGAAGGGATTGCGATGGTTCCCTTATGCAGCTAGTGAAGAGTTTTCATATCTGTAACATTTTTTTTTTTCTTCATCCCATCTTCATTCCCCCCCCCCCCCCACTCCCCCCACCTCCCCCCCCCCCCCCCCCCCCCCCCCCCCCCCCCCCCCCCCCCCCCCCCCCCCCCCCCCCCCCCCCCCCCCCCCCCCCCCCCCCCCTCCTTAAGTCCAAATCTTTGCCAAGTCATTACTATGAAGACAGTTCAGTTGTTGGCCTGCGCTTGTTTTTTACCCCACTATTAGATTGTTCGTCTATGTATTTGTCTGACTTTATTCAAGTTTAAAAGGCTGTGCCAGTCTTGAATAAAAGTTACTCTGTGTTAGGTTTCCTTATGGGAGCAAAACATACCCCACTTGTTTACTTTTTATCGGTTACTGTTCCCTGCCTCATTTCATTTTCCGATTAGTCTATTTTGACGACTCTTGTTGGTTTTCAGTAGAGAAGAGTTCTCAGGCGGTCATGAATTAAGAATGTTCTAAAACGTAGAGGAAATTTATGTTTTTATTTTTGATTGTGGCGGATAAGATGAAAGCCTTTTTGCACGATGCGCTGCTTAGAGTTACATTGCGTACAGGAAAAAATCGGTGCATCATGCCTTCATGGTAAATTTTGGTACGTTTTTTGTGACGTACTGGTCTGAATTCCAGTGCATCAGATGGGAAGTTTATGCATCAGAGACGCACATTTGTGCGTAAGAATTATCACTGATAGTAGATCATTGTAGAAATAATGATAATGATATAGTGATAGTGATGCTGATTTCCAGTCATTGCTGGTGCTTTGCTTGTTCAGATGACAAAATATCGACAGAAATATCAGTCACCGGTAATGTGTACTGATTTTCTTTCTGTTTGAATGTTTGGAATGTTAATCTTTTAAAACATTCTTTTTTTAAAAAGAAAAAATATAGTTAATCACCAGATAATGGAGACAAATTGCAAGACAAAACGCAACAGGTTTCAACCTCTTGGGTCTTTTTCGGGCAAGATGAGCATTCACTTATCTTCTTGAATTTGGTGCAAGATCGAAGTTGTGAAAACGTGCCATGTTTTGTCGTGTAATTTGTTTGTCCTGGTTATCTGGCTGATTAACTATATGTTTTTCTTTTCAAAATGTGTTTTTTATATCTGCCTGCAGTCAGCTCACTTTGAAACTAATTCTGAACACTTGTTTCCCATGAATAATTAAAGCCACAAACACACACACAGACACACACACACACACTTCCAGACATACACACATATGCACATACAAATTTACACACGGGTGCGCTCATGCACATGCACGCACATACACACCGAAGTGTATGCACATGCACGCACACATGTAACACGCGCAATGAGGCATGCGCACGCACACACACACACACACACACACACACACACACACACACACACACACACACACACACACTCATGCGTGTACGCCCATGTACTGACACATGCACAGGGATGGAGACCTTCCATATTGATACGGAATTACGTTTAGCAAATTTTTCCTTTTGCTGCTGCTCAGGTAATGGCTCTGGTGTGTAAAGTTGATTCCCTGCTAGATGCCACGATTTGGACACGTGCATTTTTAGCGGAATACTGCTTGCCTCTGTCACTGGCACCTGATTTTATCTCCTTCAGTCAAAAACTTGCCAAAAATACTCGAAACCTGTTACAGCTTTCCATGTGTAGGAAAACCGCAACATATTACCATGACACATGCAGTTGCAGCAGCCATTAGGGATGACTTACTTTACAAACTGCTTACACTAGACATACAAACATACATTTCACAACTCCCACAGATGTAAGAAGCTTCTTTGCAAAGAAGTAAAAAAACTAAGGCACAAGCAGACAACAGGCGGATGTAATCAGTTGATTTTCATTTCCAAGACTTGTCTCTCTGCTGTTATCGATTTTCATTTTCAGGACTTAACCGACTGCAGCTTCTAGTTTTCAAGACTTGCCCCACTGCTAACGCTGATTTTCATTTTAATTAAGACTGACCTTGCAGTCACTGACTTCTGTTTCCAAGACTTGCCCCAATATAGGTTTAAAAAACACAAAAAACACTGATCCCACTGATTTGCCTCACTGTAGTCATTGAAAAGCTGACCCACTGCTGTCACTGACACTGTGTGTATGCTTGTGCATGTATGTGTGTAATGTGAGGGCTTGTCTGAGCATACTTCTGCGTGCATAACATTTTCAGTTTGATATTTAAGCCATAAGTCATATTTGGTGTCTTTTTGTATTGAAGTGAATTGTTAACTTTGTTTTTAAGGAGAGGCTACACACACACACACACACACACACACACACACACACACACACACACACACACACACACGCTTACACACACACACACACAGAGCTTACAGCATACATCAACTGTAGCACATATACATGGGCCCATGTCCACCAACCTAAGTACACGTTTAGTATACACACACTTGTAGACACATGCACACACACATATTTGATGATGATAGGGGCTCACATTATGTAGGTTAGTTATCCAAGATCTGACCAGCGTGTTGCGCTTATGCACAGGTCAGGTATCTGCCAAGCCCTATCCATGGGACCCTTGTTTTAAATCTTTTCATCTTGGTCATTCATTTATACTTAACTTAAGCAGTGAATTGTGTGCAGTATTATGAGTATAGTATGGAAACTTTGCAGATGTGGTGTAGTGTATATGGACTAACCTGCATGCAGCGACTCTCCCTTGATGAAGCTGAAACTGTTGGGAATGGGGAAAGGAGACCATTGCGCACATAGGACTTTTACCTGTTGCTATGGACTGGGATACCGGTTTGGTTCCCAGAAGTTCACGATTATGTGAGAGACCTCTGGCAGGAGGATTGGAACACACAGACGAATAACAAACTTCAGATCCGTCCAAACCTTAAGGACTTCCTCCCATCTACGTCGGGAGGTCGTAAAGAAGAAACGGTTCTGTGCCGGCTGCACACCGGCCATTCGTATTTTACCCATTCTTACCTTTTAAAGAGTGAAGAAGCTCCGTGGTGTATTCCATGTCATGCACCACTCACAATGAAACATGTTCTTTTAGAGTGTTGGGACTTGCACGATGTGAGACACAAACATTTTACAGCGGAGTCCATGAAGATCCTGTTCAGGGATGTCCCACCTGATGTGATCCTTGAGTTTTTGAGAGAGATTAACATTTTTCATCTGATTTAAGATTTTACGGAAGAAAGATTTTTAATGCAATTTCTGGTGCGTTTGTAGATGTCATTTAATGAGATGTGTGAAAGGTTTTTTTTTTTTTTTTTTTTTTTTTTTAAGGACTGGTGAGTTGATTTTAACGTGGTGACAGCCCTGATGTGGCCCTTTGCGGTCGGCTGGGCTATAAGCAACATTATCTTATCTTATCTTATCCCAGAAGTTCCCAGACTTTTAGGACCAGGAATTCTTAGACAATTTTCAGTTGTCCTCTCAAATTCTACATGCCCTTAAGTAAAGACAAATCAGTGATAGTTACTACACACAAAACGATTCAGTGAAACATAAGTTGCTTAGACATTTTAGAATGTTCTGAATCAGTGCTTAACTTCTGCTTGAGAACCCTTCTGAAAACTAATGAAAGGCATCAAAATAGACTAACCAGTTGATCGTATCACAAGATCATGTGATATAGCCAAACGTGAAGAGCATGACATTGACAAACACTTCAGCTTTTCAAAACAAAACTTGACAGTTCAGCTGTGGTTTGCGGCTGATAATCCAGTGAAGGGAACAAAAGTTGAGTGATCTGTGCAATGTGGCCTGCTCTGACAGTGAAAATGACTCATTATCGTGGAAATGAAGGCATAGTGCAAGAGTGGGCAACTTACGCAGTTTGAATTTTGTCAAAAGATTTCATGGATATTCGTCCCCAGTCCCATATTTGTCACCAGGCTTTGATGATCATTGCATGGGAACTGGAATATGGCCAAGGAAGAAAATATTTTAATATTGATGGAAGTGGCTCATGCAGTGGAAATTCCGATGGACACATGATAATCGAAGAGGACATCACAGGACATCACTCATGACAATTTTCACTGTCTAAATCCTGATACTAGTGATAGTGTATTTGCGCACATTTATTTACTTTTGTTGATATTTTTATTAACATTGGAACACAAATGTGAAGAAATAATGTTTAGCATAATCTGGACAGTTTTTTTTAACTTTGTCATAAGCACCCTTTTTTGTACATCCGTTTCTGTGCGTGTGTTCATGCGTTTTCTTTGGAGTTGCAAAGGATGACCCCCAAAATATTTTTGTGATCCCTGAAAATTGGGGACCTAGATTTTCATACCAAGGCTAACCCTTTAATTTCTAGGAAATAATCATTGCTGCGTATTAAATAAAAGCAACTATAGATAGAGCAATGAACAGTCTGTATACATTATTCAACAATTCATTGTCTGCACACATGTGATTTAAGATTTTAGAACAAGAAATCATAGGCTTAAAACATATTTAAAAAGGTTTATATTTCCACCATTCATACAGAATATGAATGGGAAAAACGTTTCCCACAGTGTATGACAGTATAAGAAAAAAAATCTGAGAGTAAAATTATTGTGCTTCTCCCATTAATAAATCATGGGTTAAATTAGATTAGTAATATTTCCATGTTGTTCTCAGTCTCTCTGTGTGCAGCAGTCTGTCCCTCGTTGCCTTGCACACATCCAAAAAATAATCCAGTTCATATCTACATACATTAATTGCTTAGTCACACTTTCACCAACACAGTCAGAAGTTGACTGTCCTATGGACAAATGGAGAGATTGACTTGTAGTTGTACTGCAGTAGGTTGGACAGGTGGATATTTTAGGCCCTCGCTCACACACACACACACACACACAAACAAACTTTTGGGCTAAAAGAAATATATCTGCAAGGAGGGGAAAAAAACCCCCACAAAGTAATATACTTCATTTATGGTTTGTTTTTAAAAGAAGTATTAACAAGTGCTGTGAACATTTGATCAGATTTCTTCCCTTTGCATGGTATTTCACAGATGAAAGACGGCAAATGTTGTAGAGCTCAGTGCTGTATGTGCAATGCTGTTGAATGTCATACACTTAATGATGTCACAGAATAAATTTCAAATTTTCAGACTAAGGGTAGAAAAATGCAAAATGTTTGCTGGCTTGTATTGACTTTATATCACATCAACATTGAGCATGTCCTTTTCTGAAAGGCTGATGTATATGTGTGAAACTTGGCTAAATTGATGGCAGTGTTCTGTGTATAATGCGCTTTCCTTCATAGAATATTATAGTGAACAGATAGCATTTTGTTAATGTATGTATCAGCAGTATTGAATAAGTTTGTTGAAGCGAATATATTTACTTTTACTTAACTGCAATATCAAAAACCAAACAAAAAGGTAAGAAAGAAAACACAATGGGTGGGGGTGAGCGGGAAGAGTATATGAAAAATCCTTTGAAGTAGCAGCACTGGAGGAATGCATTATTCGTGCTTGAGATACAGCTCTTGCTTCTCTGGGGAGTCTTTTGCTGGCTTCCATTACCATTATATGTACATCCACCTAGGTCTAGTGATTGAGTTGAAAGTTTCTAAACTCTTTGACAAGGGGACAATCAGAGGTAGTTTCTTAACTGCTGGTGATGATCACATGGTTACATAGAAACGTTATGAAAATGATGGTTCAGTAAAGGATATGTGAAGAAGTGATTGTAAGACAATTTGATCAAATGGAAAAATTGATTTAGGTCATTATTTTCTATTGAGAAATTGCATTGTTTAGTTGAGGAATGTAATAATTAATGTCGACAACAGGTCAGGTTTCTGGAGTCATGTTTTTAAATGCAAATAAGGCAGTCCAACTAGTAATATGGAGTATTTCCACATCATTAATTCATCTATAACTTAAACCCCATGATTCTAGAAGCTTCTTTTTTTTTTAATGCTTTAAGGTAAAAAGTAGAACATCCTTTTGCCTTGATCCACAAATAAATTTTAATGATATTGAAACAGCGTTTGTAGGGTCCTTTGAAGTCCTTATAAATGGGATTTTTGTGAAAAGGCCTTTTAAGTCCTTTGATTCAGCAAGTTGGTCCTTTTAACTCACGAGGAGGTCCTTTTAATTTTTGAAAGGTACTGTTAAGTCCTGTTTTTTCAAGAGAAGGAGGCTTGAAAACGGAACCGATACATCTTCCACAACCCAAACCGTACTATTGCAAGTTGCAAAGAGTTGACAGATGCCGACGCGATCATCTGAAATGCGGTAGGCAGGCCTATAACGCTAGGCCTATCAGTGGGCTTTCTGTTTAGTAAGCTTAGCTAGCAGACGACGCAAAGCTGCGGGCAGTGGCTTGTGTCTTCTGCGGGTGCGTTGCTGCAATCCAGCTTTTTTGACGTCATGGGTTCCACAGTGCAGACGCGGTGCTAATGTTCGTGGCATGTAGCTGACTTAACATTTTCGCTCATGCTATCTATGTTAAAATGTTCCCTTTATAGAAATTCATTTGAAGAGTGGGGCAATAATGATGAAAATATTATTACCCAAATAAATATAGGTACATAACATGACGGGTTGCGAACATGCGAACATAACAAACAGCTTGGGGAACAGCTATATGCTGAGTTCTTGAGTAACATTTACAGGATAGATTCCTTTTCCGCCTTGTCTACCCCCCCCCCCCCCCCCCCCCCCCCCACCCTTCCTCCATGTTGGCAAAGGTCCTTTTAAACTGATTTGAGGTCCTTTTAAAGTCCTTTAAAGGTCCTTTTTTGGCCTCATGCCCATCACCTGGGAACCCTGTGAAAAGTGTACTGTATTGATGATGTTTGAGTCTTGCGCACAGTGAGTGGCAATCAAATTACATTGAACACATTGAGGGAAACAAATGGGGCAAATGTCAGTGATAAAATTCTGGTTTCCAGTCTCGAATATTTTTTTTTTTCAAAAGATACATTTCATTAACAGATGTCTGATTGGCTCTTGTTTTATGCTTTTTTTTTATGAAACTGATTCAGTAGATTTGTGTGCATGACTTGCTGTTGTACCCCGGCTAAAAGACTCCAAGGATCATCTGAACAGCCGAAGTACTTGAACTCTATGGTACAAATGCATCAGCTGGGGATGAGAACATTATGTGTGTGACCATTTTGGATTACCCCGCCACATGGGCAGCTACACACCGACGACGGGGGAGTTTGGAGACTGATAATGTTATGCTAGGAGCTTGTCACAACTGAAGACAATCCCCACATAACTATGCAGAGCATAACAACATTTTGATGTAGCCTTGGTGTTCTAGCCTATGTCAACTGGCCTGACACAGCCTTAAGCCAAAGCTTGCATGACTTGTATTTTACAGGTTCTCAAGCTGCAGTGAAATCTGTCAGCAGGATCAAGACACAGACTCAAACCTGCACAATGGAAAGCTCAAGTGGTGGGAATCAGATTCCCAAAATAATGGTGTTTCGACCAACGATGGAGGAGTTCAAGAATTTTAATGAATATGTTAAGCATATGGAAAAGCAGGGAGCACACAAAGCTGGTATTGCAAAGGTGAGTTTTTTTGTGTGAAAAGGAAAAATCTAATAAAAGCTTATATATATATTAAAGATGTCAATCACCCCCCTCCCAAACCCCCATGAATCTGGTTATGTATGCCACTACCAGTTAAAAATGTTGTTCATGGTAGCTTATCATGCGTGGAACTTGGTCCCATCGTATTGCGGCTAGAATTTCAGTAGAACTAGGTCACTTTAACAGAAATGTTAATTCTCAGTCTGCTGTGGTACAGTTATATGACAAAAGGGTGTAGAGTGATGTGCATGTGATGGTTACCAGCCATTTTCATGAATTCAGATATTCACCATCATTGTCATAGGGTTTGCAAATTGCATAAACAAAAACATGGGAGTCATGGATCATTTCAGCTGTCTGTTTCCAGTTATTCGTGGCAGAGTTGAGAATAGTTATGTAGCTGTTGTCTGGTCATTAAGTAGAATGCTGGTCCTGATTAATCTGATGTTGTTAAAATTCATATAACTTAATTTATTTAAATTTTTGTAGTGTCTACGACACGAAACGTTGGACATCCCCTCTCCAGGTACTCCTTTTGCCACATTTTCCCTCTATTTATTTGAATACGAGTACAGCAGTCACTACTTTACTTTTCTAAATTTTTGTTGTTAGAGCTACCAAATTTGGCAACCTGTTTTACTGTGTTTTACATTGCTGCTAGTTTGTTTGTTGTGTTTTATTTGTTCCTGTTTCGTGGTCGGAGGGGTTGCGTGGTCCAGTGATCCCTTAGGCTTTGCTGGCGGGGGCATCAATACTTGGAGATAGGCTGGTTTTTTCAAACTGGTTCTAGGCCTGTGAAGTCGAGATGCTGCCTGGCCTAAGCGTAACGTGGTAAGGAGTTGATGCCCCTGGTAGGGCTTCCCATGTCAGATAGGCTAAGGGTGAGGATCCTGACTAAGAGTAACCCGCCTTTCTCCTTTTCTTGTTTTCTTGCCTTTCTTATTTGGCCCTTTTCTATCTTCGTCTCCCCTTCAAGTCTTCTTTTCCACTCTCCTTTTCTCTCAGTGGTCTCCTTAAGATCCGCCGCGTTTGCCGTGCGGTGCGACCTGTGTCGGAGGGGGATGAGATCCTGGTGATTGAGAGGGCCAGTGCTTGAGGAGGCTGGTGCTCTCAACACATCACTTTGGCTCGGACCTTTCCTAGACAGGGAGTACACTTTGGCCCGGGTGTACTAATCGGCTCCCCTTCTTGGGGCTGGGTCAAGACAGGCAGTTCCCCTGCTGGCCATGTGAACCCCTGCAGTGCTCAGCTCTCTGTTCCTGGGAGTTGAGCATGGTCAGGGGGGATAGGGTTGGTGGTTTCTGTTTGTCATATGTCCTCTCCTGAAGCCTGGAAGGGGTCAAGACATTGGTTTCTTGGCCCTGGCCCCTTACTTGGACTCCAAGGTGGGTGGGTAAGGGAGAGATGAAACATAATAAAATAAATATGGCTTTTTCTAAAAACATCCCCCCCAAAAAGAAGAGGAAGGCAGCATCCCCTATTTCAGGGGATCTTTATTCAGATAGCGATTCAGATACAGAGGTACTACAGAGGACAGGTTTCTGGGCTTCCTGGCTCGTGATGGAAGGGACGGAGCAGGAAAGACCCATTTCAGCTCTGAGTCCTTTCGCCATACAGAAGGGCTTTCAAGGTTTAGCAGGTGACCCTCAGTCCATCAAAAGGTTGAGGAATGGCTCGTTTCTGGTTCAATGTAGATCAAAAAAACAATCCGAACAGCTGCTGAGGGCAACAAAGCTCGTGGACAGGGAGATCAGGGTGACTCCCCATAAACAGTTGAATTCGTCGAAAGGAGTGATTCGCTGCCGAGATTTAACAGGTGTCTCAGAGGCAGAGATCAAGACGGAACTGGCGTCCCAGGGTGTGACGGAGGTGCGCAGGGTTACGGTAAAAAAAAGGTGCAGAAAGAGTGGCCACCAACACCCTCTTTCCGACATTCTGCAACCCTGTGCTGCCTCCGGTCATCAAAGTTGGTTACCTGAACGTCCGAGTTCAGCTGTATGTTCCGTCCCCGTTGAGGTGCTTCAGATGCCAGAGGTTTGGCCATGTCAGAGACCGCTGTTCTGGGCAGGAGGTGTGCGGTGTTTGCTGCAAGGCAACCCATGATGGGCCGTGTAAAGATCCGGCACATTGTGCTAACTGCGGTGGCGACCATCCCTCCTCTTCAAGAAACTGTCCTCTTTGGATTCAGGAATCCACAATACAAAGAGTCAAAACAGAAAAGAAAATCTCCTTTTTTGAGGCCCGCAAACAGGTTGTGGGCAGACAGACGCCAACAGCTTCTTCTTATGCTTCGGCCGTAAAGACAGTTCCCACAGTTCCCACAGTTCCCACTCGGTCAGTCTGCTGCCAGACTGATGACTTCACGTTTTCTAAGACATTGAAGCAAGAATTGTCAACTCTGGTGGAAGCAGGTCCACCACCTCCCAACCCAAAGTGAATGCCCCTGGTGGAGGCAAATAATCCGCCACCCCTCAGACTGCCCAGCAGTCTACAACATCTGCTGCTGGGCAGATTAAAAAACCAGCACTCCCACCTCGAACTCCTCTGTCCAGTGCCCGTGCGGGCAAGGGAGTTCAATCCAGTGTGGAGATGAGGAAGAAACCTCCACCGTCTCCCAAATCCAGACCTTCTTCACCTGTTGGCAAGTCTGCCAGCAGGTCTGAAGATGCAAACAGTCCGGTACAACTCTCAAATAAATTTACACCTTTAGAAGCAAACGTTGAGGAGGAGATGACCTGATCTCTCTCCTTTTCGCCCTCTGCACCATGGATAGTACAGTATTCTTTGGAATATCCGTGGACTAAATTCCAACTTCGAGGAGCTGCAGCTTCTGTGTCATCTCAATAAAACCTTCCGTCGTGGCTCTTCAGGAAACTCAAATTCAAAGCCAGAAGACCTTCACTCTTTCTGGCTTTAATATTTTTTCAAAACCTGCACAACCATCCACGTTGGGACTGTCGGGCGGTGTTGCCCTTCTCATACACAAAACTTTGCTGTATAGTCCTGTCGCTCTGTCTACCTCCCTTCAGGCTGTAGCTGCGAGAGTCACTCTCCACAAGACTGTGACAATCTGTTCCCTTTATCTTCCACCTTCTGTCCCGGTTTGTCGTCAGGACCTTGTCAGCCTGATAGGAGAACTTCCTCGACCTTTTTTGCTGTTGGGTGACTTTAACGGTCACAATCCTCTTTGGGGTAGTGTCAGAACGTCATCCAGGGGTCTGCTTATTGAGGATGTCCTTTCGGATTTGGATTTGTGTTGTCTGAACGACGGATCTGCATCTTACCTCCACTCTTCCACAGGTTCACTTTCGTGTTTAGATTTGTCGATTTGTGACCCCTCGCTGGTCCTGTCCATGACGATCTGCACAGAAGTGACCATTTCCCTGTCTTTTACAACCCGTAATAACTGAACACATCTCTGCCAGTCTCTCAACATCTAAATTATAAGAAAGCAAACTGGGATCTATTTGCAGCCACTATTTCTAAGGAATTCCAGGACACTGATTTTCTTCAGAGTCCAGACCCAGCAGAATCTCTGACTAACACTGTGATCAAATGTGCTAAAGCCTGTATTCCAGTGTCTTCCGACAATCTCCAAATGCCAAAAACACCCTGGTTCGATTCAGACTGCCAACAAATTTCCAAAGTTCGGGCTAGCCGGGCTATGGCTGTGGACGGGGTGTCGGAATGAGCGGCGTGGGTGCACTGCCTCTGAGGTAGCGCAGAGGTTGGGACAGCAAAAAAAAAAAAAAAAAAAAAAAAAAAAAATTTCCAAAGTTCGAAAACGGGCTCAGCGTCGGGTATACCAACGACCTTCGGGTCCCAACGCTCGAGCCCATCAGAAACTCCGTGCCAAATCGAGACACACTTTTAAAATCAGTAAACGTCAGTCCTGGAGAAGCTTCTGCTCCAGGCTGACATCGAAAACTTCCAAGAAAAAAGTGTGGAGCATCATTAAGAAAATCAAAGGGAAGAACACCTGTCCCACTGTGAACCATCTCAAGTTTTCGGACTCTTTAATAACGGAGAAAAAAGCAGTTGCTAATCTGCTTGCTTCAACCATTGAAAAGAATTCCTCCTCTTCTAACAAATCAGCCACTTTTGTCAAAAACAAAGCCCTTAAAGAAAAATCACCCTGCAACTTTTCGTCAGACAACATGGAAGACTACAATCTTCCTTTCACGTTAAACGAACTGAAATCTGCCTTACTCTCTTGCAGCGATTCCTCTCCAGGTATAGATGAAATCCATTATCAACTGTTGAAACGTCTTCCGCAAGAAGGTCTGAACATACTGCTACAGGTATACAACCATGTGTGGACTACAGGTTTCTTTCCACCCTCTTGGCGAACAGCCCTCATTATTCCCATCCCCAAACCTGGAAAAGATCTTTCTAATCCATCAAACTACCGTCCCATAGCTTTGACCAGCTGTGTCTGTAAATTGATGGAGAAAATGGTCAATGCTACGCTCATGTGGAAACTGGAAACCGATGGCCTTTTGGCGAAAGAACAGTGTGGTTTCCGCAAACATCGGACTACAGTTGACCATTTGATTCGTCTGGAATCTACACTTCGGAACGCCTTTTTGAACAGACAGCATGCAGTGGCAATTTTCTTTGACTTGGAGAAGGCCTACGATACCACCTGGAAGTCGGGGATACTTCATGATCTCCATGATCTGGGTTTTCGAGGTCATCTTCCGCTTTTCATTCAAAATTTTTTTGGCAGAACGACAGTTTCAGGTCCGGGTTGGCACCACTCTCTCTGATGTCCACGAGCAGGAGTTGGGTGTTCCACAGGGGAGCATACTGTCTCCTGCCCTCTTTAGCATTAAGATCAACAACATTGTTCAATCAGTTCAGCAGGGTTCAGACTGCTCATTGTTTGTGGATGATTTTGCTGTCTACGCGTATACGCAACTGGAAGCCTGTACCCGAGTGTCCAGCGCAGGCTCCAGCTTTGCGTGGATAAAATCCATCAGTGGACAGATGAAAACGGTTTCACCTTTTCTGCTACAAAAACACAGTGTATTCACTTCCATAATTTCCGTCAGTTTTTTTCCAGATCCTGAACTTCAAGTAGGGAAATCTCCCATTCCAGCTGTCAAAGAGGCCAAATTTCTAGGGGTTATTTTTGATCAGAAACTTAACTTTCTCAGCCACACCAAAAACCTCAAAACTGCTTGCCAGAAAGCACTGAATATTCTGCGGGTCGTAGCGCACTCCGACTGGGGCGCTGATAAGAAAACTTTGCTGCACCTCTACAGAGCCTTGGTCCGTTCCAAACTGGACTACGGTTGTGCTGTGTACGGCTCTGCAAGATCGTCTTACCTCAAACTCTTGGACCCTATCCACCATCAAGGGCTTCGTCTCTGTCTTGGAGCATTCCGCACCACCCCTGTGTACAGCCTGTACGCAGAGGCAGGTGAACCTTCACTGTCCAACCGCAGGCTGAAACTGTCTTTGAATTATTATATCGACTGTTCTCAGAACCAGAAAACCCTGCCTATGACCGTGTCTTTGACCCTCCGTTCCAAAGTAAGTTTGAAAACAACCCTAAATGTATTCCGCCGTTTGGTCTTCGTATGCAGCCTCACGTGCGGAATGCAGGTCTAGACCTAGGAGTAGTATCCAATTTTTCCAAGTTTCCGGATCAACCTCCGTGGACCTTTTTCACACCAGAGATTCGTTTTGATCTTGCAGTTTTTCGCAAAGAGTCTACCAGCTCTCTGGCGTACAAGGCATTGTATGCTGAGCTGTGTTCGAAATTCCCATCCTGTCAAAAAGTTTTCACTGACGGTTCCAAGTCTGAAGATGGAGTGGCCTGTGTAGCCTATTGCCCTGGGGCTCCTCAGATACTGTTGGAACATATTCATTCAGATGCTTCTGTCTATTCTGCTGAACTTACTGCTCTGGTTTTGGCTTTGAAGATAATCTCACATTCTTCGAAGAGGGACTTTCTGGTTCTGTCGGATTCGCTGTCAGCTTTGGAGGCCATAGCTGGCCGCAACCTTCAGCATCCAGAACTTTTACATTTCTTTGAACTTTAAAGCAAGTTGAAAGCGGACGGTTACAACATTACTCTTGCTTGGGTTCCTGGTCATGTTGGCATTGGCGGGAACGAAATGGTTGATCGTTTAGCCAAGAACGCCACAAGAGAGAAACTGTCCAACATTTATATCCCCTGCTCAGATGTGAAACCCAAAATTAATGATTATGTGAGAGACCTCTGGCAGGAGGATTGGAACACACAGACGAATAACAAACTCTTTCAGATCCGTCCAAACCTTAAGGACTTCCTCCCATCTAGTCGGGTGGTCGTAAAGAGGAAACGGTTCTGTGCCGGCTGCACACCTGCCATTCGTATTTTACCCATTCCTACCTTTTAAAGAGTGAAGAAGCTCCGTGGTGCATTCCATGTCATGCGCCACTCACAATGAAACATGTTCTTTTAGAATGTTGGGACTTGCACGATGTGAGACACAAACATTTTACAGCGGAGTCCATGAAGATCCTGTTCAGGGATGTCCCGCCTGACGTGATCCTTGAGTTTTTGAGAGAGATAACATTTTTCATCTGATTTAAGATTTTACGGAAGAAAGATTTTTAACAAAGTTTCTGGTGCGTTTCTAGACGATGTCATTTAAAGAGATGTGTGAAAGGTTGGGTTTTTTTTATTTTTTATTTTTTTTAATTTTTTTTATGACTGGTGAGTTGATTTTAACGTGGTGACAGCCCTGATGTGCCCCTTTGCGGTCAGCTGGGCTATAAGCAACATTATCTTATCTTATCTTATCTTGTTCCTGTGTACTTTCTTTGTAGATAATTCCTCCAACAGAGTGGGTACCACGGAAATCTGGATATGACGACTTGGACATCATGATACCAGCTCCCATAGAACAAGTGGTGCAAGGATGCCAGGGGTTGTATACTCAATACAACATCCAGCGCAAGGCCATGCATGTCAGTGATTTTAAGAAACTGGCAAACAGTGAAAAGTGAGTTCCTGGATTTCATCCTTGTTTTCGGCCTCCTTGTTTCCTTTAATATGGAGAGGTGCTAGGGGGGGTAGGGGGAGGGGAAGGGGGAAGCACTCTTCTCTGAGACTTGCTTCATATTTCCTTTGAGTGTCGTCTTGATTGTGGCATACATTTCACCCTGCTGATTTTTGCACATGAATAGCTGACTACAGGATTATAGGCTAGACCACATCAGGTAGGTAGAGAGAAGATCATGAGTATTGAGTATCTGCATGGATCAGGATTTCTCCTCTTCCACTAGACTTTGAGTATTAGTCTGCATGCAAGTCTAAGCAGAGGTGCCTTATAAAGGTTCATTGTGCAAGTATGTTCAGTACAGGAAAAGAATCTGCAATAGATATAGATGAATAGTGGTTCCTAACTCTGATAGGTTGATAAACAGAAGAAGGTTGATAAACAGAAGAAATGAAGTGGTTGTGCGCTGTGATGAGATATTTGATAAGAAGAGTGTTTCAAGTTTTAAATATGGACAGAGTTGTTGACAAGAAGGTAATAAGACTGTGACAAAGTTTGTGGGCAAAAAAGGTCGATTCTAATGAAAAAATAAACACTCTTTTCAAGACAGCATATTACGCTTTTCTTAAGCTTATTATACAAAGTATGTAAATGCCAGTTGAAAAGATAGTTTACCCAGTAGTTTTTAATTGAATTGCATTGAAATTTTTAGAATGTAATTCTGGACAAATATGACGAAAATGAAAAGATCATTTTAACAGTCTATGAAACTTCTTTTTAGTAATTTTACCACTTATTGTTGCATATCTTTTTCTGACAACTGTGCTAATACGAAGCAGATATTGAATATTTTATTATTTTTTGTATGATGTTCATGTCCTGTGTACCCTGCAGCATTCATGCAATGGTGTTTTATTTGGGAGAAAACAATTCCAAGCAGTAAATGCATATGACACAAGATTTTATTCATTCCCCTGCATTGACTACAATTAAAAACTTAATATTTGGATTTCAGACAAATGACACAAATTAACGATAAAAATCATGTAAGTGGACATCAGCTCAAGAGGGTACATTTTTGGTTCATGTGGATGAGACAGTGAGTGGCCCTCATTAATTCAAAGCTTATAAATTGTAACAAGTAATGTATACAAGTAATCCAGAAGTAATGTGTTCTGGTGACCATAGCACAGGTTCTAGCCAGAGGTCAAAAGACCTACCCACGCAGTCATCTGTGACAGTGAGATTTTCTGGCAGACAATTGAAAATTTTCCCTCAGGTGGACATTATTTTGCTTTGACCATTTGAACACTGGAATTTTATGAATGACAGTATATTGTATCCCTTATGGTGCACCATTGTCAACAGACAAACAATGATGTTGAAACAGTAAAGACTTGGTAGTGTGGGCTATGTGTGCTGCAGAGAATTGGGCGGCGCACACGCCAGTGTGCGACATTATGTCAGGTTTACCTAGATAGGGAATGTGATTGTAGATCATGTGTACAAATTGGCTGACACAATTGAGGACCAAAACTGATTAAATTGATGATAAAGTACTTTAAAATGTATTGGCTCATCTTAAAAAAAGAGCAATTTTACATGGACAAGCATCTGTTGGCAGATTCCTATTTATGTTCTTAGTCTTGTACGTGCTAGGATGAAATTCTTGTAGTATATAATACAAGCTCATTTGAACATCATGCGAATGTTTTATTAGCCAAATATGGTCATTTTCTGTAACAGATACCAGACACCAAAGCATTTTGATTTTGAAGAGCTTGAACGCAAGTACTGGAAAAATGCTACATTTGGAAATGCCATCTATGGTGCCGATATCTCTGGTTCCATCACCGACAGTGACCAAGACATTTGGAACATCAACCGTCTAGGAAGCATTCTGGACTATGTGGCTGGTGACTATGGGATTAAGATAGAGGGGGTGAACACAGCCTACCTGTACTTTGGCATGTGGAAGACCACATTTGCCTGGCACACAGAGGACATGGATCTATACAGTATCAATTACCTGCACTTCGGTGCCCCAAAGTCCTGGTATGCTGTACCACCGGAACATGGCCAGCGTCTGGAAAGATTGGCACAGGGTAGGCTACACTAGTTGTCTTGAAAAAATGTGCTGTTAGTAATCTTAAAAAAATTTTTTTTTATCCTTTTTACTTCAGTATACAGGATCACAGATGATAAAGGCAAAATGGTGTTGCAAATATATACATATCAATCTTTGAACAGTTTCATGGTGCCAAGAAAAAATGATATGAATGAGAACAATTGCTTGGATCTGGTCTTGTAACACAAAAAGATTGATTCATCACATGCCATGACTGCTCTAAAAAATGTTTAGATAGAATCTAATGTTTTGGACAGAACATGATTTGTATCTTGAATGATATTATCTCGCATAAATTGGGTTTTAGATTTGCTGTTGAAATTATGAAAGTCACTGTACCATTAATCAGTAGTAAATTTGTAATAAAATCTTATTGATGAATGTATCCTGAATTACAATACCCCTCTTGTACAGCTGTAGATCTTACTCTTGGAAAACGGGATGGTTTGAAAATTACATACTGAAATGGAAAATGCTTCTTGCTTTTAAATTACTTAGTGGAAAATTACTTGTTGAAAATTGGTTGGTAGACTATGAAAAGATCGTTAAACAATAATATAAGTAAAAATGATTTGACAGTAATATGCTGAGAAGCAGCTTAATGTCTGGGTATTTTACATTATGAAATTTGTAAAGTGAAGACTAGTTATGCTACAAAAGAAAAAAAACATGATGTATATTCACAGAAATGGATATGTCACATTTTAATTTGATACGTTTTTTCTCTCCATATGTTGATCAGCCTCAGTTATATGTCGTTTTCCTTTTTTTCAAGAATCACTTGATGCACATGCAAGTGAATGATGCGATCATGCTTTAACGTTATTTGTGTGGTGCAGGATTCTTCCCAGGCAGTTTCCAAGCATGTCCAGCTTTTCTGCGTCATAAGATGACGCTCATCTCCCCACATATTCTGAAGAAGTACTCTATCCCTGTCAACAAGGTATGTTAGGGAATTTTCATCAAAATGAAAGTCTTCGTTTATGAGCAGGGTTTGTTTAGTAAAGCTGTTAAATTATCACTTGATATTGACTGATACTTGGTATTTTCATTTTTGTATACAAGTCTTGTGTTCTATGTAATTTTATTAGTTTCCTCCAAGGGGATATCAGGTAACATTTTGTATCCTCACCTTGTAGAATTCTGTCTCAATAATTCACTGCCCCCCCCCCCCCCCCCCCCCCCCCCCTTTTTTTTTTTGTGTGTTTCTTCTAGTCTCTTTGACTCCACCTTAATTCTTCTTGTTTGCCTTCCTGGACTATCTTCCATTGTTTTTCTGTGTTTATGGCCAGTTCATCTGTGTGTATTATAGGACATTTTTTCACATTTTTCTTCCCCCTTTGGGAAAGTTGAGGGATCTTACAGTGTAAATCGTTTCCTTACATAATGGAAATTATGTTGTTGTAATTTTCTTTTTTTTTTATTCTATCGAGTTCCTCGACTCGTCCTTCTTGTTTTCTCCCCTCACTTCTGTCTTTGACTCATTTTAGGAAAAAAATTCTTCTCCCCATACAGTTAGATTTTTAAGCCGCTTTGAATGTTACCTGTAATATTTTTAGACCACGTAGCAAGATTTCTAACTTTGGAGTAGTCCATTCTGAAGTGTTATGGGATAAAGTGGCTTTAAAAAATGTATTTTTAGATGCATTAGAATGTTATTGTATAATTTTTCATACTTTGAAAAATATTAAGAAAAATAAGTGTAAATTGCTGGTATCCAGAGCATGGCGTTACTTTTATCTGCCTTCAGGATTCCAGTGTTTGAGTTATGTGCTGGTATCAGAGCTTACTCTAGAGCGCGGGATTTGTACAATCCCCCGAAAATCTGTTCCTTCCCGCAATTATGGAGTCTTAACGTGGGCAGACTCCTGCACAGTTGCAGGACTGCCCGTCCTGTTCACTGATCGTTGCAGGCGCTCGTTTGTCATCGGGGAGGGGGTGGAGGGGGAGTGTCCCCCTTTTTTTTGATGGTGGGGGGGGGGGGGGGGGGGGGGGGGGGCCCCATTTTTGAAAAATCCTAGATTAAGCTCTGTGGTATTTGTTATATCAGGCATGGTACATGTCCGCGAATTCGCGGAAATCCGCGAAAAGCAAAAAAAAAAAAAAAAAGAAAAAAAAAAAAAAGAAAAAAAAAAACCAACCGAGCCGCGCCCGACGAGACCGGCCCTTTTAGTTCGTTTGAGGTCGTTCGCTTCAAGCCTTCGTCTCGCGAGAAGTAGCATTGAGCAGGACTACGTCCGCGCATGCGCTTTCGTGACATTCGCCACTGCTTTCCGCTCTGGGTCGACGTGATCGAATTTGAACAAGGTTGAAGAAAAAGAAGGAAAAAATAAAAATGCCAAAGCGTACAGACATAGTTCCGCGGAATTCTCCGACTATTCTTCAACATTACCCTCCGACAGAAGATATTGATGCTGGTGTGGCAAACAAATGGCGATGGGATTGGCTGAACAGAGCCACGAAAATGAAACGTTTTCGTCGTGCTTGGAAAAGTTGAGAATCCGCGGCAAAGCATACAGTGTGGTGTGTCAAGTTGAAATCTGTTACGGGTCTGGCGGTGCGAGAAGCCTCAGCGATCACATCAAAGGGAAACGAAACAAAGAGAGAGTGAAAACTGCTGCAAGTAATCCCGTTCTGCCAGGTTAGATTTTCTCTCTCTCTCTCTCTCTCTCTCTCTCTCGCTCTCTCTCTCTCTTTCTCTCTCTCTCTTTCTCTCTCTCTCTTTCTTCCCCCCTTCCTCCCCCTCTCCCTTCCTCCCCCCTCTCTCTTCCTCTCTTCTAGAGCTCTCACTCTCTCTCATTCTCTCTTTCTTTCTCCCCCCCTCCCCCCCCATTCCCCCCCCTCTCTCCTTCCTCTCTCATTCTCTCTCTCTCTCTCTCTCTCTCTCCTCTCTCTCTCTCTCTCTCTCTCTCTCGTTCTGTTTCTGACTTTCTCTGCCTCACTTATCAGCAGAGTAAGTAAATATTTTACAGTTTGATTTAATGTATGCCACCTAAAGCAATGTAGATATGTACTCATTTTTGCTATGTGATTACTTGGGTTTAAAACCTTCTTTGGGTTGAAGGAATGACTGATAAAGTGATTCTAGGAGAGCTTATTTTATGGCAGAAATTGCTTAGTATGAAGAACTGAAATTAGTTCAAGGAGAGGCTTTTTTACAGGCTAGAATTGCTGAAAAACCTTCAGCTTCAGGGGGCGTTGCCCCCTGACCCCCACAAGGGGCTCTGCCCCTTGACCCCGCCAGGGGGCGTTGCCCCTGGACCCCAAAAAATTTTCAGGGAAAAATGATTTTCCTCCAGTACCATGCCTGTATATACTCAGGTTTTTTTGTTAATATTTTGTTTTTTGACTAAAGTAACTTGTTTTATTTCAACTTGAGACATTGAAGGGCTCTGTGTGGCTGGCTGGGATGTTTTGGAACTAAAAGCCATGACAAGAATGTGGCATTTACATTTATATTCATGATTATGCGATGGGTTTATAGAAATCAGAGATAGAAGTGCTTTCAGCAGAAATTGGGAATTACATGCCCAAAGGCAAAAATTGTTTTGGGCTGTCATCTGCTTTGACAATATACTAAAAAATATTGAGGAAAAAAACATCGAGAGAGCATGAATTTGCGCCAAAGCATACTGATAAATCGGCCTGAAAGTAATTTATCTTAGAACCTATTTTTGCCAGAGTTCATGTGCAAATCTAGGTTCGTGGGTGCTGTGTGGAAGAAGAAGCCCCTGTTATGTCATGGCGGTAAAAAATTAAAATGGCTTGTCCTCCTTCTCCCCATTTGTCTTCCCAAAACTGGGAGAAGAAAGTTGGTCCTAGAGTTGTTTGAAATACATCCAGCTATTTCAGAAAGCCACTTCGAGAACTGGATCATAAACACACTGTGACTAGCGTAGTGAATTCGAACAATTTTCAGTTATTATAAAGAAGACAGCACAGTATAAAAACAAAACAAAAAAACAAAACCTTTGATGATGTTTTGTCATGTTTGTGAAAGTGATTTTGTTTTTCTGTACAATTTTTGTGTGAAAGAAATAAAAATGTCTTAAAAATAGTACTTATCATGATAGCAATCAAAGTGAAGGCATCTTTTTGTTTGTTTGGTTTTTTTTTAGCTGTAGTTTATGTCTTGATAGAATATTGAGAGAATATATTTTTAATGATACCATCATTACTATATGTTAGGTAGATGAGAAGTGGGTGGGGTTGGGGATTGAAAAATTTGGACATGCGATTGTGACCGATTGGTTTTTGCCTAAGCTATAACTTACTTCAAAGTTGTCTATAGTTTTGTAGCTGTGTACGTGATCAAAAACTTATTAAATTAAAATTGCTCTTTTGCTTCAGCTTCATGGGGGCTCTATGCAAGGGGTGTTGCCCTTTGGCTCCACCAGGGGTCCCTACAATGGTGTTCAACACCCCCCTGAATCAAAGCCCTTCTATACTTCCCGACTGCTTTTCCTAATTCCCATCCCTGTTCCATCTTAACCCTCTTTTGCATGCACTTACCTTAGCTTAGTTACGCTGAAAAACCTTCGGCAAGGTAAGTAACTCCGTAATTTGAACATGGTTACCCAATTAAAAAATTAATTTAAAAGAGAGGAAAGGAAATAGTCAAATGAAAATAATTTTTAAAAGTCCTACGAATATATATGTTGCTACATCATAAGTTTGAAGAATATCACATGAGCCATTTACTCGGGGGAAAAAAAAAAAAAATCTTCTTCAGAACTTTCTTCCGAATCATAGGGCCTACCTGAAACATCATCCCAGTCGAAATCTAGGTCACTCTAAGCTTCATTACCCAGCACTTTCACTAAGTGTTATGCCCTAAATCCTACAAATCACAGTATCTTCATCACTAGATCTCGTTATAGAACGGCAGAAATCAATGTTAGCGATGGCGAAAAACAGCATTTCGACCACAAAACTTTAAAAATTCGTAACTCGAGAACTACGGCACGTATCGACTCGCGGTTTGTTGCAAACGGAAGTAGATGGCCACAGGAAGAAGGAAGTCACGTTCTCGCGAGACTTCCTTTTCTACGAGAAATATGGCGGCGCCCATTGTTGCCACGTGTTTTACCGGGCGCTGGCGGGCGCTCAGCGTTTTGGCTGTGTGACTTCCGGCCGGGCGCTAGCGGGCGCTCTACTGTTAAGAGGGTTAATATCTATGTTTGTTTTCGTTTTACTATGTAAACCATTCGAGTCTGATTTTAATGTGTCTTGATGCACTGCAGCTTTATCCGGTTTCCTTCCCCACTTCTAAACCAGAAAATAATGTCTTTGCTGAGTAGGATTGGCTTTTTGTAGTGTTCCTTATATGAAGTAGAGGATCCCTTCATCTTTTGTTTTTCTTTTTTTTTTCTTTTAACTTGAACAGTGTTTTCGACTCTTTGTTGAGAATGTGTGCTGTCTTGTTTTATTAGATCACCCAAGAGGCAGGGGAAGTTATCATCACATTTCCCTATGGCTACCACTCAGGTTACAACCATGGTTTCAACTGTGCTGAATCGACGAACTTTGCCACTGAGCGTTGGATAGAATATGGCAAACGTTGCCTACAGGTAAATTAGAATTGTCTTTACACAGTTATTTTTATCATACACTTGGCTTTTATATAGGGATTTGTGTAGATATTTGCTAAGCGTACATGATGTATGCATGATGAATTCTTGCAGCATAGAGATACTTTTCGAACAGAGTATTACATGGTTGCCATTAAATATAATTATGTGTTGATTAAAAATGAAAAACTGATGAGCAGAAGTGATTGTTTTATACAAGTATCCCATACAGTGGTACAAGTGAAATGACATTACTGCAATATGAATGGACATGAGTAGCACTGTTATGTTCCATTTCTTTAATAAAATGGAGGGATTGTTCATTTAGTTTATCTGTGATAGTCTTTGTGTGCTGTAAATGTTAGTGTTTTTGTGCACCAGTTTTATGAGTAATGTACGTCTTTTTTGGTCCCTATTCTGTGTATATCTTTTCCAGTGTGAATGTCGAAAAGATGGTGTGAAAATCAACATGGACTGCTTTGTCAAGCGCTTTCAACCAGAGCGATTTGAAGCCTGGAAAGAGGGCAAAGATATTGCCCCCCATCCAGAAGGACATACTGTCATTCGTCGGCCTACAAAGACGTAAGTTGTAGATTTGTCAGTGTACTATAATTTTCACTCTTGGAAAGAAAATCTTAAGAAAAAAAAAAAAGGGGCTACACACCTTCGGGTATGTTTCTTTACCAAAAATGCACTGGTGTGTAAATCAGTTTTCAGGAAAACATTCTTGTGTATCTTATGGTTACCACTATTCAAAGGAGAAGCTCAGGTTGGGTACTCGTCACACGTTTTAGCTATCTTCATTTTTTTTTCATTTATGCCCGTTGCTCCCGGTGGAGCATAGGCCATCAACGACCCTTCACCATCGCACTCTGTTCTGGGCTGTTCTGGTCATTCCAGTCCAGTTTGTCCCTTGTTGTTTCAACTCCGCCTCAGTGTCTCGTCTCCAGCTGTTGCGAGGCCGACCTCTCTTTCTTTTCCCTGCGGGTTCCAGGTCAGGGCTTGGCGTGTGGTGCTGGATGCTGGCTTCCTGAGGGTGTGTCCGATCCAGCCCCACTTCCTTCGCAGTATCTGCTTGGCCACTGGTTCCTGTCCCGCACGCTCCCACAGATCTTCGTTTCGGACCTTGTCCTGCCATCGGATTTTGTAGATGCGCCTCAGACAGGTGTTGAAGAATGTCTGAATCTTTTGTTGCATCGTCTGTGTCGTTCGCCACGTCTCGCATCCGTAGAGCAGAACTGATTTCACATTGGAGTTGAAGATGCGGAGTTTGGTTCTTATGCTGATTCCTCCAGATACCCAGATGTTCTTGAGCATGACGAAAGCTGCTCTTGCCTTGCCGATTCTGGCTGTGACGTCTCGGTCCGTGCCTCCCTGTTGGTCAACCACGCTTCCCAGGTAGACGAAAGACTCCACCTCCCTGATGGGCTCTCCATCGACTGTGACTGGTGTGTTGGCAGTGGTGTTGATTTTCATCAGCTCGGTCTTCTTCCTGTTAATCTTGAGCCCTGTCCCGGCTGATGTGGTCTCCAAGCGAGTGGTCTTGTCCTGCATCTGGCTGTGGCTGTGTGACAGGAGTGCCAGGTCGTCGGCGAAGTCAAGGTCGTCGAGCTGCGTCCAGAGTGTCCACTGTATACCGTTGTTTCTGCCTGTTGTAGTGGTCTTCATGATCCAGTCAATGACCAGGAGGAAGAGGAACGGCGACAGCAGGCATCCCTGCCGAACTCCGGTCTTCACCTCGAAACTTTCGGACAGGTGGCCGGTGTGGGCAATCCTGCAGTTCATGTCCTGGTAGGTGCACCGGATGAGGGAGATGATCTTCTCGGGGACTCCGTAATGCCTCAGCAGCTTCCACAGCATCTCTCTGTCCACACTGTCGAAAGCCTTCTCATAATCTATGAAGTTGATGTAAAGGGGGGAGTTCCACTCCAGCGACTGCTCCACGATGATGCGCAGGCTGGCGATCTGGTCGGCACATGATTTGTTCTGCCGGAAGCCTACCTGCTGGTCTCGGAGCTTGGGGTCGACAGCCTCTTTCATTCTCTCCAGTAGAACCCTGTTGAGAACCTTGCCTGGCGTTGACAGGAGCATTATCCCTCGGTAGTTGCTGCAGTCCCTGAGGTCTCCTTTCTTCGGCAGCTTGATGACGATTCCTTCTTTCCACTGAGCCGGTACCTCCTCCTTCTCCCAGATCTTGCTGAAGAGGCTGTATAGCATGTTGACAGCTGTCTCTATGTCTGCTTTGATGGCTTCTGCTGGTATCTCGTCCGGCCCTGCTGCCTTCCCATTTTTCAGAGTCATGATGGCCTTCTTGATCTCTGCCTTTGAGGGTTTGTCACAGCTGATGGGCAGGTCTGTGTCTGCAGGTGGGATGTCTGGTGGTGCGTCAGGGGCGGGCGGTTCAGCAGCTCCCTGAAGTGTTCTGCCCATCGTTTCAGCTGTTCCTCGGTTGTTGTCAGTGGGTTTCCGTTCTTGTCCTTCACTGGCTTGTCTGTCTGCTGGAACTTACCCGTCAGCTTCTTGGTCACCAGGTACAGGTCCTTCAGATTCCCCTGTCCGGCTGCTGCCTCTGCTTGGCTGGCCAGGTCGTCAAAGTAGTCCCTCTTGTCCTTCTTGATGCTCTTCTTTACTTCTCCGTTCGCTGCTGTGTGCTCTTCCTGTGCCTTTGCCCTAGCTGCTCTTGTTCGGCTCGTGTTCAGTGTAGCTTTCTTCTCTCTCCTTGTTTCCAATTTGTGCATGGTGTCGGCAGAGATCCATTCTTTGTGCTGGGCCTTCTTCTTGCCAAGGATCTCTTCACATGTGTCATGCCAGAGCTTCTTGCAGTGTTCCCACTGTGTCTTGATGTCCGTCTCACTGTCTTCTATCAGCTCTTGTAGCGGCTGGAACCTGTTGGAAAGGCTGATCTGGAATGCTGCTTGTGTGTCCCTGTTCCGGAGCAGTCCGACATTGTACAGCCATGGGAATTGTCAGCGAAAACGCTGATTTCCGCGGCAGTAAAATTTGCTTTCCGCGAAAACAAAATTGCGTCCGCGAAAAAAAAATCTGGGCTACAAAAATATAAAGCACCGGTTTTAGCTGCTGCTGAACTAGTCTCGGCTGGCCTAGACCAAGTTATACAAACGCGAGCGTTATCTCGTTCTCTGTTCTCGTTCTCGCGGAAGTTTGGGTATGGACGATCGAGACTATTGCGGAACGCGAGCGTACTGTGTTTGCGTGCTGCGAACGCCTGCCACAGTTACCCGAATCGCCAGCAACAGCAGCTATTAACTCTCGCGGGCAGCCAAAATTTGTGAATGTCGTGACTTTCTGCGCATGCGCAAACTTTGAACAGGCGAGTTTTCAACATGGCGTGCCTTGGTCGTGTGGTAAACTTCGGCGATCCGTTCGAAGACAAGTGCCCAAATAAATGGAAATGGGAGTGGATATTTGTAGTTGTGGAGGTGGAAATCGGAGATGTAGTAAAGAAGGAGCGCCTTGGGACGCGCTTTCGCAAGATGACCAGTTGGTTGGTTGGTTGATTGGTGATTGTTTGGATTGGTTGGGTTGGTTGATTGTTGTTTTGTTTTTGTTGTTTGTTTTGTTTGTTTTTTGAGCCTGTGTGATCTTTGTAGTCAGCTGGAGATAAACTCATAGAACTGAATAAAAACATTTTGTGTGAAAATTGTTTTTGTTTGTTGTTTTAATGCTAATTTACTTCATTTTTTTTTTTACGTTCTTAAATCCATAAAAATGAAGTCAGGATAGCCCAGATTGCACAGATTTTGATCTTGAAAAAAAGAATTTTCCGGGGGGGCATGCCCCCGGACCCCTAAGATTTCAGAGTTTTCCCTTTCAGTCAATTCCCATGCCTGATTGTACCTTGTACGTGTGTTGTTGGTGTTGGTGAATCTCTTCAGGCGAAGTCTCACTGTTGTTAAAAGAAGGTGGTGGTCTGATGACACGTCAGCACCTCTCATCACTCGTACATCCCGCCATGATCTCCTGAATTTGCGGCTAATGCAGATGTGCTCAATCTGGTTCTCCGTGACATGGTTCGGGGATCTCCATGTGGCCTTGTGGATGCGCTTGTGTGGGAAGATGCTTCCTCCTATCACCAGCTGGTTCAGGGCGCACAGGTCTGCAAAACGCTCACCATTCTCGTTCATCTGTCCCAGTCCATGTGTCCCCATGATGTCCTCGTAGCCTGTGTTGTCCCTTCCGATCTTGGCGTTAAAATCTCCCATCAGTATGGTTATGTCCTTTGCTCCTCTTTTGTCTATCACTGTCTGTAGTTGCTGGTAGAAGTCATCTTTCTTCTCTTCTTCCGCATCATTGGTGGGAGCATAGCACTGGATGATGTTCAGCCTGATGTCATTCTTCTTCGTGGTAAACTTGGCTGTGATGATGCGGGAGTTGACAGGTTCCCATCCGATGAGTGCCCCTTGTGCCTCCGGTGCCAGCATCAGGGCCACACCCTCAGTGTGGGGGGCTCCATCCTCTGTGTGTCCTGAGTACAGCAGCTGTTCTCCAGATGAAAGTCTCAGTTGTCCTGATTGTAGCCACCTTGTCTCACTCAGTCCTAGCACTCCGATCTTGTAGTTTTTCATCTCTCTCGCAACTTGGATGGTTTTTCCTGTTTCAAACATCGTCCTGATGTTCCATGTGGCTACTTTCGTTGTTGTCCTGGGTGTTAGAAGGGGAGTCGGCCTTGCAGCTTCCTTTCGGCTTTCACTGCACTGCGTCATAAGTCTCCGGGATGGAGACCCTTCATTGCCCAGGTGAATGCTTTGGTTCATTGTCGTTGATGCTTCTGTAACTCGTCTTTTTTTACAGGCAGGGTTGTTAGCCCTACGCAAACCCCTTTATCCTCGGGGCGAGGTGGTCCTGCCTTAGTCGCCTCTTACGACATGCATGGCAGGGCAGTGGGTCTATTCTATGCCCAACCCACAGGGCAAGTTTTAGCTATCTGCATCACTGAAATCTGTGGTGATTCAGCAACAATTTAATATGAAGTTGTGCAAATTGAGAACAAAAATTGATTTGATAGGCTGTATTTACAAGAAAATAATCTGGTGATTGCAAATGGTGGATGCCAGAGTTAATCAAACAGTGACTGTAGAATACTGGTGTAAATTTCGAAATATTTACTGGGAAATAACGAAGTACTGATGAAATTAAGGAAGTGTTTTTATCAAGTGTGCAGATTAAATTTTTGCCAAAAACACTGGAAATTGATATCAACAGCCAAATTGGTAGAGTTGAAAATCTGTCAGCTTCTGACTGAAGTTTTTGACAGGCTAATCAAACATGAAGCAGCATTTTGATGAAGATTTTGTAAGTTAACATGTTGAATGACAAGACTTGTCTGCAGTTATTTTATAGCAATGAAGAGTGATAACATGGTTAATTCTCAGTCGGTGGCTGCAGTGCTAAATTAAGCAGGATAAATTCACACAGTGAATGCTTTTTCTATAGACCTTTGTTATTGTATAAAACGCCTTTAAAAGAGAAAATGAAGGAAGTGACATTTGAAACCAACATTTTTTTTTTTTTTCTTTATTGATATGTGTTTACAATGTTTTATTTTTGCTCTCTATTCAGATATGTGCAGATAGTCCTGATTTGCACTTGATCAAAACTTGGCTTCTTTTTTTTTTTTTTTTTTTTTTTTTTGTCCAACACACTTTGTAAGATCTAACTTGATTTCTGTTTGGGGCTGGATTAAAAAAAAAAAAAAGATCTGTGGTGGGATTAAAAACATTATCTTTTGCGAGGAAATTTATTGATTGACACTTTTTCAGCACATGTCTTGCATAAAGAATCTCTTCTAAACATAGAAAGTGACAACTTTTCTTAGGACAGTCTTTGTTTTTTATGCACATTAGTTATGACATGTTTAACAGTTGACGTTCTTGATTTGTGTTTGAATTGTTTAATTACTCTATTGAAATTTATATTTGAGTGTGTTCATATATAAAGCATCACCCCTCAAAGAGACTAAAATCCCCCCCCCCCCCCCCCCAAAAAAAAAAAAAAAAAAAAAAAAAAAAAAAAAACCACCAAAAACACCACCACCACTTGAACCTAATGGTCCAGATAGAGGCCAAATCAGCCATTCTGGCTCTCGGCACAGAGGCCAGAGTATGAAAAATTTGCTTCAGCTGGAAACAGGCTGCTCATGGTTTCCTTCAGACACACTATAAACTAGGAGTAGACAGCAAACAGTAGTCATTGCTTGACAGAACCACAGCATGTGCCATTTGTAATGAATTGGCCATTTGTAATTACTGCTCTGGTCTGTCCTTGTAAAAATTGTGTTTGTTATTAATCAGGACTGCTAGATACAAAATGATGCTGATTCATTTGTGCTTCCAGTGATGTGTACATAACTTGAGCTTCTCATTTGAATAGTAGTACTCATGCAGGGTTTGTGTTTTTGTGTATTTTGGAGTTGGAGCTTCCTGCATGCTTCTGTGTATTATAATCAGTTGCAATTCCTGCATATTTCTTCCTTCAGAGTAAAGAAAAAAAAATGGTGAATGAATATCTAGAGATGCTAGTAGAAATCACAACTTTTCAGCATGAATACTAGATTTTGTTAAATAAGCAGTTATACCAGCCGCCGTGGCGAAGTGGTTAGCGTCGCGGACTCCCGGCTGGGAGGTCGTGGGTTCAAATCCCATCAGAGTCATGTGGGTTTTTTCTGCTCCGACCGGCTCCTACCCAGAGTTGAGTTTGCTGCGGACTCAGTTGGGAAGACTGGGACCACACAGTCGAGTTTCATCCACTTAATGGATGCGTTTCTGAGAGTGTTGCTCAAATTTCATGACCAACACTGCAGGTGCCTGTATCTCTCAGGCCTGGTTGACGCCAGGATATATTATGAAAGGAAGCGTAGAGTACAGCCCTGTCATGTAGTCTCAGACCGAAATGGAAATCCGTAGCATCATCTTAATCATCCTGATTCCCATTGATCAGCATTAAAAAAAAAATGTCTCAAGTTCTGTGGCCCTTCATGCCCTGCTCTCATTGTGACCTCAATTTCGATGTCCTCTCCACGTCTGTGGCCTTGGTTTGGTTCCGTCGGGGTCACCGGTATCGGCGAGTCCATGGGGGCTGTCGTTGGACGGACGTGGTGGCGCCCTCCGGAGGGAGAGCTCACTCACACCGGCTCCACGACTAAGCAATTATTGTCAGTAGGGGGCTTAATAGGTGGTGTCCTGCGTATGTTAGATCAGAACAGGCGCCACTGAACACCACCAAAGTGACTCGGCAACAGTGCAGTGTCTCCTCCGGTGGGTTGCCTCTTGACGACTTGACATTGACTGCTCCCTGTGGATTGCTGGTGCCAGGGCTGCGGCGGGGCCAGCCGGGCTATGGCTGTGGACGGGGTGTCGGAATGAACGGCGTGGGTGCACTGCCTCTGAGGTGGCGCAGAGATTGGGACAGAAGAAAAAAAAAAAGAAAAAAAAGCAGTTATTTTCTTAGTGAAAATCCAGATGGTTGGATGTGTACTGAAAAGCACATAATGAATCAAAATAGCATATGACAGGGAGAAAGAAAATTTTCAGCAAAACTACGAATGTCAAGCAAAGACCTCAAGAAAATTTTCAGCAAAACTACGAATGTCAAGCAAAGACCTCATGAAAAATGAACTTTACAATATTCATCTTTATCAGGTTATGGAGGCTCTGTACCAGCTGCTGTGACACAATGGTCAGCATTTTGGAGTCTGAGCTGGGAGGTCTTTGGTACAGTTTAGCGTTGGAGCAGTTTTAATTTGTGGGATTTTTTGGCCCAGACGAGCTCTTACCAGAGTTGAGTTTTGTATATACTCAGTAAGAAGACTGAAACTACATAGCTGAGGTTCATCCACCTGATGAATGCGTCTTGGTGAAGTTGTTCAGATTTCCTCACAAACTCTGCAGCTGTCTTTATTTCTCAGGCCTGGTTGGTGCCAGAATATGGCAAAAGTATTGTCTCAGACAAGAATGGAACTCCCTAGCATCATCTCTCTCATCTTTCTCATTCAGCCTTTAAAAACAACAACAACAAAAACCACTTCATATTGTATGCCGCTCATGCCTTATTATCATGCTGACCTTAGCTTGCTTTTCTTCTCCACTTTTATAACATTTGCATGTTCATGTTGAGACGCTGGTATCTGTATGAATGTGGGGAATGTCATTGAATGGATGTGGTGGCACTGCTTTGAGGGGGGACACTTGTGTGGGGTCTCAACTAAGCAATCATTGTCCTCAATAGGGGTATAGTAGATGATGTCCTGTGTACTGTGAGTCAGAAGGGCACCTCTGAACTCTACCGAAGTGACTTCGCAACAGTGCAGTCTCTTCTGTGGTGTGTTACTTCAGGACAACCTTTACATTGATAGCTCCCTTTGGATTGTATGAACTGGGTCTGCGATGGAACAAGCCATGGTATGCCTGTAAACAGAGATCCGGAATGAGCAGGATGGGTATATTGTCGCTGAAATGACAGAGAGGGGGGCACACGGCAAAACGAACACATACCACCATCACCAACAGGAAAAAAAAGAAACTTGGGAAAACAGGCTCAGAGGCTGTTGACAGACCTTGAGACGAGTTACTATAGCTATTAATGAAATAGTACAGATTTTGATAGAAAAGCAAAATGGTGTCTCGCACCACATTTTTTGTTTAGTTGCTATGTTAACAGTAAAAGGAATAAAGAGACTTGTACTTTGTTGCAGAGAGTCAAAGAAAGAAGGGGATGGATTGGTGTCAAAACGTCACCCACCTTCAAAACAGTTCACCAAACGGCAGAAAACGGATTGGGACAATGATGCAGATGATTGCAAGGATGAGGATTACAACCCTAAGAAAAAAGAGAAGGGTGCGAAGAAGGGCAGGGAGAAGAAGGCCAAAGATCAGGATCATGAAGCAAAAGCTAAGCCCAAAAAACGGAAGAATACAGAGCAGGCAGCAAAGGATGGTATCCAGGGAGATTCCAAACCAAAGAAGAGAAAGAAAAAGGAAGCTGGGACAGACACTGTAGATGGGGCCCTTCCCAAACCCAAAGTGGTCAACAACAAAGGTGAATCCAAGATAGAAGAGGGTCAGGAGCAGCTGAGAGAGCCCTCTACACAAACATCTCAGCTTGCACAAGTTGAATGTCAGCAGTTGCAAGCACCATCTACCCAAACATCACAGCCTACACATGTTGAGATGGTCACCCAGACTGTGGAGTCCTATCTACCAGATGCAGTCAACGTGTTGCCCAGAGCAAAAATAGACTTTTACTACAATGACAGTAATGCGAAAAAAGCAAGCATCCATGCCCCAAAGAAAACTACGTTTGAAGAAGAGTTTTTGAGAAAGATAGCAGGCTTTGATTATGGTGCACAATCTGGTTACGGAGAGAAGCAGCATGTAAGCTCTGCACAATGCCTCCAGTCGACCAGCACAATGGCTGATCCCAGTGAGGAGGTAGGTGGAAACCAGAGCATTGCTAAGCCAGAAAATTTGGAACAGCCAGTCCCGAGTATGATGTCTGCACTAGCTTCACAAGTCCCGAAAGGGGTGGGGATTTTCAAGTTGGCTACTATGATGGGAGGCAGATCCAATTTCAAATTTCCTGAAACTGTTAAAAAAGAAACTGCTCCAAAAAAGAAGAAGAAAAAAATTGTGAAGGCAGCACCATCTACTACACCAGAAAACTTTGATCAGGGAGTGCAGGCAAATACATGGGGATCAGATTTACAAGGAAGCTCCTTCACCATCATGACCTCTTCTCAGCAGAATCAGTTTCAGAATGTTCAGTTCTTTAACCCGCTTAAAAACACCATGGGTAGTGTAGGACTTCAGGGACCATTCAGTAATTCTAATCAAGGCCAGTTCCCTGCTCCCGTGATGGGCAAGAATTCCAATTCTGCCATTCAGCAAACTTCAGAAGAAAGATGTTCTCAGAATGCAGTATCTGGCAGTTTGCTTCAGCAAAGCACGAGCTGTATATCTAAGTGTGACATGGGTACTCAGTTAGCACAGAATGTGTCCGATTCCACCAATCCCCAAGGTGCTTTTCAGCAGACTTTGTTCCCTAACTCGCCTCAGACTATGCCATTGCCACAGATGACACTACCTGCTGTGACTTCACAGTCTCCGCCATTGTCACAGTCAACAGTTATGTCAGAGTCATTTCCAACGTCACAGTCTGTGTCAGACTTGCAGTATGCTACATCGACTTCACCAGCGCTGTCTGATGGGAGATCTCCCCCACCCCCTGTTTTGTCTCCTGTTTCATCCCCCTTCAAGAAAACCAGTCAGTCCCCTCCCTGTTTGTCATTAGCAGGAACACCAGCCCTGAGTCCTCAGTCAAACATACCTAACACAGACATGAAGGTTGAACTGCCTGGCAAAACTTTGGACACAGATGGTCACTCAGCTCCGCTTCACACGGTCCAGTGTTCTTTGAAAAATCCTGTTGGTGAAAATGACAGTAACCACAGCAATGATGTTGCCAAGACCACCTCAGGTCCTGAAGTGAAAGGTTCTCTCACCCAACAGTTGGATGCTTCTAACCTTGCGAATCAGCCATCCGTCTCTCTCGCCCAACAGTTGGATGCTTCTAACCTTGCGAATCAGCCATCCGTCAAGTCCACCAATGAACGTATCTTGGAAATTTTGGCAGAAGCTCAGCGTATGAAGGAAGCAGAAGAATTGCAGAAACAACATCAGAAGGAGCTAGAAGCACAGGTATGTCATACAGAGGAGAGATAACAGCAAATTCAACTATATCCTTTTTTATTACTGGGATTTCTCTTAGAACAATAGAAAAGAACAACCCACTTTCACAACAGATCATTACATCTGTCATTTGCCCTTAACCAGCGAAAATTTGGAGTATAGTGAAGGCATAAGTAATTGTTCTTAAGACTGTATAATTTTTTGCCAGGAAAAAGGTGTGCGAGTGCGTGTGTCTGATGCAAGTATGCAACTTCAATCTAATTATGTAGTATAATCTAGTTTATTCAACAACAGTCAATATGTGGCTTTTGTTGGCACAAGTGAACAAATAACATGAATTATTTGTTAATGAGGAAAAGTTATATACCTTTAATAAAGCAGTATTAGATTTAAGAAATTTGTTTTCATGTGTAAGTTTCTTGCTGGTGCATCAGTTTCTGTTCTTCACTGATGGCAGTTCATAGCTGCCTTTGTGTTGAACAGTTTTGCTTGAAACGCCTTTATAAAACAAATAATGTTTTTTGTTTAGAAATCATGTAAGGCAATTTCAAGTCCTGATGCTATATTTTTCTTCTTGAAAGTTGAACAAAAATTGTTATGCATTTGATAATAAAGAAAATGTTTATCATTTCAAAAACAAAATCGTTGTTAGGTGCGTCAGACCTTGGAAGAAGGTGCGGTCATGGGAACACCAATGAAAAAGTCTAAAAGCAAGGCCCCTCGACCCAAGAAATCCAGAGCAGACAGTGTTTCCAGCCAGTCGACGCCTTCCCCTCCCACTCCTACTCAGTCCCAAATGGTGGCTGACATGGCTGATACGCCCTTGCCTTCATTGGACAGTGGTTCGTCACAGCTGCAGTTGACAGCTTCTGCACAGTCACCATCATCACAGCTTGTAGTGGGTACTGCTACAGCTACAGGGATAGCTCAGACATCAGCAGGTACACTGAGCTCATGTTCTCAAGTGCACAACCCAGTGGGTCTGCTTGACACTCGCCCTCAGTTTTGCATCGTCAGCCAGACTGTGCAGTCCCAGGTGATAGGAGGCAACATGCAGTCATCCGCAAGTCCACAGGTAGCAGTGAATGTGGTGAATACTGCAGCACAGCCACAGATTGCAACAGGCACTTCTGGTGCTTCACCTACCCAGACAACTGGCAATGTTATCACTCAGATCCAAGGGCCTCTTGCAGTATCGGCAACTCCAAATAATGGACTGAACCCTCAAAACATTGTTTTATCTGGAGGCACCATGCTGCAGCCAGAACTAGTTACAGCTGCCTCGCCAATGCATATGCCCGTCACTACTGTGCACCAAGTGATAACTTTGCCAGTGACTGTCAGTGGAAACCAGTATTTGTCACTGCAGGAGCCAGCAAATAATGTGGGGACATTCAGCAGCCCTGTCATGACACCAGCAGCAGGCCCTGTTGGCATGATGACAGTGGTAACACAGCCCTTGTCTCAGTTGAAGCAGGCAAATGATGTCAAGTCTAACCCTGTCGCTACCCAGCTGATAATACCCACCACCACATCAATGTCTCCGAGTCATTTACCGGCAGCTCTCTCCGCTAACCCATCAGCTGTTGTGACCACACCTTCTTCCTCACCAACCCAGACTGGTGTTACTACTGTGGCAGATTCCCTCCCCATTGGGACTGTGTCTGAGGGAACTATGTGCAACACAGGCTTGGTTTCTCAAAGCAGCATGCAGTTTAGCAGCTCCCCTACAGGCAGCAATCTAGCAGATATGTCCTCCAGTCGCAGCATGCTCCAGTCATCGCCATCTCCCAATACTCGGTCCTGCACGTCATCTGCTGAAGAGGCTCCCAGAAACGTCAAAACTGTGGCCAGCCTTCTTCGCCAGAGGCAGACAAGCTCTGGGCAGGTGAGTATTGTCTGCTTATGTAAATTGTAACCATTTGTGAGTTGTAAAGTTTTTATACTTCGAAGAGAGAACAACAACAACTCATTACATACAGCTGTGGTCAAAGTCATGTCCTTGGGTAGGATTGCTGCTGTGTCATTTTGATCTTATGTCACGTAGTGTGGGTTGTTGGGTGTTGCTGGATGGAAAAATTGTCACCTCATCAATAACAGGCTTAAGGTCACAGGAAAGCACTTTCGTATGTTTCCCTAGCTGCTGAGAGTTTGAAGGCACAAGGGGGAGAGTGTATTTAGCATTGCCTGCTGTGCAGGGGGTGCAGACTGAGACTGCTCCATCTGCAATGGCCAAGGACGCAACAGGCCCTGCAGGACTGGTTCCTTCTGTTGTCATCGATTCCTCTGGCCAATTGCTGGCCATGTCAGGACCTGCTTTGAACCTACCACGACAGCTGACCCCTCAGCCTGCACCAATAGTGTCAGGCAGCGTACTAGGTGGACTAACAGGCATGCCCACTGCCACTTGTGTGGGTGAGGTTGCTTCAGATCCCTCAGGTGTCAACCTGGAGGCCATGTCATCCCCTGGCAGCAGTGGCAGCAATCAGGATGGTGGGAGTGCCTCACTCTTGCTAACCCCTTTGGCTCCAGTTCACAACTATTCCCTCCCCAGTCCCACAGATCTGCCCTCCTCTGCTCTGGGGCCCCTCCCCTTGGGGGACCTGGGGCTGGGGTTGGCCCCCTCCCCTGAAAACTGGCCCCATCTTGACCCTTCCTCCTCTGGCGAGCTGCCTCTAAGCAAAGGTAACAAGGTATATATGTGCACCTTTCTTCCATTTTTTGTTTGAGACTGTGGTTAATGGTAGCTCTGAACAGACAACTATTAGAGCCATGTGTGCACTCAGATAAGTAATACTAGCACTTATTGTTATGAAATAGAAATGTTGTGTATCAGTGCACAAACTAAGGTCTTCGAACAAGGTTTCAGCACCAATCATAGTTAAAAAGTGGAAAAGGACAGGATAGTTGACTGTTCAGAGCTTTAGTGCAGAAGAGAAAACTGTAATGTATTTGTAGATCTAGCAAATAAAGCAGCTTACATTTTGTATATTAAATTTTGGTCAGTGTATTTGATGTATATGTACTTGATTTTGTATTGCATGAACAGAGTGAAGCCTACAGTCATTCTGGTGATCATTTTTGTTTTGTTTAAGTGTCATGCACATTTTTTTCATTTTGCCTTACAGATCTGTTTCTGCATCTTATGATTACACATTAGTCTGCAGTGATAATTATTTCATAGAAATTAGAGGGTCAGGTTTGATACGAAAAACTCATTTCCAAATTTTCAGCGGGTCACAAAAATATTTAGGGGTCTTGAACACACACACATGCGCGCGTGCCCACACACTCACTGTGACTTACTCGCACACATAAACACAGAGAAAGAAAACGAGACGGAAGTGGAGAACAAAAGAGGTACTAATGACAAAGTTAACAAAACTCTCCAGATTATGCGGAACATTATTCAGATTTGTATCACGGTGTTAGTAAAATGTTAAGAACTGAAGTGAATAAATGTGATCGCACATATTATCAGGATTTTAACAGTGAAACTTCATATGTGGATGTTCTTTTCGATTATCCTCACAGCTGTGTGCAGCAGATTTTCCACTACTTGAGTCATTTCCTTCGGCGTTGAAATATTTTATTGTTGAACCATATTCCCATCGCCATACACTGATCACACAAGGGGAAATTTATGAAAATGGGAGGTTGGCCACTGTTTTTCTCTGTGCAACACATTTGTACATCCATAACACAAGCCATTTTAATTGTCTGAGCCAGTCATGTTACATAGATTGATCAACTTGTCACACGCAAGCCACAGGTGAACTGTCGATTTTGATTCTGAAAATCGGCATTTCATAGGGTTTACCATGTTTTTTGTGTTTGCTGAGTAATGAGATCATATGGTCCAGTCATAGACTGGGTAGTCTATTTTGAAGACTATTTGTTTTCCTAGAGAGTTGTAAAGCGGAAGTCGTTCATTGATTCAGAATGTTCTAAAGCGTCAAGGAAAGTTACATTTTTATTGACTTTGATTGTGGAGGATCGGACAAAAGTGCATTTATGTTGATTGTGGAGGATCGGACAAAAGTGCATTTATGTGACATGCTGCTCAAAGCTGTAATGCATGTGGGAGGAAACAATTGTGTGATGCTAAGTTTTGATACACTGTAGTCAGGCACAGGTCTGAATCTCCCGCACCAGATCTGAAATTGGAATTTTATGTGTCTGACACACACAGTTCTGCATAATAATTACTATGGTCTGATTGTCATTACTGCTTAAATAAGAAAACAAGACCCAACATCAAGACTGTTCAGTCTGTTTGATCTACATATCAGATATATTCCTTGCTGATGAACACTTAAGTTTGATACATCAGACAAAAGATCTAAGTCTTTTATTGAGGCATGTAACGTATTTCATTGCTGTTATGTCAAAGCACAAACTAGTCAGTAAAGAAATTTAAATAAAGAAACAAATAAACTCCAGCACATATATTGAGAAAAATAGTAGTTACGTATCACGAGGTCTATAATATAGTCATAATTTTGAATTAACGCTTGGCTACTGGGGACAGACTTGAAGTGTTTTTTTTCTTTGCTTAGAAAGATCTCTTTTTCAGAACAGTTGACAAAGATATTAAACTAAACGGAGACTTTGGGTTAACATCTTGTTTATAGATAACGAGAGGGGATATCAAGGGCATTTATTTAGTTGATGCATTAATGGTATGTAGTTTACCTGGGGGGAAAGAAAGATGTGAACAGAGTGATGGTGAAGATAACGGGGGAAATGATTAGGAAAGGCAGTTAAAGAGGCCAGGGTAGAAAACCTGATCCTGATTTCATTTTGTTTAGTGGCTGTTTATTTTATTCCTTGAATTTATGCTATCTTTCAGCTCTTTTGCAAAAGTAGAAAGATGTGGACATGCATTGTCATTTTAGATGATAAATGGCTTAATAAACTTAATATTGGAAAGAGAAACAGTATTGTTTTAATGTGTATTATCTGTATGTTTTGGGTGCATGTTTTTCTTTCTGTTTTGTAATAACATAGGTCTTTTGTTGTTGATTCTGCAATGTACAAATCCAGAATTTTTGTGGAAGTTCTGCAGGCATTAACTTCATTTATTTTTATGTTCTTTGTTGTATGTAAGCTTTTCTCTCGCCCAGTCCCACAACCCCCCCGCCCCCCGCCCCCCTGCTCTTACCCTTCATTCTTCTACCTCTTGCTGCTCTTACCCTTCATTCTTCTACCTCTTGCTTCTGTGGCATGTATAGAAAACAAAATGTTCTTAATGCTTTGTATGTTGAGTGTGTGTCTGCTATGATTACACTGGCTATTGTGTACTGAAGACACAAATCATTGTTCACTATAAAACTTGTGAACATAATTTCAGCACCAATACTTGAAAATACACATGCTTATGCTAGCACTTGACCATTTCCTGTGCATCATATTTTTGTTATAACCTTTCCTCAAGAATGGTGCAGACATTTCAAAGAAATTTTTACCAGTTCAGCAGGCATTATTTCTTAATTGTCAGTATGTGGGTTCAGCATGTTAAAAATAATTGTGGACTGAGGAGTGTACTTACACAGTGTTCTCACAAGGCTTAACTCGAGCTACTTAATCATGCTTTGATTTTTACCCGGATGGTTCCTGGAATATACAGTTTTGCCACTTGTGAGAATGATGGTTTAACTGTAACTTAAAAATCAAAAGTTAAACTTAAAGACTTCTCCAGGATGCAGTGACTTGGGTTGATGAAGCGACAAGTGCGTCAGCCTCGGAGATGCAGCCTTGATTTTTTTTTTACCTTCCCCATTTTGCTCTGAATGTTCACATTGCTCATTTGATAGAAGAAATCAGAAATTTCAGTGATTTTATTTTTTTTTACTCCAAAAAACATATTTCAAGGCATGAATTGGCATCTGGCCTCAATGAAGAGATTGACAAATTAGTGGTGATACTTTACTGCCACAAAGGCCATTGAAGGAAAGACATCTAGATCTTTATACAGAACAGGTGACATGGCTTCTTGTACTGAGAAGTTATGCTTACAGTCCAAAGCATCTTGGCTAGAAATGATGAAATACGCATTCTTCAGTCCAAAGTGGGTTATAGTCTAAAAGGCGAGGTGGTAGTTTTCATGTTCATGTAGTATGAGTAGTTGGATGTGGGTGTCCCCTGGATCCAGAGCTCTGCTGTTATTCAGTCTGTAAAAGCTGCGTAGTAATTAGTATTGTCACTTTTGTGCACCACATATAATTATATTTGAGAAAAACTGCTTGTATCACAACTGTCTACTGCTGTTGTATTTGACAACATGAACACATAGAAATGCACAGACATTATTTGAAGATAGCACTGTCCTAGTTGTACACTAGAGAAGTAAGAGAGAGAGAGAGAGAGAGAGAGTGTGTGTGTGTGTGTGTGTGTGTGTGTGTGTGTGTGTGTGTGTGTGTTCTGTTGAAAACAGCATACTGATTTTGGAATTAAAGTTTTATTTAGCTTAATCCTCATTATTGTGTACCATAGAATATGCTGCTGTATATACACTAACATGTTACTAATGCAAGTAACTACAACACAGCTGGCTTTGGAATTTAAAAAAAAAAAAAAAAAATTCCTCTTTGTTCAATATGGCATGTAAAATTCATGTCAGAATTACACTGACTGTGACTCCGTATTCAACACTGTTGTCTTGAATGATCTATGTTGCTTTCCCCTAGTATTTCCATTGTCCATATATTTTCCTACTGTTGTGTGCGACATGAATAAATTGTAAACTTAACTCAGTGAGTGGTGGCATCCGATTGTTGTGATCAGTTGCTTTTAATGTGGTGCTTTTTTTAAATTTTAATTTTTTTTATATATAACATCACACTTGTGACTTGAACATTGTTTTCTTAGAATTGAAACTAAGAATAAAAAACATGTGTAGGAGAAAAAATCCCTGGCCTTTTGTGATGATGTAAAGTTTTTGTTCAGATACTTTGTGTAGAGAAGTGAAAGAAAACAATTGCCTTGATATGTTGACAGAGTTTGCATTTTGCATTGCCTGTCATACCTCTTTGTGATTCAGTTATTTCTATTTTGTTTCTGAATATTATGAGAATGTGCTTTTGTACAAGTGTGTATTCAGTCTATCCCTTGTCAAGTAACTAATGGTGACACACATTGAGGATTGTAACAGTTCTAACTTAAACATAGAGGAAGATATGAATTTGGCATTTATACAAAACCTGATAAAGCATGGAACTTGTTGAGAATGGTAAATTGTTTATCAATTTCTGGGAGTGGCAGTTTTATGATAATTCTGTTGTAACTTCAGGTTATTTCAGTATCCCTGCTCCGGTCCAAATTTCTATGATGATGTACAGATTGCATTTGGATTGAGTTTCAGATCTTGTCTTTGTTGTTGTTTATTTTTCAAAGTGGTACTTTTTCACCCAACTTCATGACAACCCTAAAAGGGTTGGCTGGGCAGGAATAAAGAAAAGGATCTGGTTCTTTTGTTACTTTTTTGAATGTACATCATATGACATTGACGTAGTAACATCAGTTATAACTTATGCCTTTCCCAGTGTTGTTAATTTTGGGCTTTTGAGTTGATTTTATACATTCTTGTTTTATAATTTTGTTGTTTGTTTGTTTTGTTTTTTTTTCCTCTCAGTTTTGGCATTTGCACACTCACCAGCCTTGTCACATTCTAAACATGCTAAACTCTCATCTATGAAGTAATTCTGTTCTTACCGTATAGCTATTAAAATAAAGAATATATCATACACTTCACTTTCCTTTTTTCTTTTATTTGTTTTTTATTTTTTTTATTTTCCCTTCCTGCAAATTTGGGCAGTGAAATTGTCAGCTGATCTGTCATTTTTCAACTTTAAAAATTGAATTAAGATGTTTTCTTTTTCCAGGATTTTCAGGGTGGGGGCGTTAAGATGGGGGTGGGGTGGGGTGGGGAAGAAAGAAGGAAAGAAAGAGTTTGTCCTCGTGTGAGATTAGAAACCTTTTGAATTACCACCATTCATTGTCTACCATACTGTCGCAATGTTTGTCATATTAAGGAGTGTACTGTGATATGCAGTAGAAATTCTATGACAGTGATTCAGTGAGGAAAAAAAATTGATGGATGAGGATGAACCTCAAACCTCTAGTCAACAAAGATGATGATGAGCCAACTTAATATGAAAAATCAGCAAACGTGGTCTTGCACCGACATTTCTTGTGGTGTATACATAAACTACTCTTAGCTTGCCTTGACTGCCTTTAAAAATATTATTACAAGTCCCAGAAGCATTGCAACAGCAAGAGCACTTTTTATGAAAATGATTCCCCCCCCCCCCCCCCCCCCCCCCCCCTTTTAAGATGAAGAATTTATGGCCTATTTAGTGTCTCGGAAGGCACTGATTTCCATGTAAAATGTTCAGGAAGAGCATACATCCAGATCTGAGTATAAAATTTCGGATTTTTTTCCTTTCTCCAGTCGCTTCCCTTGCTTGAAATCGTTTTAAGACGATGTAAGGTGCGAAGGTTAGCCTAGTAGAGAAGATTTCCTTTCCACCAGCATTTTGAGTAAACTGTCAGGTTTTCAGATTTTAGTTTTCATAGAAAGTATAACAAAGACATTTTGCTGTACAATCTCTGGAGTTAATGTATTTGCACAGTAACTTCTGAAAGAAAGGTGGTTATGGGAAAGAATTATAATGTGACTTTTTTTTGGTTTGTTTTTTGCATTGGCTGCCAGTAAATAATCCAAGGTGGCTTCATGTTATTTTTAATGATGGAAAATGACAATCATACACGAAATGATTCTGTCTGTGTTATACAGTTTTGATTGTCTTGTGTAATCTTTAGTTATTGATTCACTGTCTTTTATTGGTTATACGTTTTGTTTGTTTGGGGAGGCTTTGCGTTGTTTGCATGTGGAGGAAACTGTTGGAGAGAGAGAGAGAGGTTTTAGATCTACACTTAATCCCATCAGCAATGGTGTGAACAACTATTTCATTCTGCTTACAGGACTGCAGGCAGCAGAAATCTGCAACCTCCAGTAAAGGGAATGGTGGCAAGAGCAAAAAGAAAAACACAGCAGCAGAAGCCACCACCAAAGACATTTCCTCTGGTATCTGTGATAAACCCTGTCCCAACCTGTTTCAAGTGACTGTGACCTGAATGTCTGTAGTAGTAGTGGTAGTATCAGTGATAAACATGAGCAAACTCCAGAAACAAAATCTTCCAAAACCAAGAAAAAGAAATCACCATCACAGGCTGTGTCACCATCAACACCAGCAGCAGCAGCATCGCATGTGAACAGCAAAGCCCCCAACTTGTCCAGGAAATCTGGCAGCTCTGATGAAGGTGAGAAACTTTTGGAACCCATTTTGATCTTAGGACTTGGGTTTGAAGCAGTTTTTTCCCTTCATGGGTATGTCATGGTTTGCAGTGAACTAATTTGACTTGTGTACCATTTTTCATGGTGCATCAGTTATTGTGACAGCGATGTGTTTTCATTCTGTTTATATCTTTGGGATAATGACTGTGGTTTCAAGGTTTGGGTTGTACTTTGGGTGCTGGTCTGGTCAACATTTTTTTACACTTGTACCAGCTCATGTTTACTTTTGTGTTGGGTCACGGGTCAGCATTTTACTGTTATTTGTACCAGATGCATTTATAACTTGCAGTGCAATTTGCAGAGCTTTACAATTTTTAGAGCATTAGAAGTTCAAGAAAAGTTTTCTGTTGGTCGCTTGCTTTCAGCTATTGGTCAGAATTTGCAATGAAGCGTTGGTTGAGCATGTTAAGTAGCATAGTTGGGACCATGGCTGTACAGACAGAACTATGTGGGTGGTATAAAAGTGCGCGTCCATGATACTGGAAATGGCTTTAGATGGACACTTATTTTCAATCTGATGCTTATTTTAAGCAGATTGTTTATGCAGATTGTTGATATAATCTCACCTATTCAGAAGATACGTGTGCAGTAATGATTGATAAATAATAGATTTAACTGTTTTAAGGACAATGGAGCCCAGAGTGAATAATGGAACTTCGTTGTGTGCAGTGGATCGGAGCACAGTGTCATTGCGTTGCATTCAAAGGAATGGGAAACTAAAACGTTTCTCTCAAGTAAAATACGATTGGTTCACATGTTGGGGTTGAAGGTCGCATGCATGGAATTTTCAGACACTACGTCGTGCCTAGAATGTGATTTCAAATGTTTAAGTCACTTGCGTGTTTTCAGTTGGCTGCAATTCTGTAAGTTACACATACAGATGGAAACGAAGCTATTCACTGTCGAAAAAAATCCTTTGATTTACTGCTTAAAATTTAGTATTTTCAAATATTTGGGGGGTAGTCGGACAAATTTGTGTATTGCCGCTAATAACAGTGTTCGTATGCCCCTTGAAGACCCTTGAAAACCCTTCAAATTTCAACTGGGTTAAAAAGGCCCTTGAAAACTGCAGATATCCCTACCATCCCTTGAAATCCACTTTAAAATCGTTTTCGGACCAAAACTGACCGTACCATTTGAAGACGAATCGGGAAAACAAATGCGAACGAGACCTCGAACATCGATTTTCGCCTCTCGAATCGTTTTGTGTGTCGTCTGCTTTTCAAGCAAAGGGAAGCAGTTCCATAGTCGGTTATTGCTTGCGCATGCGCAGTTCGACTTATGATAAAGAGCGCCATGCTCCCTCATCTTCGGTGACGATACTGTTGCGTCTGTCATCATGCCTAAGGGAAATTGCGCATTTGATCCGTTGTGGTTACAGAAGGAAGAATATCGAAACTGGATCACTGAATGCAGAGACAACAAACATGCGTTTTTCTGTAAAGTGTGCAAAAAGACCCTTGATGTTCGGGCAATGGGCGAGTCGGCGGTTGCAAGTCACGGAAAGAGGAAAATATATGTGGAATTGGAAAAAGCGAGTAGGACGGTCGTTAGTCTTACGGACTTCGTTCGGCAATCATCAAATTCATCAACATCGGGTCAGACCCTTTCCTCAGTAAGAATCGTCGGCCAATCCACAATAACAGCAAGTGGGACAGATGTGTTGAAAGCTGAAGTGTTTTGGATGATTCATGCCATCAACAATCATCACAGTTTCCGATCTGAAGACAACGCGAAACTGTTTGCAGCAATGTTTCCATATTCCCCGATTGCGACGAACTATCGGTGTAGGGAAACCAAAAGTAGATATCTTGGAACTTTTGGCATTGCTCCTTTTTTTTGTCAAAACTGAAAAAAGAGTGAAATCACAGACTGAATCTTCAAATCAATCCTCACATCGTCTCAATAGACTTAAAGTGACTCGTGTGTGCGCATAATTATGTTAAAAAAATCCTTTCTTGTTTAAAAGACAGCATTCATACCACACCCCTCCCCCCTAACTTTGTTACCAGCTAGCCTACACACGCACGCACGCACGCACGCACGCACGCACGCACGCACGCACGCACGCACGCACGCACACACACACACACACACACACACACACACACACAAATGATAAGTGTGGAGCTGCAGGAAGGCTACCCAGGTTCACCTTTTCAAGAGTGGTTACCCTGCTCCCTATCCAGCCCCAGAGCCCTGATGTGGCCCTTTGCGGTCGGCTGGGCTATAAGCAACATTATCTTATCTTATCCAGCCCCAGAACAAGCATTAGGCTAGTCCAGGCCTGCCAACCATTGACACACACTTCCACACGACAACACATACAGTGGCTGTATTTTAAAAGTAAAGTTTGCTGAGCTCCCTCCTGAAATGTGCCAGAGAGGGGGCCTCGGCTGCAGCTGCCGGTAGAGAATTAACGAATTTGTCATGCTTTTTGATGAAGCATTGAATAAGGATTTGAAACAGAAGCAGCTGGACATCATGTCAGATACTGGTCCGGAAAGCAGATTGAAAGTTTTCTTTTTCTGAGTTCTTAATTTATGTATAAAGACTTGCATTTTTTTTTTTTTGTATATGATATTGATCGTGGAAAGGACTACAGAAGTGTAATCACCTTATCATCATGGCTAGATTACATGTGTAAGGTAATTATTCACTCTTTTTTTCAATTGTACGGCTAAATTTGCCCCTTAAAAATCAAAATATCCCCTTTAGAAACCCTTGAAAAACCCTTGAATTTTTTTTCCTTTGAGAAGTGGGAACCCTGAATAATTATGAACAGTGTGTTTTTTGTGTCTGAAAAGCATGTATTCTTTGTAGATAACCCCTTATCCCGGTAGTTGAATACGGAAACGAAAGTAACTTGCGTAGGACTATTTTTGGTCGCTTCAGAATTCCAAAAGACACATTTTTTCATTCCTTTCACTTTATTCAATAAAATACCTCATTTATTAACCCTTTGACTCGCAGAACTATTTGTAATTTGGGGGAAGAAAACCCCAACCTTACAAAAACAATCACAAAAATTCAAGTATTGCTCTAAAGTATACAAAAATATACATTTTATTGAAGGAAAATGAATGGAGGAAATAGTTATATGTTTCATGTTGACAGGATGAGATAACTCGCAATCATGAACCGCGGCTATATCCGTGGCCGGGAGCGAAAGGCTTAACTTCATTTTCTAGCTGAATTAAAGTGCCTGGACCTTTAGCACTGAAGAACTTTGCACAGAAGAATGCTAGTGTGTCATGTCCCTTTTTTTGGTGCCATTTTGAGTCGACACTTCAACTTGAAAAAAATGTAAAATGCACAAAGCCAATTTTGTTTGCAAAATTCTTTTACTTCACTAGACAAACGTATAACAAATCAAATCAAACCAACTGCATCCACATTCATCTGTGAGTTCTTTAATTGATTATCAAAGTCAGGTACTGGCCAACATTTCACCTGTTTCCCAGTATCATGGATGTGCACGTATGTCAAGCAGCTTAGAGACAATGAATTTGTGGATTTATGAATTTTGTTCTCTGTAAACTGTAAAGCATACGTTTTACTTTCCTTCTTTCTCTCTCGCTCCCTCCGGGGGTTGCGACCTTGTCGTGGTCGGAGGGGTTGCACGGTCCAGTGATCCCTTAGGCTTTGCTGGCGGGGCATCAATACTTGGAAATAGGCTGTTTTTTTTCAAACTGCTTCTAGGTCCGAAAAGCCAAGATGCTGTCTGGCCTAAGCATAACGTGGTAAGGAGTTGATGCCCCTGGTAGGGCTTCCCATGTCAGATAGGCTAAGGGTGAGGATCCTGACTAAGAGTAACCCGCCTTTCTCCTTTTCTTGTTTTCTGCCTTTATTTGGCCCTTTTCTATCTTCGTCTCCCCTTCAAGTCTTCTTTTCCACACTCCTTTTCTCTCTGTGGTCTCCTTAAGATCCGCCGTGTTTGCCGTGCGGTGCGACCTGTGTCGGAGGGGAATGAGATCCTGGTGATTGAGAGGGCCAGCGCTCTCAACACATCACTTTGGCTCGGACCTCTCCTAGACAGGAAGTACACTTTGGCCCGGGTGTACTGATCGGCTCCCCTTCTTGGGCTGGGTCAAGACAGGACAGTTCCCCTACTGGCCAAGTTAACCCTGCAGTGCTCAGCTCTCTGTCCCGGGAGTTGAGCATGATCAGGGGGGATAGGGTTGGTAGTTTCTGTTTGTCGTATATCTCTCCCGAAGCCTGGAAGGGGTCAAGACATTGGTTTCTTGGCCCTGGCCCCTTAGTTGGACTCCAAGGTGGGTGGGTAAGGGAGAGATGAAACATACTAAACTAAACATGGCTTTATCAAAAATATCCCCCCCAAAAGGAAGAGGAAGGCGCATCCCCTATTTCAGGGGAAACGTTATTCTGACACCGATTCTGACACGGAGGTTCGACAGAGAAACAGGTTTCTGGGCTTCCTGGCTCGTGGTGGAAGGAACGGAGCAGGAAAGACCCTTTCAGCTCTGAGCCCTTTTGCTATTCAAAAGGGCTTTCAAGGCTTAGCAGGTGACCCTTAGTCCGTCAAAAGGTTGAGGAATGGCTCGTTTCTAGTTCAATGTCGATCAAGAAAACAATCTGAACAGCTGTTGAGGGCAACAAATTAGTGGATAGGAGATCAGGGTGACTCCCCATAAACAGTTAAATTCATCGAAAGGTGTGATTCGCTGCAGAGATCTAACGGGTGTCTCAGAGGCAGAAATAAAAACGGAACTGGCGTCCCAGGGTTGTGACGGAGGTGCGCAGGGTGACAGTCAAGAAAGGTGCAGAGAGAGTGGCCACCAACACCCTCTTTCTGACCTTCTGCAACCCTGTGCTGCTCCGGCATCAAAGTTGGCTACCTGAACGTCCGTGTTCAGCTGTATGTCCCGTCCCCGTTGAGATGCTTCAGGTGCCAGAGGTTTGGACATGTCAGAGACCGCTGTTCTGGGCAGGAGGTGTGCGGTGTTTGCTGCAAGGCAATCCATGATGGGCCGTGCAAAGATCCGGCACATTGTGCTAACTGCGGTGGCGATCATCCTCCTCTTCAAGAAAACTGTCCTCTTTGGATTCAGGAATCCACCATTCAACGTATAAAAACAGAAAAAAAGATCTCCTTTTTTGAAGCCCGCAAGCAGGTTGTGGGCAGTCAGACTCCAACAGCTTCATATGCTTCGGCCGTAAAGACGGTTCCCGCAGTTCCCATTCGATCAGTCTGCTGTCAGACTGATGACTTTACGTTTTCAAAGACACTGCAAGTCATAACTGTCAACTCTGGTGGAAGCAGGTCCACCACCTTCCAACCCAAGGTGACTGCCCCTGGTGGAGGCAAAAAATCCGCCACCCCTCAGACTGCCCAGCAATCTACAACATCTGCTGCTGGGCAGATTAAAAAACCAGCAATTCCGCCTCGAACTCTCCTATCCAGTGCCCGTGCGGGCAAGGGAGTTCCACCCACTGTGGAGATGGTGGAGATGAGGAAAAAACCTCCACCATCTCCCAAATCCAGACCTCCACCACATCTCCAAACTCCAGGCCTTTGTCGCCTGCGGGGGGTCTGCCAGCAGGTCAAAGGACCAACACAGTCCAGTGAAGCTAACCGATAGGTTCGCTCCATTGGAAGCGGACGTTGAGGAGGGGATGACCTGATTTCTCTCCTTTTCGCTCTGCACCATGGATGGTGCCATGTTCCATTGGAGTGTCCGTGGATTGGGTTCCGACTTTGAGGAGCTTCAGCTTCTGTGTCAGTCTATGGAACCTTCCGTCGTGGCTCTTCGGGGGCTCAGGTTCGGAGCCAGAGGACCTTTGCTCTTTCAGGCTTTAATATTCTTTCAAAACCTGCACAACCATCCCTGTTGGGACTGTCGGGCGATGTTGCCCTTCTCCTGCACAAAACTTTGCTGTGTAGTCCTGTCGCTCTGTCTACCTCGCTTCGGGCTGTAGCTGCGAGAGTCGCTCTCCGCAGGACTGTGACAGTCTGTTCTCTTTGTCTGCCTCCTTCTGTCCGGTTTGTCGTCGGGACCTTGTCAGTCTGATAGGAGAGCTTCCTCGACCTTTTTTTGCTGTTGGGTGACTTTGACGGTCGCAGTCCTCTTTGGGGTGGTGTCGGTGCGTCATCCAGAGGTCTGCTAATTGGGGGTGTCCTTTCGGATTTGGATTTGTGTTGTCTGAGTGACGGATCTGCGACTTGCCTCCACTCTTCCACGGGTTCACTTTCGTGTTTGGATTTGTCGGTTTTGTGACCCCTCGCTGGTCCTGGACTGTGAGTGGTCTGTCCATGACGATCTGCACGGAGGTGACCATTTCCCTGTCCTTCTACAACCCGTAGTAGCTGAACACGTCTCTGTCTCTCAACATCTGAATTATAAGAAAGCAGACTGGGATCTATTTGCAGCCACTATTTCTAGGGAATTCCTGGACACTTGATTTTCTTCAGAGTCCAGACCCAGCAGAATCACTGGACTAACACTGTGATCAAGTGTGCTAAAGCTTGTATTCCAGTGTCTTCCGATAAACTTCAAATGCCCAAAGCACCCTGGTTTTGATTCGGACTGCCAACAGATTTCCAGGGTTCGGAAGCTGGCTCGGCGTCGGGGTGTACCATCGACCTTCGGTTCCCGACGCTCGTAGCCCATCGGAGGCTCCGAGCTAAGTCGAGACACGCTTTTGAAATCAGTAGACGTCGGTCCTGGAGAGGTTTCTGCTCCGGCTGGCGTCGAGAACTTCCAGGAAGGGGGTGTGTGGAATATCATTAAGAAAATCAAAGGGAGGAACACCGTTCCCACTGTGAACCATCTCAAGTTGCTGACTCTTTAATAACGGAGAAAGGGGCAGTTGCTAGTCTGCTGGCTTCAACCATGGAGGGGAGTTCCTCCTCTTTCTAGCAAGATCAACCGCTTTTGTCAGGAATGGGCCCTTAAAGAGGAATCACCCTGCAACTTTTCGTCAGACGGCATGGAGGGCTGCAATCTTCCTTTCACTTTGAATGAACTGAAGTCTGCCTTGCTGTCCTGCAGCGGTTCTTCTCCAGGTATGGATGAAGTCCGTTATCGGCGTTTGAAACATCTTCCGCAGGACGGTCTGAATATACTGTTACAGGTGTGCAACCATGTGTGGACTGCGGGTTTCTTTCCACCTTCTTGGCGGAAGGCCCTCATTGTTCCAATTCCCAAACCTGGAAAAGATCTTTCTAACCCATCAAGCTGCCGTCCGTAGCTTTGACCAGCTGTGTTTGTAAATGATGGAAAAGGTGGTCAATGCTGGGCTCATGTTGGAAACTTGAAACCGGTGGCCTTTTGGCGAGGGAACGGTTGTGGTTTCCGCAAACATCGGTCTACAGTTGACCATTTGATTCGTCTGGAATCTGCACTTCGGAGCGCTTTTTTGAACGGACAGCATGCAGTGGCAGTTTTTTTTTTATTTGGAGAGGGCCTGCGATGCCGCCTGGGGGTCGGGGATGCTTCGTGATCTCCGCGATCTGGGTTTTCGAGGTCGTCTTCCGCTTTTTATTCAAGATTTTTGGCAGAGCGACAGTTTCGGGTCCGGGTTTGGCGCCACTCTCTCTGATGTCCGCGAGCGGGAGTTGGATGTTCCACAGGGGAGCGTGCTGTCTCCTGCCCTCTTTAGTATTAAAATCAACAACATTGTTCAATCGGTTCAGCGGGGCTCGGACTGCTCATTGTTTGTGGATGATTTTGCTGTCTACGCGGCTGGAAGCCTTTACCCGGGTGTCCAGCGCGGGCTCCGGCTTTGCGTAGATGGGGTCCATCGATGGGCGGATGAAGGCGGTTTCACTTTTTCTCCATCAAGGACGCAGTGTGTTCACTTACATAATTTCCGTCAGTTTTTTCCAGATCCTGAACTTTAAGTGGGGAGGTCTCCCATTCCAGCTGTTGGAGAGGCCAAGTTTCTGGGAGTCGTTTTTGACCAGAAACTTAACTTTCTCAGCCACATCAAACACCTCAAAGCTGCTTGCCAGAAAGCACTGAGTGTTCTGCGGGTCGTGGCGCGCACCGGCTGGGGCGCTGATAGGGGAACTTTGCTGCACCTCTGCAGAGCCTTGGTCCGTTCCAAGCTGGACTACGGTTGTGCTGTCTGCGGCTCCGCAAGGTCGTCTTACCTCAAACTCTTGGACCCTATCCACCATCAAGGGCTTCGTCTCTGACTTGGAGCGTTCCGCACCACCCCTGTGTGCGGCCTGTACGCGGAGGCAGGTGGGCCTTCGCTGTCCGGCCGCGGACTGGAACTGTCTTTGAATTACTGTATCCGACTGTTCTCAGAACCAGAGGACCCTGCCTATGACTGTGTCTTTGGCCCTCCGTTCCAGGGTAAGTTTGAGAATAACCCGGAATGTGTTCCGCCGTTTGGTCTTCGTATGCGGCCTCACGTGCGGAATGCAGGTATGGACCTGGGAGTGGTTTCCGATTTTTTTCCAGGTTTCCGGATCAGCCTCCGTGGACCTTTTTCACACCAGGGATTCGTTTCGATCTTGCAGCTTTCCGCAGGGAGTCTGCCGGCTCTCTGGCGTACAAGGCTTTGTGTGCTGAGCTCTGTTCCAAGTTCCCATCCTATCAAAAGGTTTTCACTGACGGTTCCGGGTCTGAGGATGGAGTGGCCTGTGCGGCCTGCTGCCCTGGGGCTCCTTCTCAGATATTGTTGGAACATATACATTCAGATGCTTCTGTCTATTCTGCTGAACTTGCTGCTCTGGTGCTGGCTTTGAAGATGGTCTCACGTTCTTCGAAGAGGGACTTTCTGGTTCTGTCGGATTCGCTGTCAGCTTTGGGGGCCGTAGCTGGCCGCAGCCTTCAGCATCCAGACCTTTTACTTTTTTTTGAACTTTTTAGCAAGTTGAAGGCGGATGGTTGCAACATTGTTCTTGCTTGGGTTCCTGGCCGTGTTGGCATCAGGGGGAGCGAAATGGTTGATCGTTTGGCCGGGAACGCCACAGGAGAGAGGCTGTCCAACACTTGTATCCCCTGCTCAGATGTGAAACCCAGAATTAGCGATTGTGTGAGGGACCTCTGGCAGGAGGATTGGAACACGCGGACGAGTGGCAAGCTCTTTCGGATCCGTCCAAACCTTAAGGACTTCCTCCCATCTGCGTCGGATGGTCGTGGGGAGGAGGCGGTTCTGTGCCGGCTGCACACCGGCCATTCGTGTTTTGCCCATTCTTACCTTTTAGAGAGTGAGGAGGCTCCGTGGTGCGTTCCATGTCGTGCGCCACTCACAGTGAAACGTGTTCTTTTGGAGTGTTGGGACTTGCACGATGTGAGACACAAACATTTTACAGCGGAGTCCATGAAGATCCTGTTCAGGGATGTCCCGCCTGATGTGATCCTTGAGTTTTTGAGAGAGATTAACATTTTTCATCTGATTTAAGATTTTACGGAAGAAAGATTTTTAATGCAATTTCTGGTGCGTTTCTAGACGATGTCATTTAATGAGATGTGTGAAAGTTGGTTTTTTTTTTTTTTTTTTTTTTTTTTTTTTTTTTTTTTTTTTTTTTGATGACTGGTGAGTTGATTTTAACGTGGTGACAGCCCTGATGTGGCCCTTTGCGGTCGGCTGGGCTATAAGCAACATTATCTTATCTTATCTTTCTCTCTCGCTCTCTCCCCCCCCTCTCTCTCTGCCCCCCTCTCTCTGCCCCTCTCTCTTTCTCCCCCTCTTTCTGCACACACACACACACACACACACACACACACACACACACACACACACACACACACACACACAATCTCTCTCTCTGTCTCTCTCCCCCCACCCACCCACATACCTTTTTCCCCTTCTCCCTTTCCAAGCTCTCCCTCATTTCTTCTCTCTCTCTCTTCTGAAAATATACCGGTAATGATGTGTGTAGACATTGATTTATGAAAATTTAAGGAATATACATGTTCATCCTGCATGTTGTTTTTTTTTCCAGGATAATGGTTTCTGCTACTTTTCGCAGCTGAAATGGAACAGATTTCCATGGCACTTATATGATAATTGATGTGGTTGCAATTAAAGTTATGTAATGATGATAGTTGTCTGTGTTTTTTCAGATAATGGATCATCGAGCAGTGGCTCAGGTAATTTTGACCATCCTTTGCCCTGGGCTAAACACCTGACAACCCTATGGCAGGGTCAGGTGGTGTCCATGTCTGCTGAACGAGCCTATAACCGTGCCATGTCACACCGACCACCCAACTGTGCCATCTGTGCCCTCTTCAAACGATTTGACGTGAGTAGTGTTTCCAGCCTCCATGGGTAGGAATATCTGTATATCTTGTTTTCAGGAAAGTGGGGAATGCAGGCTCATCTTGAGGTATATACATGGATAAATGGAGCCTGGTGTGTAAACAAATGTGACTTGTAAAGCGCTTAGAGCTTTGTCTCTAGCCGAGGATAAGGGCTTTGTAAGTATTCATTATAGTAATAATAATATAAGAAGTATTTGAAACTGTTGAATAAGGGTAGTACTATTAACCATACACATTTGAAAGAACAGGGTCATTTTGTTGTTTGTGTTTTTACCCGTTAAACATTCGAAGTTGACAGACCTGTAAAGGCCCTACCCGTTAAACATTCGAAGTTGACAGACCTGTAAAGGCCCTACCCGTTAAACATTCGAGGTTGACAGACCTGTAAAGGCCCTACCCGTTAAACATTTGAGGTTGACAGACCTGTAAAGGCCCTATGTGTTTAGGTTATAATGATCAAAATCATAAAACTGCTGGAGCATTTCATGTTTGCAGGCATGGGAATTGTCAGCGAAAACGCTGATTTCCGCGGCAGTAAAATTTGTTTTCCGCGAAAACGAAATTGCGTCCGCGAAAAAAAAAAAATCTGGGGTACAAAAAATATAAGCACCGGTTTTAGCTGTTGCTGAACTAGCCTCTGGCCTAGACCTGGGAAGTTATACTAACGCGAGCGTTATCTCGTTCTCTGTTCTCGTTCTCGCGGAAGTTTGGGTATGGACGATCGAGACTATTGCGGAACGCGAGCGTACTGTGTTTGCGTGCTGCGAACGCCTGCCTCAGTTACCGAATCGCCAGCAACAGCAGCTATTAACTCTCGCGGGCAGCCCAAATTTGTGAATATCGTGACTTTCTGCGCATGCACAAACTTTGAACAGGCGAGTTTTCAACATGGCTTGCCTTGGTCGTGTGGTAAACTTCGGCGATCCGTTCGAAGACAAGTGCCCAAATAAATGGAAATGGGAGTGGATATTTGTAGTTGTGGAGGTGGAAATCGGAGATGTAGTAAAGAAGGAGCGCCTTGGGACGCGCTTTCGCAAGATAAATATCAGTGGAGCTGCACGGTGTATTGTCTGCAACAAAGACGTATCTTACGCCAGTCGTGGTGTTTCAACACTGACTGACCATCTCCGCTCAAAGAAGCATCTGGATGACATTCTTCTCAGTGACAGCAGTAAACAGGGAGCTGCTTGTATGACATTCTTCTCAGTGACAGCAGTAAACAGGGGAGCTGCTTGTGTGACATTCTTCTTAGTGACAGCAGTAAACAGGGGAGCTGCTTGTGTGACAGTCTTCTCAGCAGTAAACTTCAAATACCTTCCTGTTTTCTCTTCAGAGATGCTTGCCTCAGCTCTGGAGGTAATGCCTGGTGCCAGTGTCTGTAACCAGTTTCAAGTGAATGTGTGTGTTCAATAAACTATGGAACATATTACAAACCACACAGGGGGTTCGTAAAAAAGACCCGAAGCCATCAACGGTCGTTAATAACTCTTTATTTTCTATACTTCAAATGGGAGAGCTAGAAAAAGACTGGTCACTATACGTGGATGCAAAAACATCCAAAACAAATACCGCAATCTTCAACATTCTCCCCACCTTGGAGTCTCTGTAAAGTCAGTTCTGTAGAGACTCCAACAATAATAATCATAACAATAATTGACCTTTTCTTTGAAAACACAGTTCACAGTCCCAACTGCGAAGGAGAGTTGAAGATCCATCTTGATGAGGTTTCTTTTACATATTCATAGTCCCATCAATGAAAATGTACCAATTCAAAGTTATGTTCAGCATATTAGTTCAAAGTTATATTAGTGCACATGTACCAAACAATTAAATTCACATTAAATCTGATACTCTGTTCAGCATAGGGGAAGGGGCAGGAAATGGGAGGGATGGAGAAGGGAACAGGGAAGGGGGAATGAAAACAAGCTGTCAAATGTGTGTATGAAAGTTTACAGATTCAATTTCACTGGTCTTTTGACCTGACGTCCATATCTTGTCACTGAGTCATTGTTTTCAACTGATGAGTCAGAACACAAGTTTTCTTCACTGTTGATGTTCTCTGTGCTTTGACTGGTAACCTCTGCATCAGGACAAACAATATCTGACAGCACATGAACAGGTGGTTTAGCATCTGCTGACTGTGCAGAAATTTGCGGAGAGTCACTGAAGGCATCAATCACTTCAAGATCATGAACATGTTGAATAGATCTTTTCAGGATTCCACTGGCAGTTTTCACCTCAACGGACCGAATCAACCCATCCCGACCAGGATACACTGCTTGCACAATCCCCAAAGGCCACTCTAACTTGCTGCAACGTTCATCTCGAACCAAAACAACTGAACCCACTCGGATACCCTTTTTGTTGACTGGACTACCTTTGCAAGGTGGGAGATTGCGTAGATATTCATTAACCCAGCACAACCAAAATTTGTCCAATAGTTGTCTACGCAGCTCCTGTCTCTGAACTAAATCTTGAGACTGTACAGCAAGATCTTCTACAGTGAGAACAGGTATCAACCCAGAAGGCCTTTTGTCCAGGAGGAAATGAGAAGGAGTCAAAGCAAACCCTGCGTCCACTTCATCACCAACAAATGTCAAAGGACGGGAATTGACACAAGCTTCAACCTCATGAAGAATGGTTTCCAGCTCGACTCGTGTGAGTGATCTTTTGCCAACTGATCTCTTCAAAGCTGACTTGATAGCTCTGACTAGCCGCTCCCACCAACCTCCCCACCATGGAGCACGTGGTAGAATGAACTTCCAGTCAGGAGCGTCTGCACCAAGAACTTTCACCAAATGATCCTTTGCAGCCACAAATCCTTTTGCATTATCTGACATCAAGACTGAAGGCATGCCACGACGAGCAAAAAATCTCCTCAAAGCAAAGACAGTAGCCTCACTAGACATGGACTCCACCAGTTCCAGATGTACTGCTCTGATCACCGCACAGGTAAAAAGAAGAACATAGAATTTCTTTCCAGTGAAATCACAACAATACAAAGGTCCACAATGATCTAGTCCTGTAACAGAAAAGGGCGGTGCTTGTTTCACTCTCAACTCCGGTAAAGGAGCCCAGGTCTGAGTACCAGGAGGGGCGTCTTGACGCTGGCATGACATACACTCTCGTTTCACACCTTTGCAGATACGCCTAGCACCTAGAATCCAATACTGATTCCTAAGCTCAACCAACATGCTGTTCACACCCGCATGCTTCAAGGATTTGTGAACCTGACGAGCTAACAGTATACTGAAATGACCTTTGGGTAAGATGACAGGGTGCTGGGCTTCATAGGGTAAACCTGAAAACTGAAGCCTTCCTTCAACACGAAGCAGACCATCCTTTCCAATGAACGGAGACAATTTCAGAATAGAAGACCCACGTGGTACTGTTTGTTCACTTTGCAACGCTTCCAGTTCCTTTGAAAAGGCAGACTTCTGCACATACTTTAACAGTCTGAGTTTGGCATCACAGAGTTCAGTAAAGGACAAATCACCATGTTGACGTTGCTGTTTTGAGACTCTCATGTTGGACATGAAACGCAATATCCAACCCATTACCCGCAACGCTCTTATCAGACTGCTCCACCTTTCAATGTCAAGGATTTCTTTCACCTCAAGATCTGGCTGTGGTGCCCTAGATACAGCAGGTTGTCCTTCCTCCTGAGCCACAGTGATCAGCATGTGCTGAGTAACATAAGACTTTTTTGCTTCAGAACAAACAACATCAGAAACTTTTTGCTGAACTTCCTCAGACTTCCCACCGTTCAAGACTTCCTTACCACAAGCAGCTTTGTTTGACAGAAAGTCAGGACCCTGAAGCCAGAACTTTGACTTCAACAACAGCTCCTCTGCTGAGATTCCACGGGTAAGTAAATCTGCAGGATTGTCTTTGCCCGAACAATGATTCCACAGTGCTGGACTAACAAGAGACTGAATCTCAGCAACTCTGTTTGCAACAAAAGGTTTCCACCTATATGGGTCACTCTGAATCCAAGCCAGAGTCACGGCTGAGTCTGTCCAACAGTGACAAACCACATCCTCATCTAACTTCAAAGTCTGCCGCACATAGACCACCAAACGAGCACAGAGTAAGGCTCCCAACAATTCTAGGCGTGGCAAACTCAGTCTTTTGAGGGGAGCTACTTTAGCTCGCGCAATCACCAGAGACGACTTCCAGGTTCCATCCTGCATCTTCACATGTAAGTAGACACAAGCACCATAAGCAGACTGGGAAGCGTCACCAAAAGCTTGTAACTGAAACACAGATATGTCAGTCCATGGAGCTCCTGTGTAACTCCGAGGAATTTTCCACCTTTTAGATGCTCAAGACCTTTGACCCATACTGTGAATTTTCCTTGTATGCTCACAGGCACAATCTGATCCCAAGGTACCCCCAGCCTCCAAAGTTCTTGAAACATACATTTTGCTGTTATGATGAAAGGTGTGAGAAATCCGAGGGGATCAAATAACTTTGAGATTAGACTCAGGACTACCCTTTTTGTGACACACAGATCACTAGAAACTGCAATTCCATCAAAGGAGAAACAATCCTGAGAAATCAACCATCGCATACCCAGCACTTTGAAAGATTCTGTTCCCACAGACTTATCTTGAAGTTCTCTGCAAAGTACATCATCTACCTGTTCACTATTGGAACCCCATTTTGACAGAGACATACCAGCTTGACTCATAATCTCATTTGCTTCTCTAAGCATGTCACATGCTTCTGAATGATCATCACACCCAGATAACCAATCATCCATATAGAGATTTTCAGAAAGCTCCTCAGTCACACGAGAAGGGGGAACTGACCCACATGGTATTTGATGGTTGCATTGAGCAAGAAGGGACTGCTTTTGTTACCAAAGGGTACACGAGTGAATCTCATCTTTTTGATAACACCTTGATCATTCCAGAAGAATCGATGCACATCCCGATCCTCATGATTCAACTGGATTTGAAGAAATGCTTTTGTTACATCAGCAGACAGAGCCACCTTCCATCGCCTGAACCGTACTAAAATTCCAGGTAAGTCAGGTATCAGACTAGGACCTGTCTCCAAACAATCATTCAATGAAACTCCATTGAACCCTTTGGCTGAAGCATCAAACACCGGACGTATCTTTGTTGTCAGACTAGACTCCTTGACCACTGGACGATGTGGCAAATAAAACACTGGGTAAGAGCAAACCATCTCATCTTGAGGAACCTCTTCAATCATGTTTTCTTTCAACATATCACAGAAAACCACATGATATCTAGATTCCAGTTCTGGATCCTTGCTGAGTTTATGACTCAAGTGATCCAAACGAGACCGAGCTAGCTTTTCATTGTCAAGAAGTGTGGGTCTTATATCCTCAGCCTTCCATGGAAGAGACACCACATATCTGTCTTTAGAGAACTGAACCTTTTTGTTGAAATCATCCAACACCGGATCAACTACTGGAGACTCTTTGTCAAATATGCCAACTGATTCCAAGTCCCAAAAATTATTCAAACTGGACTCTGAAATCTCCATGCAAAACAATTGATGAGAAATACCAACTTTGTTGGAGACATCTTTGGTTCCAGGCAAAGGACCAGACAAAATCCAACCAAACACTGACCGCTGAGCCACCAGACCCTCAGACAAGAACACCATCTCAGGTGTTATCAGCTTCCAGTAGGCATCAAGACCCACAAGAATATCCACCTTTACTTCACCATCCTCATGAACATCAACAAACTCAATGTTTTTGCCAAACGATGTCAGCATATTTTGAGGGATAGCTGGACGGTACATGGGAGCACAAATAGTAGGAATCTCAGTAGCCTTCACAGATACATTTCCCTCAGACCCCTGTAAATTTACCTTGTACACATTCCTCTGTTCAGCATTGCTGGATTGATCATTGCCAAAGGCAGCATAAGCTAGACTTTGAGACCCAACCCACTCAGGCTGAATTCTGTTCACTAGATCACTTGAAATGTAAGTTCTATCAGACCCAGTGTCAAACAAGACAACAGCTTCAGTGATTCCACACTTCCCATGCACTGAAACACGGGCAGTTTGCAACAAAACATGGGAAGAAGCCTTTTCAGAGATAGTGTTCCCACTTGACAGATTTGCATTAACATTTGACACAACTGTGTTAGATGTGGGTGTGGTTGTACTAGAAGGAACTGCATTGACCTCAGTGTTGCCATTAGAGGAGAAATTTTGTCTTGGAACACACAGCAGAGCATGATGTTTTCCCTTGCATTTAGTGCATTTTGCACAGCATTTTCTGTAATTGTGTCCCTTTGCTGTGGACAGACAACGAAAGCATGCACCTACACGCCGTAAAACATCTTTTCGGTCCCCCACTGGTGCCTTGGTAATGCCATAACAACGTTCCAGTGTGTGGCCATGACGCTGACACAGTTCACAGGTTAGACGAGCAGTCCCAGCTGTGTACAAAGATGCTGCAGTAGCCACAGGAACAAACTTGTCAAACACTGAACTGCTCACACCATCTCTCAGAAAGGTTTGAGAACGCTCACTACGTTCTATTTCCGCTGCAGGAAATCTAACAGAAACTGTAAGTCGCTCTCATGCTGAGCACCATCTCTTGCCCACTCCATGCGCAGCTCAGAAGGAAGGCGAGACAGAATGAGTGGCGTCAAAACAACTCCATACTGCTGTCCTGAAATACCCAATGACTCAAGACTGCGAACCTGTGCCTGTAAATCATCAAATATTTTCCACAAAACTGAAACTGAAGGTTGACGAGGTACATTTATAGCAAGCAACGCCTCAATGTGTGCAAAGATAATACGTTCAGGACGGCCAAACCGTTTTCTCAAAATATCACAAGCAGCTCTGTAGTTGGCAGCAGTCAAAGACAACCCTTGTACAGCTGCTTTGGCTTCCCCTTTGAGGAGCGACAAAAGATATGAAAATTTTGTTATGTTAGGTAATTCACTAGCATCCACAACTGCCTGAAACTGCTCCCAAAAAGAGGTCCAAGTAGTGACATCTCCTGTGAAAATAGGTAATTCCAATTTGGGCAACTTTGCCTCCACATTTGCAGTAGACGCAACACCAGAACCAGAACCTTTTGATGAATGGGACCCATCACCACAATCACCAGTAGACTTACTGTTACGTACTGCAAGTAACTTTGCAGCTTTAATACGAGGCACTCTTGCATTTTCACGATAATCAGCTGCTTCTGCAATGTCACTGTTGAGTTCCGAAAGTTCGATTTCAAGCTCGACCGCTGACTGAGCTTCATCTAAAATTCGAAGCCTGCTGTCAAATTCTTCAATAGCGTCAGCAATTTCAACAGTGTTAACATCAATATTCTCACAAAGTTCGGCCAATCTTTTTCTACAACGATCAACCCAACCACGGGCCGCCACACGTGCTCGGACAGCAGACTTCAACGGATCAGACGACATGTTCGTATCAACAGCGACGATCGAAACAATGAATGAAAAAAACAATAAAATATTTCCTGGGACCGTTAGCCGCATACACAAAATAGCAGCAGTTAACAGACACCTTTTTCTCCCGGGTTCCGGCACCAAAATATGTTCAATAAACTATGGAACATATTACAAACCACACAGGGGGTTCGTAAAAAAGACCCGAAGCCATCAACGGTCGTTAATAACTCTTTTATTTTCTATACTTCAACATGGGAGAGCTAGAAAAAGACTGGTCACTATACGTGGATGCAAAAACATCCAAAACAAATACCGCAATCTTCAACAGTGTGCAGGCTTAACTTTTCTTTTGTGTGTGTGGGGGTGTTTCTTGTTTGGTTGGTTGACCAGTTGGTTGGTTGGTTGATTGGTGATTGTTTGGATTGGTTGGGTTGGTTGATTGTTGTTTGTTTTTGTTGTTTGTTTTATTTGTTTTTTGAGCCTGTGTGATCTTTGTAGTCAGCTGGAGATAAACTCATAGAACTGAATAAAAACATTTTGTGTGAAAATTGTTTTTGTTTGTTGTTTTAATGCTAATTTACTTCATTTTTTGTTACGTTCATAAATCCATAAAAATGAAGTCAGGATAGCCCAGATTGCACAGATTTTGATCTTGAAAAAAAAAAAATTTCCGGGGGGGCATGCCCCCGGACCCCCCTAGATTTCAGAGTTTTCCCTTTCAGTCAATTCCCATGCCTGTGTTTGACTGTCGTCTGAAATTATGTTCAGATTTGATGTATGAATCAAGTGTCAAAGTGCTTTCAGTTATAGTACTTGGTTAAGCTGCAGTAAAATAAAGATGAGATGAAATGTTGGACAGATTGAGGCGGATCGAGGGCTGTTTGACGAGGGGGGCCTGCAGATGGTGGTGCCCAGCGCTCTCTGCCCATGATCCCTGAAATGGTGTTTGCCATCAGCAAGAGCAACCCCACCCCCTTCTGTGACTATAACACCCTGGATGAAGATGGACTGAGCACCCTGCTCACTTGCACCAACTGTAATGTCTGTGTGCACGCCAGTAAGTTGACAGCTACATGTATCAGATTTTGTGTCACTTGAAACGATGTTAATGTTGTGTATGTGCATATAGGCACTTTTGTCCAGAGACCTGACAACATATGTAACTATTGTTTTTGTGTGTGCTTGCAGCTCAAAGTGTAAGGTTTGTACAATGGCTGAAGTTGTGGCATGTAATAACTGTTGTTTTTGAGTGTGCTTTAACTCTAGCGGAGAAAAAGAAAGGTCTGAACCCTGTCAGACTAAAGAAAGTGTGAACATTAACAGAGGAATATGTTAGAATACTAGCAGAGAGAAAAGGTCTGATCATTAACAAAGAAAAAGGCTCAATGTTTCCGGTATGATTTTAGAGTGGGGGTCTAAAAAAAAAAACCATGTTCAGGTCAGATGCTGAAAACTGGTCCTACCATTGGCAGCCATGCATAGTGCAGGATTTGACATTAGCTTTCAAAAGCAAAAGGGTTTCCTGTTTACACACTGAGTGAACTAACAGCTGACGCCCTGTGTATTTTTAGCAGTTTTCTTCTGTATGTTTTTAAAAAATCGTTATTGAAAGCTGACTTCAACAGGATTGCAGCTTTTAAATGGTCCCTCGCGTTCGGCTGGGCTGTAAGCAACATGAATTGAATCGCTTCAAGTGTTCTTTTACTTTTTCACATTGACACATATTTATTTGTCATTCCATACTCTGCAAACATTATTGCACATGTATTGAGCTTTTGCTTTCCCTTCAACACACTTGCATACATTTGTCAGTGGTATAACATAAATAACCAGACAGCCATGAAAAGACTGAAAAAAGAATCTCTTTAAACTGCCAATTTGCCATTGTTTTGGTATATCTTCATTCTAAGGCGAGGCAGGGAGACTGCTTTCCTGCACACAGCTTTAAGTCGGAGCACTTTGTGTCCAGCATATTGAATATAGGTACTTTTGTCCAGGGTTGCGTTTACAAGCTGTAATGGTGGGGGCTAGGTAGAAGATCCTGAGGTAAAAGTGACTCTGTGCTGGGCTATGTTTACATGATGTTGGGTAAGGAGTTCTGAAATAGAGTTGAGTACACTTCATGCTCTGCTTAAATGCTGTTATAGTGTGGGCCCGGCAGAGGATCCAGATTGAAAGTGATTGCACTTTGAGCTATGTTTACAAATTGTTTAGGTGTGGCAGGTGGAAGGAGCATCCAGAATAAGAAGGTAGTGTGTGGGATCAAGGATCCTGAGTTAGAAGTCAATATAATTTGGATTTGTTACAGGTTGCTAGGGTATGGGCCAGGTAGAGGAGTAGTGAATGTATAATTATGATGTGATTCAGGTAGAGAATCCTAAGCTAGAATTGAATGTAATTTTGGCTTTTTACAGGTTGTTACGGTGTGGGCCAGGTAGAGGATGCCAACAACTGGAAGTGCAGTCGATGTGCCAGCTTCTCCATGCGTGCAGTAAGTTCCTCCTATGGTATTCTCTTTGTTTGATTTATTGAATTTGAATTGTTCACCATTTCCTTGTTTTACTCAGTGTGAGAATGTGAAGGTGTCTGTATTTAGAGAGATTCCAGGGCCAAAAACCCCGATTCTGGCATCATGCTCATAACATAGAGGTCCCGTGTTTCTCCACTGTGCTTTTGTTAGCAGTTTGCTTTTTCATTTGATAAATGTTATTGACTGTAACACCTATTGGAGCCTGGATGACTACTAAAACGAAATTTTATATCATATCTGAACATTTTTCAAGTATCTGAAGGTAAATTATGCAAAATCAGAACGATAGTAATAATGAAGCATTCTCTAATGTAGTAAACTTCCTAAAAAACGTTTTTATATTGTGATTCTAAATCTTTACAGGATACCATGATGCAAAAAAAAAAAAAAAAGAAAGAAAAAAAAGCAGTAAACACACACACACACACACACAGACATGTGCGCACGCGCACGCACGCACACACACAACACACACACACAGCGAATTTACCAAAGGATTCTTTGTTTGATTATAAATTGTCACTTGCAGCTGCTTTTTGTTGTCATCTTAATCATCCTCATCATTATATGAAGGACAATGTGTGTGTGCAGCACCATTACAGTGAGTTGTAGTCTTTTTCTCTCACAGGTATTTTCTGTTAGTAAAATTCGTCTTGTCTTATTTTTTCTTGTCTTTCATTTTTTTCTTTCTTGTCTGTCTTGAGAGTGTGTAGAAGTGAAGATTTCGTAAATACATTTTATAACCAGATAATGGACCTTGTTCAATTCGTGGCTTCTTGATCGATCAGGAATGCTGCCTGTGCTTGCTGCGTGGAGGAGCCCTGAAGCCGACAACAGATGGAAACTGGGCTCATGTTGTTTGTGCCCTGGCTATCCCTGAAGTCAGTTTTGTCGACGTTCAAAGTCGAAATCCCGTCAATGTTTCAAAGTTGACAGCCAGTCGCCAGAAACTGGTAGGAACGTAAACGATACAAAAATAAAACTTCATACATAGTTGAATTTTTATAAACAAATAATGATGTCGATAAGGGAAAAGGAGTTAAGTGTACTTTGTTTTAATGATCACAGTGATAAAGTCATGTGTTTCTTGATAATGCTTTTGCTTAAATCAAAATCAGTAGTTGAAGAAAGATCTACATTAGTGCTAGGTTGTTGATTTTTTTAATGTGTTTCTAGTATCTTTATCAAATCATGAGTTTGTTTAATATATTATGTAAGTAGTTGATTGTATGTTTGTTTCCATGCTGCTGGATGGTGTGATTTTTGTTGTTTTGTTGTTGTTTTTTTGCAGCTGATAGTCAAAAGTAAGAAACCGCTGATGGATCTACAAACAGTATGTTCTAAGGCTTCTGCTACGCTTTAGTGTTTGTATATAGTCATGTATGTGTGTGCAGTGAGTTATTTTCTTTCAGTTTCTTTCATTTATCTGCCTGTGAGACAATATACCACAGAAGTATCTGCTGCCTAGGTGGCCCCTGGAACCCAGCCTTTTTTTTCAGAGAGTTTTCAATCCCCTGTTTTTCAGCTTAACATTTACTTGGTCATTTTGTTAAGCAGATGACTTTAGACTGTAATTCTAATCTTCAAGCTATTTCTTTTTTCCATGTTGCTTGTCAATGTGGTAATCTGACCCTATAGTTCATCAGAAATGTCTGATTTTGCCCTGGCAGCGCTGCTCTCTTTGTGGGCCAGTGACTGGAGCCCACTCCCAGCCGTCCAGTTGCATCCAGTGTTCCCATGGCCGCTGCACCCAGGCTTTCCATGTCACCTGCGCTTACGCTGCCGGTGTGCAGTTTGAGACCAGTGACTGGCCATACCCGATCTACTGCACCTGCCACAAGCATCAGAACAACAACAGGGACAAGGTCAGGACAGAGAGGCAGTCATAGGAAGGGGGGTTGGTGCAGAAAGTGGGATGGGTTGGCACATTTTTTTGCCTTCTGGCGTTGCCACATTTATTTGTGTGGTTCCTCTGTTGAAATTATTTAGATATTGTTTTAAATTTCAGATCTTTGGTGAGTCATTACTATAATGATGGAAGAATTGTTAACCTGCACTTGTTTTCCCCCACTACTTAATTGTTCAGCATTATTTAGATATTGATCATGTATAATATGGTAAGTACGCTAACTGTCATGCAATGGTGAGTATTGTAGTGACAAATATTCAAGTTTGGAGTCCACTTTAGGCTTGAATGATTTGTATTTGGAGTTGGTTTATTTTTCAGGATTTCATTTTCTCTAATGATCCAGTGTGTTGCAGAATGTGGCTTTCTTTTAGCTATTAAAGTTTGAAAATGGTAAATTCTGTATGGCTGGCTAGGCCATAATAACTATGAATTGTAGCCCTTTATGCCCTGCTTTTGTGGTATACTTAGTCTGTCTCTGCATCAGTTCTTGCCAAAATATTTAGTGTTGGTTTGAGGGGACTGTCATGGTCTTGATGATGTGGCACCATCCAGAGGGGGATGCCCCCTCAGGCTGACACAATAATAAGTGCTTACTGTTGTCAGAAAGGAGCTTATGGTGGTGTCTGATGTACATAGAACCTGAATAAGCACCACTGAACCAGGGTGACAAAGCATAAGTACTTTATATAAAATGGGATGGGTTGCATGTAGGCTGCTGGCATTGGGAGAATGAGCCTCTGTGTATCTGCATCACTTGGAACTGGGGGCTGGGGTAGGGCAGAATGAGCATGGTGGAAGCAATGCATTAATTGGAGGGCATAGAACAACAAAACTCTTGTGAAACGGAAGAAAAGTAGAATGAAGAGAAAATACTGCACTGTGAACAGTAGGTAGTAAGAATGATGTAAGAGACACACACACAAACAGGAACTGTAGATAGGGGTTTTCATTAGCTATGATTTTTGACTTGCGTGTGGATGTCTGCAGGCCAAGCAGCGGCGGCTTGATGACCTGTTTGTTGGGAGTTGTGTGATTGCCAAGCACAAGAACGGGCGCTACTACCATGCCAACATTGTGGAGGTGTCCCGCCACAAGCTGTATGAGGTGGACTTCGATGATGGATCAGTCAGCTTTGATCTTCTGCCTGAAGACATTGTGGTGAGTTTACTCTATATTACTGATAGCTGGTGTTTTGGGGGGATAGAGGTTGATAGGGATTTCACAGGTAGATAAAAAGGGTTTGAAGAAGGTGCTCATGTGTCAGAACCATAATTTTTAACCCATTTCCATCAGAGGCAGTTTTTTTTTGTTTTTTTTTCCCTGAAGTCCAGTCTCAGAGCTGAAAGCTCTAAGAGCTTATCAGTCCCTTAATTCAAACCTTTTCCAGTGGGCTGGCCAGTTTCAGGTCTCATCATAAATTTTTTTTAATGTTGAATGGTTTACTTTTAAATGGTTTTGCTTCCTTGGACCAAGATTTTTGTTGAAGATTTGCTCTGTAATGGTCATAATTCTTTTTGTTGTGTTAAGTGGTTTACTTTTAAGTGAATGTTTCACTTCCTTGTACTGTTCAGTAATGATTGGTTTAACTTCTTCATACTTTTGACACGAAACCAACATGAGAAAATATGTCACTTTGCAGTCTAATTTCCTGAATTGTACACATGCGGCCACAGTTCTGTGCCTTCAATGCCAAAAATAATTAGTTTAAAATTTTTTTTTTACTTGTAATATGAATTATTTATCACGGAAGTGTAATTGGTGCTGTGACTTACACTTGACAGACTTGTGTTTGTTTTTTGAGTGCTTTGTTCAAAACGGCATGTGGATGGCAAAGCCAGTGTGAGACTCTTGCATGGTCAGCGTTCATAAGCATAACCGAGTACAAATGTGTCAGCTTGTCACATCATTCTTCAAACTGTTTTGTTCCAGGTGACAGACCTGTTTATTTACCCTTATGATTTTGCCCTAAATTTTACGGGAAACAATTGAAATTACGGGAATTGCGATACACCCCCCCCCCCCCCCCCCCAAAAAAAAAAAAAAAAAAAATTACAGGAAAAAATAAAGAAAGAAAATCGTTAAATGCGAAGTTTTGTCTGCTACCTTTTCGGTCAAAAGCAGTAAGGACATTTCCCAGCGTGCCTTGCGTCTTTAACCTTGTCAAAGATGGCAACGAAGCGGTCTTGCACGCCATCGACCGGCTCTTCCAAATCGTCAAAAGTTGCGAAAGTATTTCGATTATGAAGATTACAGGGGTTTTTTCTTTGAAATTACAGGTGTTAGATAGTACAGCTACACGAATTTGGGGTAAACCAGTCTGCAGATGAGAAAGATAAGGTTCTGCCAACAACTGTTTTGTTTGTTACTTTATGACCATGACCGCAACTGACAACTAAGTAACAAATGATTTTCAGGAGTTGATTGATGCAGGCTTTATCAGTAATTGAGGAGTCTGTCGATGGACATGCTGACTGAAGATGTCTTGACAAATAAGGCAGCAGTGATGAAGACGGCACAAATGATAGTGTGCCACAGCATGTTGACATGGCAGAGCAGCAAGATGGCAGTTGTCCAGTCAGGAGGAGAAAAGTGCCATTGAACAGTGTTTGCATTCTGAATCGGTGAGGTGTGTTTGAGATTGCCCCATACTTGACACCAAAAATCATGGTGTTGCAGTTGGCTCTGAGCATGATCTATGAAGAAGTGAGTGCAATTTTAGGAAGTGAGATTTGAGTGAACTGTATGGTGACTGGCTGGGTGCTGATTGCAGGGTCACAGCTGTGGGGGGAAGGTCCACCTGCAGTGGGCTCTCACATCCAGGTGAGGTGGACGGATGGCGAACTGTATGGGGCTGTGTTCCGGGGGGTCAACTGTCTGGATGACTATACCGTAAGTTGCTTTGTTGGGGAACACACAGACATGAACACAAACACACAGTTGTAGAGGCAAAAGTGTTCATGTCCATGCAGAGTGGCAAGAGCATCAGAAAATTGATTTCAAAAGAAAGACCAAGTCAGTTACAGGACAATAACATTCATTGGCAAGTGGGTCTACGTTTGTATTTGATGGCTGTTGTAGATACAGATGGAAAGATCATACAAAATCTATTCATACACTGTTGTTAGCAACACATGTGTGGTATGTGCAAATTGTAATAATCGGAGCAACAGATCTAGGAAAGGTGCAGTGTTCAGAGTTTTTGCCAAGCCTAAGAAATACTTGGCACTGTACTGTTTCCTTTCAGGAAAAGTTTGCCAATTGTTTCATGTAGCATTCACATCCCTCGTCACATCCCAACCATTTCACTTAAAATTAAGTTCTTAAAAGAACATTTGCCATTTGAAAGCAAAATATATGCTTTAAAACAACATAAGCAGCTTGCAGACTAGGTAATAAATCTTGCATTAGCAAAGATAAATGGATAATGTGACTAAATCCTTTAATGTGATGCAGTGTAATAGATCTATTTCCTCCAACCAAATTGCATGGACAGAGTGATTCAATAATGCTGATCTGGCTGTGCCATCAGGTGGAGTTTGAAGATGGTTCCCAACTTATACTGAAACGCGCTGAACTGTGGACAGAGGATGAGGATCTGCCCAAATCGGTCAAGTCACGACTGGTCAGTGTATCCCTTTTTTCTTATTTCACTTCTGTCTGTCTGTCTGTCGGCTGTTCAATTCTGAATCAAGTTTCTGATTTTCGTCTTGCGAAATGGATTGGCATAGATAATATTGCTGTTCTTTGTCACCTTGCTGTGTGTCCATGTGCTCAGCCATACACCCAGGGGTAGTAGCTGTTAACTGCCAGGTTCGACCAAATGCATGTTTGAAGTGGATCATGACTCTTCATTTATTGGGATTTTTGTATCTCACAGTTGGAGTAATTTTTGCTTTTCAAGCTACATTACAAGCCACTTTAGAAAGGTTTTCTAATGAAACGTCGTAGAAGAGGGGTAAATGGCTTGTCATTCTGATTTGTATAGCAAAACAGAATAATGTCTTGGTTTTTTTAAAAGTACCATTTGTTCTCATCTGTTTGGCTTTTTATCTCCATGTATCATTTCAAAACATTTCTAAGTATGTACATGCATATCTTTATGAATTCAACTTTCACCTCCATATTGCTCTGTACTGCTTGATGTCTTGTCAGATGTTTTATGTTGTCCCAACTGGCATTCTTTTTTTCCTCTAATGAGGCAATGATTTTCCCCCCTGATTTGTGCTTTCAGTCGGTGGCCACAGAGCGCAAGTACAGCTTGTTCTACCCTGATCAGGATGCCAGTCATGAAGGGCCTCGCCCCAAGAAGAAAATTGACTATGTTGCCATGCTGGCTCCTAATGTGTCCTGAACTCAACTTCACCTACATCTTTGGACCGATTTCTAGACATGCGCACCTACATCTCGCCATGGAATGAACTTCCCTTGAATTGCGTGCGTAAAGAAAATTTTGAAATAAGGGAGATTTAAAAAAAGCAAAGAAAAAAAGAGTAAGGGGAAAAGGTGTTTATGCACCTTTTTTTTTTTTTTTTTTTTTTTTTTTTTTAAACACAAGCCATAAGATTTGAAAACGGTATTGGAAACCAGATATGTAAGAACTTGATATGGTAATTGTGAAAATTTCCCCCATCCTCCCTTGCAGCTGCAAGTGGATATCCAGTAGTGTGAAAAACATTGAAGTATCAGGTGTTTTATAGATTGCAAAGAGGTTAAGAGAGGGGATGTATGCATAGCACCGAGCTGAAAGGAATGGGGTGGCAGATATGATAAGGGCAGTGCAGCAGGAGGCTGCCATGTTGTGAGAGGCAAATGCATATTGGTAGGCGCTAGTTATCCAACGATCACCTCTCTGTCTCTTCTCGACTTTGTCTCTCTCTTTTTCTCTCAGTCTCTGTCTCTTTACAGCCTTGATATGGCTTCCTCCTCCTGGCTCTCTGGGCTATTGGCAACATGGATTGAACCGAGCTCTCTTTCTTTCTCGGTCTCTGGCTTGTTCTCTTTCTATCTATGTCTGTGTCTCGTGTGTCTATCTCTGCCATTTTCTCTGTGTATCTGTATCTCCCTGTCTCTCAGTGTATCGGTCTTTCTCTGTGTCTGCCCGTCTTGCTGTCAGTGTGTCTCTTTATTTCTATCTCTTCCTCTTGTTCTTTTTCTCTCTCTCTGAGTCTTTGCTTGCTACCATCTTTCTCTTGCTGTCTGTGAGTGGCACTGTATTTCCATCTCTCTATCTTGGTTTCCGTTTTCAGTGTGTCTCTTTTGCTGTCTTATGTCTCTCTGCATCCCTATCTCAGTTTCTCTCTCTGCAGTTCTATCCGTCCCTCACTCTCATTGTCTGTGGGTGTGTGTCTGTATCTGAGTGTTTCTCTGACTGATTCTTTCCTCCTTTTAGTCTCTCCGCTCCCTCTGCCTCATGTTTACAGCAGTTTGTAAGAATGCTTGATGTTTGTGTCATTCTGTCCTTTGTAGACTGGACTGAACTGAATGTTTGTGTCATTCTGTCCTTTGTAGACTGTGGACTGAACTGAGTGTGTCATTCTGTCCTTTGTAGACTGTGGACTGAACTGAATGTTTGTGTCATTCTGTCCTTTGTAGACTGTGGACTGAACTGAATGTTTGTGTCGTTCTGACCTTTGTAGACTGTGGACTGAACTGAATGTGTCATTCTGTCCTTTGTAGACTGTGGACTGAACTGAGTGTTTGTGTCGTTCTGACCTTTGTAGACTGTGGACTGAACTGAATGTGTCATTCTGTCCTTTGTAGACTGTGGACTGAACTGAATGTGTCATTCTGTCCTTTCTAGACTGTGGACTGAACTGAATGTGTCATTCTGTCCTTTGTAGACTGTGGACTGAACTGAGTGTTTGTGTCATTCTGTCCTTTGTAGACTGTGGACTGAATGCTTGTGTCATTCTGTCCTTTGTAGACTGTGGACTGAACTGAGTGTTTGTGTCATTCTGTCCTTTGTAGACTGTGGACTGAACTGAATGTTTGTGACGTTCTGTCCTTTGTAGACTGTGGACTGAACTGAATGTTTGTGTCGTTCTGTCCTTTGTAGACTGTGGACTGAACTGAATGTTTGTGTCGTTCTGTCCTTTGTAGACTGTGGACTGAACTGAATGTTTGTGTCGTTCTGTCCTTTGTAGACTGTGGACTGAACTGAATGTTTGTGTCATTCTGACCTTTGTAGACTGTGGACTGAACTGAATGTGTCATTCTGACCTTTGTAGACTGTGGACTGAACTGAGTGTTTGTGTCATTCTGTCCTTTGTAGACTGTGGACTGAACTGAATGTTTGTGTCATTCTGTCCTTTGTAGACTGTGGACTGAACTGAATGTTCGTGTCATTCTGTCCTTTGTAGACTGGACTGAACTGAATGTTCGTGTCGTTCTGTCCTTTTTAGACTGTGGACTGAACTGAGTGTGTCCCCTTTGTAGACTGGACTGAACTGAGTGTTTGTATCATTCTGTCCTTTGTAGACTGGACTGAACTGAATGTTTGTGTCATTCTGTCCTTTGTAGACTGTGGACTGAACTGAGTGTGTCATTCTGTTCTTTGTAGACTGTGGACGGAACTGAATGTGTCATTCTGTCCTTTGTAGACTGTGGACTGAACTGAGTGTTTGTGTCATTCTGTCCTTTGTAGACTGTGGACTGAACTGAATGCTTGTGTCATTCTGTCCTTTGTGGACTGAACTGAATGTGTCATTCTGTCCTTTGTGGAGTGAACTGAATGTTCGTGTCATTCTGTCCTTTGTAGACTGTGGACTGAACTGAATATCATTCTGTCCTTTGTAGACTGTGGACTGAACTGAATGTGTCATTCTGTCCTTTGTGGACTGAACTGAATGTGTCATTCTGTCCTTTGTAGACTGTGGACTGAACTGAATGTTTGTGTCATTCTGACCTTTGTAGACTGTGGACTGAACTGAATGTTCGTTTCATTCTGTCCTTTGTAGACTGTGGACTGAACTGAATGTTCGTGTCGTTCTGTCCTTTTTAGACTGTGGATTGAACTGAGTGTGTCCCCTTTGTAGACTGGACTGAACTGAGTGTTTGTATCATTCTGTCCTTTGTAGACTGTGGACTGAACTGAATGTTTGTGTCATTCTGTCCTTTGTAGACTGTGGACTGAACTGAGTGTGTCATTCTGTCCTTTGTAGACTGTGGACTGAACTGAATGTGTCATTCTGTCCTTTGTAGACTGTGGACTGAACTGAGTGTTTGTGTCATTCTGTCCTTTGTAGACTGTGGACTGAACTGAGTGTTTGTGTCATTCTGTCCTTTGTGGACTGAACTGAATGTGTCATTCTGTCCTTTGTAGACTGTGGACTGAACTGAGTGTTTGTGTCATTCTCAGACATGCCTACCCCAAAATTTGCTCATCAGGAACAAATGTCTCAGAAATCAGGAACACAGGATTTTTGTCAGGAACAGACAGTTCAAGTGCGTCTGCCTGTTAAGACTGTAATACACATACAATAAATGAACACACAAATTCAATTCAATTCATGTTGCTTATAGTCCAGCCAACTACGAAGAGCCATATCAGGGCTGTTGAACACACAAACATGACCATTTTGCTACATATTATTATTAACAAGGGACTCACCTCTATTTACACTATGTACAAGTGTGATTGATGGATTTGAAAATCAAGCAGATGTCGGAGACCTGTAGTAGGCACTCTTGAAGTCTGCAAGGTCTTTCTGTCCGTAGGTTCTCTCCAGACAATCTCCAGGCCTGGATTTCACCACCAGCAGAGCTTCAAGAGTGTCATGTCCCAGCTTGCTCCTGGACTCTGTCTGGTTTTTTCCTCACCAAGGAGAAAATCCGCTCACAATGGGCTGATGAATGAGGAATGGCGAGCAGAGACAACATCAGCCTTGGAAGCAACTTGAAGATGGGCTGTCCATCCTCTTATCAATTTCCCTATCTTGGCCCAGGTAGTGTCCACTCTGTCTTCAATGCACTGCTGAATGTCAGTGCACTGGTACTGTGCAAATTCCAGGCGCACATCAGCAGTTGTCACTTCATCTGGCAGAAGCTTAGGGAATCTCTGGATGAAGAACTCAATAGAGGAAAAGTTAACATCCATCTGCTTGACAGGATCCAAAACTTGTGCATGCTCCAGGACTTTGTCTGAGATGGGCAGCTTGGTCTTGATGTATTTGCAGGAGGTCTGGAAAAATTTTCTGGCATTCTCAAAGAACTCCAGCTTCCTCTCGTCTCTCAACTTAGCTTCTTGGAGAAAATCAGTTGCTGCCTGTCCAATCAACAGCTCGGTGTCGTCTTTAAGATGGTGTTTAGTTTCGAAGTCTACATCCTGTACAAGCTTGTACAGCATAGCAGAGGGTTTCACGAAACGAACGAGCAGCTTTCTCAAAAATCCTTCAAGGCGTTTCTTCAAGACATGGATTTTGGGTTGTTCTGACTGCAATTCTGTATTTATCTCATTGAAAGGCTTCAGAACATCCAACAAGAAGAGGCAGTACAGCTTATTGGTTCTGGACTGGAACAACTTTCGTAATCTCCCGGTCCGCTCCACTTCAGCCGATCCTCCTGCATTTTTCTCTTCTTGCTTGAAGAAATCATACAAGACTTCCCAGTTGTCCAGAAGCCTTGGCAAGCAGTTAGATATGCTCAGCCATCTGGTGGAAACATGCTTGAGGATCTTGGCCTGCTTCACTTCATGGTAGAGCTGGATGTCTTTCAAAGCTGCCTGTCTTTTGCTACTCTTGTCAAGGTAATAATAGACATCAATTAGCAGCTGGTCTATGTTCAGTGGCAAGCAGGCTGCACCTGCACACACACACACACACACCATGAAAACATGCTGTTGCCAGATATAAAAAACAAGCGGCAAAGCCTACAAGGCTCACATGTTCCCTTTAACTAAATGACCTTTGACCTCTTAATTTGAATAGTGATATCTTCATATGAGGATGGCTAGAAAGGTCATGTGAATATCTACTGTGGTGCCAAATTTGGTTTCTCTGTCATTCATGGTTGCTGAGAAAATGGCAATGTTAAAGTTTCCACAGACGGCCATCCATCCATCCATCCGGCCGGACAGCAGCCGGTCAGACAACCAAACGCGCACGATAACAATAGTCTCACTTCGTGAGCCTAAAAATAAATAAAAAAATAATTAAAACAAAACTCTGATATTTCACATTGCTTTAGCAAGACCATAACATTAACACAGCAATATTGAAAATAACAAATTTTCTCAATACATAAGTTAATATTTCATTTATAAATAGAACTGAAAATAGACTATATCACAGAGAGAGAGAGAGAGAGAGAGAGAGAGCGCGCAGAGTTCTTTCTTTGCTTCTTGCTAACACCTACCTTTTTCAGCAGCAATGTGTATCAGATGGCAAACACATCCTGAGAGGTAAGCAGCAGGATGTTGCCTCAAGAGACAGCCGTAGACACCCTTGTTTGTTCCCGTCATGACATTGGCGTTGTCGGAACCAAAGGCCAGGCAGTTGTCCCATGGAATGTTGTGCACTCTAAACTCATTGTCAATGAGTCCAAAGATCTTTTCACCTGAAACACAATTTCATAGGGCTGGGTGAAAACAGCAAACAGAATAATCAAACCTTATCATGGGGATAAAATGTATGTTTAGTTCCCCAGCTTATCACTCTAGAAGTGCTAATCATTCTGATACACTCTCCCACAAACTGTCTCACCACAGCAAGACAGCACACTTGGATGGAAGATCACATACTTTATGGCAGTTTTTTTTTAATTGCCTGCCATTTAGGCAGCCACACTCCAACCTCAGCTGATAGAAATGAATGAAATTTTTAGCACAGGAAAATGTGTGTGTGTCAGTGTATTCATGTGTGAGCATAAGTATGTGCACTTGACAATATTTATTTATCATAAATGGACAACTTTGCAACATCATTTCATGATTTCTGATTACAATGAGCTGCATGCTAACACGTTAAAGAATTCAAAATATTAATCACATAGTGCTGGAAAAAGATCAGTATGCACATTAACACCTGACTGTATAAAACTTTGACAAAATATGTCATATGAAAAAAATTAACAGAGAAAGAGAGAGAGAGAGAGTGTGTGTGTGTACATTGAGAGAATAGAAAAACTTACCAGTGGCAGATCCTTCACAAGCTGGCACAGCAAGAACTTCAGACCGCACCTGCATGGAGTTTGCATCGTAAGTTCGAACGACCAGTGGAAACAGCTTGGTGCTGCCAGCATCGTTGCTCCCATCGGTGGAGATAGTGAAAGGATGGCTTTTCATGCGGTCGGCCAGCTTCAAAGACTCCTTCGCCGCCATTTCTTTTACAATCACCATTGCTTTACTCCTCCCACACTGGAACTGTTTGGCCGTCTCCGAGTCCTTAAACATCCGTTTGAAGACTTTGGTCAACTTGTCGCAAGCTGTGAATGGCAGATTCAGCTCGGTAACCAAATCCACCAGCATCGTCTCTGCTTCAATGAGGCCGTTGTCTGATGATTTAGTGGATGAAGAACTCAAAGTGAAAAATCCTGATATTTTCAGGCATTTGCCCACTTCTTTGGCTTTGCTCTTATACTCGGCATGTTTTTTCGATTCGATGTGCCGACGGCAGTCGACCTTTCCACCATGAGCGACGGAAAAGTCACACTTGCACACGGAGCAAAATCCGAATGTTTGCCCCTTCTGTCCAGGTCTTAAACAGGGCCACTTCTCGGAATAATCCGTTTTGAAAGCCTGCATTCGTCGTGGTTTTTTCACATCCCGTGGTGGAGTTTCAGAATGATCTTCAGACGAACCACACTGATCGCTTTGCTTCCTCTTGCTGGCCATTTTGAAACTTGAATGCCTGCACCTACTAGGCCTAGGCCTAGCACAGCCAGCGAGCTTGAAGGGAAGTGAAGTGAAGTGGGTCAACCAATCAGAAAACTTGGTTTACAAAGCGTTTCCCATTGCGCATGCTCGAACTCACACTTGGTGAAGGCAAGCCAAAATTCCCCCCCCCATGAAATTTTCCACGGCGATTTTTTTTCTCCGGAGCATACTTTCGATAACCGTACTTTCCGGACTAAGGGGATATTTTAACTTAGATCCGGATCAAATACGGCTGCTCAGGAACGGTAGGCAACTCTGCATTCTGTCCTTTGTAGACTGTGGACTGAACTGAGTGTTTGTGTCGTTCTGTCCTTTGTAGACTGTGGACTGAACTGAGTGTTTGTGTCGTTCTGTCCTTTGTAGACTGGACTGAACTGAGTGTTTGTGTCGTTCTGTCCTTTGTAGACTGGACTGAACTGAGTGTTTGTGTCGTTCTGTCCTTTGTAGACTGTGGACTGAACTGAGTGTTTGTGTCATTCTGTCCTTTGTAGACTGTGGACTGAACTGAGTGTTTGTGTCATTCTGTCCTTTGTAGACTGTGGACTGAACTGAGTGTCATTCTGTCCTTTGTAGACTGTGGACTGAACTGAGTGTTTGTGTCGTTCTGTCCTTTGTAGACTGTGGACTGAACTGAGTGTTTGTGTCGTTCTGTCCTTTGTAGACTGTGGACTGAACTGAGTGTGTCGTTCTGTCCTTTGTAGACTGTGGACTGAACTGAGTGTTTGTGTCGTTCTGTCCTTTGTAGACTGTGGACTGAACTGAATGTTTGTGTCATTCTGACCTTTGTAGACTGTGGACTGAACTGAATGTTTGTGTCATTCTGTCCTTTGTGGACTGAACTGAATGTTTGTGTCATTCTGACCTTTGTAGACTGTGGACTGAACTGCTCAAGAACTACTACAATTTTTTGTCAGTACATCGAAGGACTAAAAATCACATGTCAATTTTTTTTCTTGGAAAACCATTTACTCCCCCCCCCCCCCCCCTTTCCTCATGAGCAAGCTGTTAAATGACATTGTAGTTCAGATCTATCGTGGGCAATATAGGCAAATGCTTGTATAAAGATGCATACTCAAAGAGAAAAAAAACAAATACGTGCATGCAAGCACACATATACTTTTCTGTTGGACTGTTGTTTCAGTGTATTGATGGACAAACACCGCACGCTACCACTGTTCAGCTATGAAATGCATGCATATAGTATGGCTGTATGGCTTCCAGATGCTGCAAGCAGCATTCTGATATTAGACGCCTTGTGAATGACGTATAACTATCACTACTTTCCTTTCAGCTCGGTGATGTGAAGTGCAGAAAAGAATAGTCATTGATGCTGCTAAAGGCTGAGAAAACTGATCTGAGAAATGACTTCTAAAAAGAAACCATGCTATAATAATGAAAAATGCCAAATCTCATATTCCACTTCTGTGAAAGTTGCAATTTCATTTGTTAGTTTTTGTGTTTCTGGCTTGTTTCATGAAATATGAGAATGAGAAAGAGGTTTTAATTTGTTTAAATTAAAAACCATGTATATTTTATTTTCGATAAGCAAGATCGGATTTACTGGCCTTGAGTTAACAATAATCAAGGTGCAAGTTCTAACAAAAGCAAAGTGAGAAAGCAAATGAACAATGAGAAAGTAAACCAAAAAAACCCCAGCAGCAATGCAAGTTCACCTATGTTGCCTGAGAACTTTAGTCAAAAGGAAGAGAATGAACAGTGTTTCAGTAATGGAATAAGAAAATTAAAAATTTTGAATGAAATTTTAGACAGCTTTTAATAATTTAGCAGCATCTGTGACAGGATTGTTTTATTTTATTCAGTATTGGCTTTGGGTCAAAAAGTCACGTACACATCTGATCGTCACAGTTGGTATATATTTGACTAATATTGCTTTTGATTGATCTGTTATTAAAAGTGGATTACCAGCATCGTCAGCTTTGATTCGACCAGTATGTCAACAGGCAAGACGCATTGTTGATTGATTGCACTACTATCTTGATTTGATAGGGACATGTACAGTTGACAAGCAGTCGCGCTGTCTTGGTGCATATTCAAATTGGGATGTGTTGACCTGTCTTGGCATTGGTCATACAGGTGTTTGTAGCTGTCTAAATGGACATGGGCAAGAGAAATGTTTACCCTTTGCGTTGCGTTGTTTGATTTATGGTTAAAAAGAAAACCAGAAGGAAGTAGGAGCCGTCATGAATTAACTGAAAAGCTAAAGTTGGAGGAATTAGATGTCTTTTGAGCATTTGTTTAGGAGACTGCCAACGGTGGTCACGTGCACTTTAGATTACATTGAACACAGAGTGCTGCTCTATCACAGCATGTTGTAACTGTCGAACTATGCAGCTAGTTTTAGAAAGCAGTCGTTGCCATGGTAGGCAGAAATAATGACAGCAGCATAAGGGTTGTTTTTGTTTTTTGTTAAATGGCTGCTTTAGAAAAATGCCCTTGTACTCGGCCATGGTTTCCTCTATATCCTGCTTTTGTTCACAGATCATTTTCATTGTACATTTCTGTAGTGTTAGTTGAAGTGTATAGTGATGAATGACGGATGTTGGGGAACAGACTGAAGAGTTTCAGGCAGGAGTTGTTGAGACACTCAAGTGTACAGAGTGGTCTGTGATATGGAAGACTGAACAGAGCACCTAACATCGGGTACAAGTGTGTTCTATTTAGGATGTGTACAGACATGATAAAATGGCACCTTCGTCGTCGTCTCCTGTGTAGTGTGTGCATGTGTTTACAAAGCAAAAGGCAGGCAGGCAGGACGGGGCACAGGTCACTTGAAATTTGTGCATAATGGTTGTGGCAGCAAACAGTGTACATACAGTAGTTACGTCCCCTTCCAGCTGAAGCGATGTCACGAGGTGGGATACACTTTAAACTCTTCCTAAATTGTACAGTTTGTTACGCCCAGTTCCCATCTCTGTGTGCAGAGCTTAGTGGACATACTATTTAATGAAAAGCTTTCATTATGTGCATTAGTTTGTGTTGTACTTATTTGTCTGTTGGCTTGTTGACTAGAACATAGTTGGTTAATGTCGTGCAACACCGTTGATCTGACTGGTGTGTGTATGTGTGTTCAAGAGCTCTGATAGAACTGATTTCACAGTATCTTGTCTGTATCATAGTCATAGCCTGTGTGTGAGCTCTGATAGAACTGATGTCACAGTATCTTGTCTGTATCATAGTCATAGCCTGTGTGTGAGCTCTGATAGAACTGATGTCACAGTGTCTTGTCTGTATCATAGTCATAGCCTGTGTGTGAGCTCTGATAGAACTGATGTCACAGTGTCTTGTCTGTATCATAGTCATAGCCTGTGTGTGAGCTCTGATAGAACTGATGTCACAGTGTCTTGTCTGTATCATAGTCATAGCCTGTGTGTGTAGTCCCAACCATCCTGAGGTATGCAGGGCTGTTGTTGCAGCTTTAGGGTTAAAATGGTGTTTGGTTGTCCTGTGCTCTGCACAGCTGGAAGTGAATTATAATACATGTGAATTCCATGGCAGCTTGCCTGGAAGGGGTATACTTGTCTAAATTGTCGTCGTAATTTTTATTTGTGGTACAGTGTTTGTATGGAGAGCATGATTTAGACATGATTTTAAATATGTGAACTGGTTACTTTACACTATGATTGTCGCCCACAGCAGAACTGTTGGCAAAATTTCTTCATGTAATTGGGACTGGTCTCAGTTTTTGTTTTTCTGAAAATGATCGTATATGTGTATCAAATGATTGTATATGTGTATCAGAATTGTTCATCGTGGGCGGTGTGTGTGCAAGTACGCCCCTAATGAAATTTTCCAGAGCTGCAGTTATCAAATATATATTCAGTAATTGATATTTGTCAGGTGTTCATTGATTCAGTATATTATTTACAAGTTCTAGTGCTGGTGTTGATGGATGTCTTGAAACATTTAAGGAGTTGTAGCAGAAATCTTGTTTGTGGTAGCAGAACTGATGTCCAACACCGACTGTTTTCTTACGTTTTTGTTCATGTGGTGGTGATGTTGAAAGTGCAGAGTTCAAACTTCTACACGTCTTGCTGTTGTTAGATAAGTCATGCTGAATATTTTCCAATGCCGAGTTCTTTCTGCTTTGAAGACACTAAAACTCTCCCACAGTTGATCATTAGGTTGCTTTTTGTTGAAAGATGTGCTGCTGTTTCAGTGTTAGTCGGAAGTCTTGAAATTCTTGTTGCAGCCGTTTTTTTCATCCAAGTCCACTTCTGTTTCTGTAGCTCTGCTGTTGTCAAGTTTCACTGGTTGATGGGTTTTGCCTGTTAAACTGGGAATGGATGATTCGTACTGCGTTTGTTTCTGGACTTGCAAGTTTGTCTTTTAGAAGGAAAACTGTACAAGTAAGAAGAAAATTGAAAAGGAAAAAAATAAAAGGTGGAAAAAACCACCTTGCATAATTGAGTTGTCAAGAGAACTTTTTTTCTTTAGTTTAAAGTTAATCTGCCCCTGGTTTTCCCACCACCATTTCTGCACTTTTTTTTTTCTTAATACATGGGATATTTAACATTTTGTGTGCTTTTTTGTTTTGTTTTTCTTGATCATTTTCAGTTTGAAATAAATGTTTGTGTCATTCAAGGTGTTCTCTGTGTGGTATGCTGTTCATTGTGGTTCTTTCTTTTTATTTGGGGTTCCTGCTTGTCAGACAATCTGACATTGTCCCCATCACCTCGGAGCTTAATCTAGGATTTTTGAAAAAAAGGGGGCAGTCCCCCCTCGTATAAAAATATAGTTGCGGTTTCTTCATGATCTTCTCCACCCTCACATGGCACAGAATCTTTTCTTTTCACTTTTCCTCCACGAAAGTCGAAGTTGAAGTTGAATAGGGTGGGTGCACGCTTCATTTTGGAAAATATCCAATATGGCACCTCAAACTCTGGCAACTTCTCGTCTGTGATCGAGATGGAGGAGATGACCGCCGCCGATTGGTTGATTTACACTAACAGCCTATGAAATGTTGAGAAATCGTTCGCTCCTGCTCGGCGCTAGTTTCAGTTTTTCAAGCAGTCGACAAACGAGCTCCTGCAACGATCAGTGAACAGGGCGGGCAATTTTGCAACTGTGCAGGAGTCTGCCCGCATTAAGACTTGATAATTGCGGGAAGGAACAGATTTTCGGGGGATTGTACCAATCCCGCGCTCTACATTAAGCTCTGTCACCCGTTAGAAATAAAACGGTTGCAAGATGGTGGAGTGGCTGCAGTCAATGTGCCTTACAGATTCTTGACATTAAAAGCAGCCAGCATTCCTATACTAACCTGCATGGTCGGACTCGCCACTGTTGAATCCTTAGTGATGATTCTATAAAGGAAACGGTTCTGATGAATTGTGGTCAGTATGAAACTTGTAACTTCAAAAAAGGCATATGGATGAACAACAATAAACCCGAACATGGAGCAATTCCATTGCCATGATTATTGCCTGAATCCGTCATGCACTTGTAAGTAAACCATTTGCCTCTACTGGTTTCAAATGACAAAAAGAAAAATTAGTGACCCTGTATTATCACATTTCTCCCGTTTCAAACGGACGTGAACATTAGGCATCATATAGTATGCCACAACAAACTGATGTGAGCTGTATTTGCTACAAAAAGCTCCATTTGGTCAAAATTTCATGGTCAAAATTTCATGGTCAAAATGGTGAACCGGAGCCAACAAACTGATAATTTCTTGCAAAACATAACATGGAAGAATACAGGAACAATCTTCACAATACCATCCTTTCACTGCCATGTGCTTGCTCAGACACACACAAAGCTTCATACATTTATTTCCTGACAACTGTGTACACTCTGCCTCACTGATACATACAAATAACAAAGACTCCTGCATCATCAATATTTACACGCCTCTATAAAAGAAAACGCATGTACAAAGGTCCATAGACATATTAGACACGCGTATATATATATATATAAGTATATATAATCCATCACATAACGTACTTCAGTGAGGAAGATTTGTGTCCCCTACAAGAAAGTCTTATGTAGGATGTTGCACAGATGAGACTTGAGAGGAAGGACATTGCTGCAAAAAGAACGGGTTTGCATCATTTCAACATGCATGTGTCTATGATTCCATGTATGAATCGAGCAGACATGAGTGGGATGCACTGAAAAAGCTGTCCCTGCCAGAATGCATCCAGACTCCCAATATATCTGCAACGCCAATTTTTTTTTTTTTTCCCCCTCAGAAACTTCTTAACCACTCGTCCCCTAACTCACAGGGCTTTACATCTCCACTCACACAAATGCACACGCGTGCACACACACCTAGAGTGAAACCTGATGCACTGAAATGATGAACGCTACTAGCCACAGACATTCAAGACCAACTGTAGACAAAATTTGAAATGGTACATCTTGCCCATCACCCATGCCCACCAACTATAGCATTGATCTTTTGACGGACACTAGAAAAGCATAACAAATGGTACAAAAATAGGGTATAATCCGAGGACTCCACTTGCTGTGCAATAGAAGCAAAAAAGATCGCGTCTGCAGAGGGATGGCAGCAACTGCAAGGTGCCAGGTTTTGAAGAAATGGGTCCTATACGCAAGCTCCACCCCACCCATCCGACTTTAGAAGTATGCACACATGTACACAGAGCAATGAATGAAATGATGAAACCTGAAAAAATATTAATACTGGATACTGTTGGTTTATTGTTGGTGGTACGATATGGTCTTTCTTCTTGTACAGGGTCTTATCATGTTGAAAATCGACAAAGCTGATTGTGCGGTTCCCTCCAAGTTATGACACAGAAACAAAAAAACTTTTTTTTTTTAATTCATCTTGTATGGATAACAATGGTTTAGAATTTATAGTTGTGCAAGTCTTGTACACCAAAGGTTGAAGTGATACAAAATTCAACAGTACAAATGTATTAATTTGGAAGTGGTGTGGGATAAAAAAAAAAATCTAAAATATAATACAAAAAAATAATTAACTGGCAATGATCATATAAATAACCAAAGAAGAGAAATGTTCTCTGAAAATGACCATCTAACAGAGGTGATGATAGGTGGAAACAATCGTAACAAACAACCCACCTTGTTCACATTCCTACTCCCCACAGGTGGAACGAAAAAGGGGCGGGGGAAAAAAATCAACTCCCTCAGCGTCCTCCTTATTCATAATTTTCTTCTTTTAGAATAAGGGAGGTGATGAATGTTGGTTTGGGGTAGGGGAAAATAAATGAGAAGTGTCTTTGCCACCTGAGCAAGACAGCTGTGAACAAGATTAATGGTTGCAAAAACCTTATACTCGAGAGTCATAGTCAATAAATACACAGCTCACCAAGAATTTCCACTTTTTTTTCCCCTCTAGCTTTAAAAATACTTTTTGTTGTTCTTATCACCGAGAATTACTTTATGGGAGGCGAGGGAAGGGGGTCTATTAAGAATGTTTTCCAACCACCATCAAAATGCTGAAACGTATACAAATAGGAAAAAAAAACAACCCAAATGGGAGAAACCACCACCCCCTCCTTTCCTTTGCTTCCCTCAGACCACCCCCCTTCCCCTGGTCATTACTCTGGCCTCTTCCCTTCCCTTGTTCACTCACTGCTCCTCCTCCCCTTCCATTCCCCACCTCCAGTCCATCTCCCTCTCTCCCTCTATATTCAATGGGGAACAATTGAAAATACCAGTTGTTGCCCCCTTCTACAAACTGTCACAGTACCACCAAATAAAAAATGAGGTAAGATTTCACCACATAATTTTAGTCCACCATATACTTCGTTTACACAAAAAGAAGTCTCTGTGATATCATTCAAGAGCAACCCCTTCTCCCTTCTCAATCCATTAGACCATGTATTAACATAACAGCTGCACATAACAAAGAGATCATCACCTGATTCATACAACAACAGTGACAGAAAAGAAATGCCAAAAACATCAAATCAATTTGAAAAGAAAAGGGGAAAAAAAATCAACAAAAAACTTTAATAAAAATAAAACCATTAAAAAAAAACAACTTAAGAGAACAGTAAAAAAAAAAATCAGCTTCAATACTTATCTTGCTGACACTACCAACTGCTTGGCCAAATTGTTTCCACGCCAGACTGGTTGTTCTTCAACGTTTGTAAAAAAAAAAAATTAAAAAACTCTGGGGTAATAGTTTCTGTGAATCAGGTAGCATTAGTAACAACAAAAAAAAAAAAAAAAAAAAGAGCAAAACATGAATGCCATTCTCTCCATGCAACACAACTCTCCCTTCCCACCTTCACCCTTCCGGCTACTGATGGAATGTCAACATGTATCAAGGACAAAACAAATCACAAAAAGTCTATGTGTGTCACACCATAAACATCAAATTTTAAAACTGTACACGTATACTCACACAATGCATAAAAAATATTTTAAAAGATCTCATACCCACACGCTTGCACATCCAAAACCACCAAGTACATGTTCGCCCTAACAGCAACAGAATGTCCCGCACTATATTACACGGCTCTACGCCCCGACACCCAACGTGTCATCTGGTGACCTTGGGGCCAGTAAAGACCTAGGAACAGCAGCGCTTCTACCTGACCCTCTTTATCATGATTCTGGACCGCTACGCAGACTACAGCCACAGATAAACACAGACTTGGAAAGTCTCCAGCCACAGATGAACAGACTTGGAAAGTCTCAACGACAGCCACCATCTCTCTAAGTCTGGTTTCTACAAAAGCATTTTGAAGATCAGAAAAACAAAAATTAAGAGAATTACCAGACCACCCCACATACTCTCAGGGAGAGAAAAAACCCCACAAGAAACAGTGATCCTGCAGTCTAATGTCATCCGCCCTAACTCTGTGGATGCCTGTGTTCTGTCTCTCACTCCGATGAAAATTCCATTCCAATGGATCAGTGCACATTCTACTCGGACTCATCTTAAAGATTTTCAGCTGGTAAAATGCTGTTGTTGCTTTTTAAACCTACATGACATGCATTGTTTGTTTCTGTTGAAAAGATACTGCAGTCACAGGAACAGTTTGCCTCTAATGTGTTACATCAGCACTTAAAAAATTGGAACTTATCCCACCTGTCGATTATTTTCATGAAAATTCACAAGCATTAATTACTAGGAACATCACCACCCCCTCTCCCTGAAAAAAGGAAACCCCACACTGAGAAACAGAAACAGGAGATGAGAATGACAGAACTGAATGAAGAGGGTTGAGAAAAACAGGATGAGAAAAACAGGCTACGACAGACCAAACGTTTATAACAAACCATCTCGGCTAATTTCTGGAGCTGCCAACCTACCTCATTTTTCAACATCCTTTTAAACCTGACTTTTACAAGCTGTCAAGAAATAAAATAGCTTCAAATTACTAAACACTTGGTCACGAGTTTGCTGTGAAAAAGCAGGCAACACCCTGAAGGTTGCCTGCCTTTCTAACTGTACATAGAAATAAAAAAAAAAAGAAATAGAGAAAAACAAAAACAAGTTTCCAAGACATTTGTTATCCGATGCCACTCTGAAGAAGGAACTCTGAGGTAGCTAAGAAAAAAAAAAAGATGGCTCAGAATTGATGAACAAAACAAGACACAAACCAAAAAGTGTGGTCCAAGAAATCGAATAAAAAACAAACTGTATTTCTTCTCCTTTACATTTAGTTATAAAACATCTGCCATAACTTGAGTAATTTACTCTGAACAGTCGACAGCAAGACTGATGAAATCGCGACTCCTCAAGAAAATACCAAGTTCCACTGTGAATGCTCTGAACGAGCAGAGCTCTTCAGTTGGCCAACCAATTGCTCCCTTATCTATGATCAAGCACAAGCATCACTGCACCAATATGTGTCACTGTCCACTGAAATCAACATTGAATGTGTATGCTTTTTCCTAAAATAACAGAAATCTACAAAAATTCCCAGTAGTGCTAGCATTGTAGATGAACTGCTGAAGGGCCAGTCTTCCACACACCCCTGACTACCATGGCGACACACACAGAAGATAATGTCATGACCGTCAGTCCACGCTGCTAAAAAAAGGAGCACCAACAATGTATCCAACATTATCTCATCTGTATATAAAAAAAAGGTTACAAGTATAAATAGAACACAATTATACATCATAGGGTGCATGAGTTTTGCAAAGAATGTTATGGAACAGTTTGGGCGGATGAACTGGGAGACGATGGGGTGGGGGAAAGGCATGAGTAATGGAGTGTGGGGGCAGATTTGGGGGGGGGGGGGGAACAGACATTATTTTGGTCACACAATGCGATGATGTCCAGAAACAGAACCACCCCATCAGCGACTCCCACAGTGCATCAGGATTGTGTAAGATAGGATTAAAATGCAACATCCAGTGTATACCACAATGAAAAAAAAAAGAGACGGGCACCCCCCCCCCCTCCCCCCAAGTCTGCAGGCCCAAACACCACCCTACATTCTCATCATGAATCACACTCCCTCCCCAACCCCTCCCTCCCCAACTGAACACATCACATTACCAAAGGGCCAGTCGCTGACCAGAACCCCACCCCTGCCCCCCAATCCTTTTCCCACTTTTTGATACAAGTCCACATTGAACAGCCCTCTCTCTTGTCATCATCATTAAAATGTCAGGGGGCCACTGAAGAACTCCAGTTTATGGGATAATGAAGCTGGTCTGGGACAGGTGTGTGGTGGAGGGGTGGGTGGGGGTGAGGTGGGGGTCAGGTTCCACCGCAGCCTCCATGCTGTCATATGCTTCCTTCCCTTCCTCAGTCTGGTGCCAGAGTCAGACCGCTGACCATAGTGCATAGCCAAGACTTACTTCCCCCTGACCCGCAGTGTACCACTGGATGACCGGAGGCTTACAGCTGGACAACTAGCTTTCCTCGTTCTGGCGCAGTGCAGTCGACACCAACGAGGATCAGCAGAGGTCTGGCTCCACACAATGTGATACAGGTCTGAAACAAATCAGGCAGCAGGCCGACGGGCGGCAGCGTCCAGCAAAAGACCCGAGGAGGAGGGGATGTACATCGGCACACATCAGGCCATCGTGAGCGTCACCGGTTCTTTCCATAGTTCCCCTGACGCAGCAAAGCAGTGAGTGTCCATACATTAGCAAGTGAGTGATTTGACAGCATCGCCTACGCCCCTGGGGTGCTTCCAGTCTCTGAACGGCATTCGAGGGAGTGGAGGACTGCCGGGTGAACCGATTCAGAATGTCACCGTTACACACTGGACCAGTACCAAGCCCTCACCCACTCAACCCTACTCACTGAGGCAGTGTCCTCACAACATCTGATGGCAAAAATCACATTCCGTGGCAGAAGTGAGCAGGCCGCTCACCCTTTCATTTGGCCATGTCAGAGCACTTTCAAAAAAGTGAGCGAGCAGATTGTTCACCACCACTGAGGCTGAAGCCACACCCTACCAGGGCAGAGGTGAGGCCAAGATGCAGAAGAGAAAGTTGAAGAGAGAGGTAAACAGTTGACGACAAATGACGACGACAGAGGTAAGGCAGAGAGAAGCAGTGTCCAGTCGTCCCTGATGGAGGTGTGGGCTTAGCACTCCCATCCACTGACCAACACTACACGCCTTACCCCTCATGGCCGATGGAACCTGCAACACAGTCAACAGTTTTCATGATACCACTGGAAGAACAGGTTACAGACAGAAAGAAATGTGCCGCTGTGCATGAGTTTGACAGGGTACAGTACATGATTTAAAAAAGATTTGCATAAAGACAAAAAATTCATTCTTTTCATCAGTTCTTCAATGATAATGGAAGGAGCACACATCATAAGTCCATGATTGAAACAACTCTTGAAAGAGCTAATCACTCCGGTCATAATACGCACACACACACATGCGCACATGTATACACACACACACACACACTGGGAAGTACTGACCTGGTCAGGTGTCTGCTTTCTTCATGCACGTCCATTTCCTTACTCTTGAACTCATTCAGCTCTTTGCGAATCACCGCCTGCACACACAGATATGGGAAACATATTCCTTTTGTTTCATCTTTGTCCCCTACCCCCATACCTCTCTTAACAGCTCAGAGCAGCGTGTTAAGGGAAATGCATCCTACGCCCTTAATGATATTAATTTGTTCCTACCACCTACAACACCTGTCTTACCACCTCAAATCAGTATGGTCAGAACACATCCTACCCCTTTAACTCTTTCTATACCAAGGACTGCACATCCAGTCCTTACGTTTACAACCTTTGTATACTAAGAACCGCATATGCGGTCCAAAGCTTTGGAATTTTTCTCCGAAGTGAGCAAACCTTTTGTACTAAACTACTTGTTACAGATAGCTCCTGCATACTAATTAGAGTGCAGGCATATTGGTACTTAGGCTTTGCAAGCTGAATGCTCGCTAGCAGACGCTTTTCACACCAGGTCACCAGCTCCGTTTGGCTTGACATGGCAAAAAGGCGTCGTCTGCTACTCCGTCAAGCATGCGTGGTGAAAGACACACTACCAATCGCCGTAAAATGTGACTGTGAATTGTTGCAAGCAGCTGAATAATTTCATGGCATAAAACTAGTTAATGTGAATTTTTTGTTCATAGGGTGTGTACCACCCCTATTTTTACATGACACAAAATCTCATTTTCTTTTTCATGCATACTGTATTATCAAAGAAATACAAAAATTACTTTGCTATATTGTTTGTGATTTCTCAATCATTTATAATATATATAACTTGAAAAAAATCACAATTCTGTGTTCATTCATTCTTTTTTTTTTAATGATTTTTTTTTGAAAATATACATAGAAATGGTCAGTTTGGGGGGCGGAGAGGGGGGGTAACGGGAGATAATAGATAGTATAGAATGTGTTAATCATCTCCGACTCAACCCCCCTACACACACACATGCCTTATCACATCAAACCAGAATCTTGTGGGAAAAATGTTTTTCTTCCTCCTTCATCTTGTCCCCCCCCCCCCCCCCCCCCCCATCTCACACCACTATGTTATGGGAATGCTTTCTACCCATTTTATCATCTTCGCCCCTTCCCCTTGATACCAGTCTCACTACTCCTCACCATCCTGCTGTGGGAACAAATCCTACTCTTTTAATCCTCTTTCCCCCTTCTTGCCCTCCTCCCTGTCTTACCACCTCACACCAGCATGTTGTAAGGAACACATCTCATCCTCTTGATCGTCTTTGTCCTGACCCCCACCCCTCCTCCCTGTCTTACCACCTCACACCAGCATGTTGTAAGGAATACATCTCATCCTCTTGATCGTCTTTGTCCTGACCCCCACCCCTCCTCCCCGTCTTACCACCTCACACAGCATGTTGTAAGGAATACATCTCATCCTCTTGATCGTCTTTGTCCTGACCCCACCCCTCTCCCCGTCTTACCACCTCACACCAGCATGTTGTAAGGAATACATCTCATCCTCTTGATCGTCTTTGTCCTGACCCCCACCCCTCCTCCCTGTCTTACCACCTCACACCAGCATGTTGTAAGGAATACATCTCATCCTCTTGATCGTCTTTGTCCTGACCCCCACCCCTCCTCCCTGTCTTACCACCTCACACCAGCATGTTGTAAGGAATACATCTCATCCTCTTGATCGTCTTTGTCCTGACCCCCACCCCTCCTCCCTGTCTTACCACCTCACACCAGCATGTTGTAAGGAACACATCTCATCCTCTTGATCGTCTTTGTCCTGACCCCCACCCCTCCTCCCTGTCTTACCACCTCACACCAGCATGTTGTAAGGAACACATCTCATCCTCTTGATCGTCTTTGTCCTGACCCCCACCCCTCCTCCCTGTCTTACCACCTCACACCAGCATGTTGTAAGGAATACATCTCATCCTCTTGATCGTCTTTGTCCTGACCCCCACCCCTCCTCCCTGTCTTACCACCTCACACCAGCATGTTGTAAGGAACACATCTCATCCTCTTGATCGTCTTTGTCCTGACCCCCACCCCTCCTCCCTGTCTTACCACCTCACACCAGCATGTTGTAAGGAATACATCTCATCCTCTTGATCGTCTTTGTCCTGACCCCCACCCCTCCTCCCCATCTTACCACCTCACACCAGCATGTTGTAAGGAATACATCTCATCCTCTTGATCGTCTTTGTCCTGACCCCCACCCCTCCTCCCTGTCTTACCACCTCACCCCAGTATGTTGTAAGGAATACATCTCATCCTCTTGATCGTCTATTTGTCACTGAGATAAGAAATCGGCGAAGCACCTTCAGAGATATTCCATAAAGAAGAAAAGCTGTTTTGGGCCATTATAGCCATTAGTAATAGCTATTCTAGTAAAATAAAACATTGGGCATCATCTGTGACCCATAATGAACATACCAACAAATTTTCAGAAAGATCGGCCCAGAAGTTTTGTCTGGAGCGAGTCGAACACATTTTGACCACAGACAGCTGACAGCATTTCTTTGTTCCCATTGTAAAGTACTCCCTGTTCTATAAGAACTGGGAGTACAAAAAAAAAAGGGGGGGGGGGGGGGGAGACTGTACCCAACAGTGTGTGACACAGAGAGGAAATTTCTGGCACCTAACTTCCAGAAAGCTGGGGTGCTGTTTGTATTAAGAGGGTCTTTTGACACCTCCATGTGAGGTATCCTGTGGGTAGCACCTACAAGGAAGGGGAAACCCAGCAGTGGGAAGACCGGGGGATACCTTGTCTTTGGGGGTCAGCTTGGTCCAGGGTTTGTCAGCTCGGCGGTCATATTCCTGAGCTTCCGTCACCTCAATGTAGTCGTTGAACTTGATGATTTTCCTCTCCTTCAGCTCCTCCACGCTGGGCCGGAAACTCAACTGTGCATAGACAATGACACACGCTGAACTTGGTTGTTGTGTGTGTGTGTGTGCGTGTGTGTGTGTGTGTGTGTGTGTGTGTGTGCGCGCGCGCGCGCGCGCATGCGTGCCTGTGTGTAGTAATACTTTACTGCTGGACCTCAAACAGCAGCTTGACACACACTCTTCATGCTTTTCGTTCCTTCAGTCTGAAATAAATCTGTACTGGTCAGTTCTGACAATCGGTTCTATGTCAAGCTGAAGCGGCCCATGTGCCCTACACAAAGTCAGGTGTATGATCATCATCAATTCACTTTCAAACCCCAGTGCTCCCATGAGTTCCACACAAAAGTTGTCAATGTGACTGTTAATTCCCACAGAAAGTCATGCAGGCAGCCATCCACTCCTGACTTATTTCAATGCAGTCATCCACTTGAGTTCAACCATACAAAAATCATGATCATTCTGATAACACTCATACACACTAATAATGAATACAGATGAAACTATAGAATAAAAAGCTATAAATTAAGCGACCAAATTTTTTCTTCTTCAAACACATATGCAGTGAAATGTACACAGACACATATTATCTCCCTTTATGATTAGACCTGTTCCAGTTGAAGCATTGAGATGCATGCAACAGTTGTGTGGTCAGCAGTAGTAATTTGTCCCCTAACACAGTACGACCACATTGTGAGGCAATATTTCCATACCCAAATGGACATATCAAAGTGCTGTCTGCAACACTGTTCACAAGACTGCATCCTTTATGAACTAGCCCTTTCTCCTCATTCCACCCACCTTTCTGACCAGGAATCGTCGCTTGGCTTCCTTCTCTTTCTCATAATCATCTAGGGACTGACCTGGACAAAAGATACATTCTCAAACTTACAGCTTGACACAACTACCTAAACAGCTGAGAGAGACAAAATCTACATTAAAAAAAATATATATATATATATATATATATAGTCCATACAAGGTAGGCAGCACAAACACACCATTGTGGAACTTACATCTTTATCAGTTTAAAAAGATGCAGATATGAGAAGAAATTTCAGTGATATGTCACATCCATATACACACATTTAGGTACGCTGTCTTTCTTCACGAAACCAGTGCACCATTGCAATGCCAAACTGCTGTGTCAGTTTTTACCCAGAATCAAGACCGATTTCCCTCCCAAATGGGCCATCCACTTGGTTGATGGCACGAACAGTCGGCTGATCTAAACACAGATGAAGGACTTTGATCACAGATAGCCTTCTGGAATCCACACTCAAGGTGTCTGGGGATACACAGGGAAATCTAGCTTGTTTCTCAAAGCACTCTGATTCCTAACTACTGGCCCATCAAGGGCTCACATACACACAGAACACTGCCCGTCTTCCACTACAGGGAAAGGCTGAATGTGGCAGAACACAGTTTAGGTAGATTCATTCAGAGTGCCTGAAAACGTTGACCAACATTTTGGCATCACTTTCAAAACCCAAAAAGAACCCTGAACTTTTTCAAAACTGTTTAAAACATTTTCCCAAAATTAGGAACTTTTAAGAATGATTTTTCAAAGAAGAGAAATCTTGGTGACTGGGGAAGGGGTGGCAGACAAGAATGAAGTTTGTTACATACTGTGCAAGATGTTTCTGTTCTCCAGCTCTTCAAAGGTAGGCCGCAAACTCAAACGCCTGAAAAACACAAGGGGAAAAAGTTAAGTCTCCTTCATCAACACCCAACACCAACTTCTACAGAGTCAAGTTATCACACCACAAAAGGGATCAACTGCCAACAGACGAACCATGTAACAAATAAGCTATTCATGGATTTCCAGGCAGTTTTCACATTTTTGGATATACGAGAGAGAGAGAGAGAGACAGACAGACAGACAGAAAGAGAGAGAGGCAGGGAGTGTGTGTGTGTGTGTGTGTGTGTGTGCGCGCACGCATAAGTTTGCATGTGCAAGAACAAAAGAATCTAAAATGACAGTCCACTACTTGTCTGTCACAGCCACGTAATACCTGATTCAACATACATTGCCGATGTACAATCCTTATAATTATGACTCTGTACAAAGAAATAGAAAATGTGCAAGAGATGGACAGAATACTCAGAGAAAGACAGAGAGAGAACAGGAAGATGGGGAGGGGTGGGGGGAGGGGGAGAGAGAGTGAGATAATCTGAATCAACAAAGCTAAAACCTAGACTTCGGGGGGGGGGCTTTTCTATGCTGCCCTAAGCCACAGGTGAAATTCAAATATGAGAAAAAATCAAGACAGAATGAGAGAGAGAGAGAGAGAGAGAGAGAGAAGAGAGAGAGAGAAGAGAGACAGAGAGAGAGACAGACTGAGAGAGAGACAGAGACAGAGAGAGAGAGAGATAGCAGACCAGAGCCTCTTCTCTAGCAGGTACCTGGTGAGTTTGGATCCTATCTGTTCCCTAGATCTGCCTTTCTCCTCCGTTCAGAATGGGCAGAATATGTTTTTGTCCTCCAGTCCTGCTTGGTGGGCCGGTGCTGAGGAAACGGGCCAGACTGATCCTGACGTGCTACATTTAGCGCTAACGAGCCTGTTGAAACACCGGTGTCACATCTTGATCCAACCAGGGGGTGATCATGAGAATCAAAACAGGCAGAAAACAACAGACTATGTCTATATAATGAAGAAGTGAAGAATTGAAAAGATACACCAGAATCCAGCCAAAAAGTGAAGAAGAAAAAAATCACTTGTATCTATTAACTATCCCCCAATCAGGAACATACTAAGCGTCTCCAGAAATCCCTTGCACGGCTTACCTGTCAAGTCCACCATCCATGTAAGCCTTCTTCAATATTTCTCACAGCCACTGGTACTGGCCCTGATATCAGCCTTCTTCTCTACACTTCCTTGAAATCTGTTCTTCATCAGACATCACAGTCTCTTATGTTTCTTTTTGTCAGAACAAAATCCTTTGGTCGACTTTCCTACAAGGTAAGGGTGCAAACATCTGGAAGCTCCTCTCACACAAGGTAAGGTACAAACATCGGAATGCTCCTCTCACACAAGGTAAGGTACAAACATCTGGAATGCTCCTCTCACACAAGGTAAGGTACAAACATCTGGAATGCTCCTCTCACACAAGGGTAAGGGTACAAACATCTGAATGCTCCTCTCACACAAGGTAAGGGTACAAACATCTGAATGCTCCTCTCACACAAGGGTAAGGTACAAACATCTGAATGCTCCTCTCACACAAGGTAAGGTACAAACATCTGAATGCTCCTCTCACACAAGGTAAGGGTACAAACATCTGGAATGCTCCCTCACACAAGGGTAAGGTACAAACATCTGGAATGCTCCTCACACACAAGGTAAGGGTACAAACATCTGAATGCTCCTCTCACACAAGGTAAGGTACAAACATCTGAATGTTCCTCACACACAAGGGTACAAACATCTGGAATGTCCTCACACACAAGGTAAGGGTACAAACATCTGAATGTTCCTCACACACAAGGTACAAACATCTGGAATCTCCTCTCACACAAGGGTAAGGGTACAAACATCTGGAATGTTCCTCACACACAAGGGTAAGGTACAAACATCTGGAATGTTCCTCACACACAAGGGTAAGGGTACAAACATCTGAATGCTCCTCTCACACAAGGGTACAAACATCTGGAATGCTCCTCACACACAAGGTACAAACATCTGGAATGTTCCTCTCACACAAGGGTAAGGGTACAAACATCTGGAATGTTCCTCTCACACAACAAGGGTAAGGTACAAACATCTGGAATGCCTCTCACACAAGGGTAAGGGTACAAACATCTGGAATGTTCCTCACACACAAGGGTACAAACATCTGAATGTTCCTCACACACAAGGGTAAGGGTACAAACATCTGGAATGTTCCTCACACACAAGGGTACAAACATCTGGAATGCTCCTCTCACACAAGGTAAGGGTACAAACATCTGAATGCTCCTCTCACACAAGGTAAGGGTACAAACATCTGGAATGTTCCTCACACACAAGGGTAAGGTACAAAACATCTGGAATGTTCCTCTCACACAAGGTAAGGGTACAAACATCTGGAATGCTCCTCTCACACAAGGGTAAGGTACAAACATCTGGAATGTTCCTCACACACAAGGTACAAACATCTGGAATGTTCCTCACACACAAGGGTACAAACATCTGAATGCTCCTCTCACACAAGGTAAGGTACAAACATCTGGAATGTTCCTCACACACAAGGGTACAAACATCTGGAATGCTCCTCTCACACAAGGCAAGGTACAAACATCTGGAATGTTCCTCACACACAAGGGTAAGGGTACAAACATCTGAATGTTCCTCACACACAAGGGTACAAACATCTGGAATGTTCCTCACACACAAGGGTACAAACATCTGGAATGTTCCTCTCACACAAGGGTAAGGGTACAAACATCTGGAATGCTCCTTATACCGTTAGGCATTCTCTCTCTGTGGTCTCCTTCAAATCTCCCAACAGAAGACTCATTTTTTAAAAAAAATTTGTTTAGACGGTACCAATGCCTCCCCCACCACCTCCACTCCACTCCCTTTGATCCTCCCTTCATCCCATGTCCTTCCCCCAATCCCAACCCTACCAGGTCCATTTTACATGTTCTGTGTTGTTCATTCTGTGTATGATGTGAGTGTGTGTGTGTGTGTGTGTGTGTGTGTGTGTGTGTGTGTGTGTGTGTGTGTGTGTGTGTGATGTTTGTTGTTGTTTGTTATTCATTCCCTCACTTACTTACTTGTTTGCTTTCTTCAACTGTTTAGTTACCATCTAATACATATCGATGTGAAGCGTTTTGCTTCTTTCAACTGTTTAGTTACCATCTAATACATATCGATGTGAAGCTGTTTTGCTTCTTTCAACTGTTTAGTTACCATCTAATACATATCGATGTGAAGCGTTTTGCTTCTTCAACTGTTTAGTTACCATCTAATACATATCGATGTGAAGCGTTTTGCTTCTTTCAACGTTTAGTTACCATCTAATACATATCGATGTGAAGCGTTTTGCTTCTTTCAACTGTTTAGTTACCATCTAATACATATCGATGTGAGCGTTTTGCTTCTTTCAACTGTTTAGTTACCATCTAATACATATCGATGTGAAGCGTTTTGCTTCTTTCAACTGTTTAGTTACCATCTAATACATATCGATGTGAAGCGTTTCTTTCAACTGTTTAGTTACCATCTAATACATATCGATGTGAAGCGTTTGCTTCTTTCAACTGTTTAGTTACCACTAATACATATCGATGTGAAGCGTTTTGCTTCTTTCAACTGTTTAGTTACCATCTAATACATATCGATGTGAAGCGTTTCTTTCAACTGTTTAGTTACCATCTAATACATATCGATGTGAAGCGTTTTGCTTCTTTCAACTGTTTAGTTACCATCTAATACATATCGATGTGAAGCGTTTTGTTTCTTTCAACTGTTTAGTTACCATCTAATACATATCGATGTGAAGCGTTTTGCTTCTTTCAACTGTTTAGTTACCATCTAATACATATCGAAGTGAAGCTGTTTGCTTCTTTCAACTGTTTTAGTTACCATCTAATACATATCGATGTGAAGCGTTTTGCTTCTTTCAACTGTTTAGTTACCATCTAATACATATCGATGTAAGCTTTTGCTTCTTTCAACTGTTTAGTTACCATCTAATACATATCGATGTAAGCTTTTGCTTCTTTCAACTGTTTAGTTACCATCTAATACATATCGATGTGAAGCGTTTTGCTTCTTTCAACTGTTTAGTTACCATCTAATACATATCGATGTAAGCTTTTGCTTCTTTCAACTGTTTAGTTACCATCTAATACATATCGATGTGAAGCGTTTTGCTTCTTTCAACTGTTTAGTACCATCTAATACATATCGATGTGAACGTTTTGCTTCTTTCAACTGTTTAGTTACCATCTAATACATATCGATGTGAAGCGTTTTGCTTCTTTCAACTGTTTAGTTACCATCTAATACATATCGATGTGAAGCGTTTTGCTTCTTTCAACTGTTTAGTTACCATCTAATACATATCGATGTGAAGCGTTTGCTTCTTTCAACTGTTTAGTTACCATCTAATACATATCGATGTGAAGCGTTTGCTTCTTTCAACTGTTTAGTTACCATCTAATACATATCGATGTGAAGCGTTTTGCTTCTTTCAACTGTTTAGTTACCATCTAATACATATCGATGTGAAGCTTTTGCTTCTTTCAACTGTTTAGTTACCATCTAATACATATCGATGTGAAGCGTTTTGAGCTCCGCAGTCAGGACAAATGGTCGACAAGTTTTAAATGACTCACCCCCAATGACCATGACAGAGCACTGTCCCTTCAATCTGACACTGACCATTCAAAAACCGTGACAGAGCACTGTCCCTTCAATCTGACACTGACCATTCAGATGACCGTGACAGAGTACTGTCCCTTCAATCTGACCATTCAGATGACCGTGACAGAGCACTGTCCCTTCAATCTGACACTGACCATTCAGATGACCGTGACAGAGCACTGTCCCTTCAATGTGACACTGACCATTCAGCAGCCCGGAGCCGCTGGCTCAATACCATGAGCTCAGAAAGCAGCTTACACTGTAGGGATGGTGGCAGTAAGGTGGAGGGGTGGGGGTGGGGGCAGAGGTGTGGGGTGCTGACTTTTTGGAAACCGTACCCCAGATTCATAAAACCACCAGAAGCACTCAAAAAAATTATTTGGTAGTCACATGCCCGTTCGATTAACCCCCCCCCCCCCCCCCCCCCCCTCTATTTTTCAAAAACCCATAGTGTTTGGAAGATTAAAGGGAGGGAATTTTGATTAGGATATAAATCTAGAATGGCCTGGGACAAACCTATTCCAGGGAAACTCTTCTTCAAAGGGAGGGAATCTTTGCCAGGAGGCCAATCTAACAAGGTCAAAGACAAAATGGTGTCATGAAAACATGTCTTCACTGGGAAATGCTCCTTTCGGGAAGTTTAACTGACAGCACGACTGACATTTGGTAAAAAAAACAAAAATTCTGGCTCAAACTCAATCATTCATTTCCTTTCCCCTGACAGTTCACCGACAACTAAGGCGGATTCTCCACCCATCCAGACCTCCTCACCCTTACTAGCCCATTACCCTCAGTGCCTTGCTCAAACATTCATCCCATATCAAAGACAGGGTCTGATTTTTGGCCCACTCTGAAAGATCAGGAAACGAATAAAAACAAACAAACATTTAACTCTTGACTTCCCATAAGAAACAGTGTGTTCTCAGTCCTCTAGCCCATAAGGATTGGCTAGAAATGAGCTAAAAATGAGTATGGTCATTAAAATAATTATATCTTTCTTGTTTGTTGATTGACTGCTTTGAAATTTGGAAGTTTTATGGAAGTGATGTTATTTTTTATACTGAAGCGGTCAAATGTACCCCAAAAAAATTTTGAATGTCAGTATGGTAATTAATTACAGAATAATTAAAAAATGTCAGGTGTGTTCAATAAAGGTTGGAAAAATCAATGTGTGGTGTGTTTGTTAGTAAAACAATGCAGACAGACAGTCACACACATGACCATAGAAACAATACAAGTCAAAGAAAAATGTTAACTGACCTTTATGTAGTCTTGTAATGACGTAATATACAGGTAAGAATCCAAGCACAGAAAATATAAATTGCAGTTCCTTGTACAGTATTTTGCACAGTTCTGTTCACAAAGTCACAGTATAACCACAGAAATAAAGTCACATGTGGTCAATGTTCATGTTCTGCACACAAGGAGTAGGATGATGAGCTTCATATTGCATAATGACAGCGTACACCTGAGGTAAGCACAGGTGGCGAATCTTCATCTGAAATTTCCGATTGTACGTCAGACAATCACTCGTGTGAACTGAACTAACTCCAGTTCCCACACTCGCATCACTCTGCTGATCATCTCCAAGCCCTAGCGCATGCTGGTTGCACAAATCTTCGATAAATTCATCGAAAACATCGTTGTCGATATGTTGGAAAGACGCCATCTTGACCAGAAAATCTTGGGAAAAAACCTTCGTGAAAAAACTTCTTCAAAATCGCAATGTAAACAGCTAGGCTGAAAACCGCGGGCAGAAGGCGGAAGGCGAACGCTTTCTGGATGTCGTTAAACCTTCCTCTCTGCATTAGAGAGTTCTCGCTTCCATAACAACGGCTCCAAATAAGGCATGTCGGTTGTTGCGGTGTGGTGCGGTTTGGGACTGTGCGGCAGTTGCGGAACGGTGCGGTATGGGAAGTCAAGAGTTAACAAGCAAGCTTACAACCTCCCCCACCCCACAAACACCCAAGTGCTGCAAACACACACACACACAGAGAAACAGTGCAGTCTGACATACTCTCTTCATAATCATCTTTGTAATGAATCTCTCCGCTGTCGTCAGAATCGGAGTCATCCCCAGGCAAATTGTCATAGTCAGGCTGTATCTGCTGGGGGTAGGCGGGCGGAGGGGGCGGGGCAAAGTTCTCCTTGTCACCTTCACCAGCACTTCTGAAACACCATTGAAAACAAAAATATTGAACTGCAAGGATACCCACATTGGAAACAGAACTTGTGTCATAAAACATAACTGAACTTAAAAAAACAAACAATGAAAGCTATCATCTGATGACATTTGGTCATAGGATAACCTCCTTCACTGATTACCAATGCGTAATCAGTTCTGAAGAAATTATACAGAAATGTTAAAGAGTCTTCATCTTGCTGAGAATGGAAATGGTTTGATAATTGGTGATTATTCACTAAAATACCTGATTTGCCTCTCTTATTCACCAAAGTATCTTATTTGCTTGAGTACGACTTTGAATATCTTTCTTTCCCCCTAGTATCTTACTTGTCTTTTATGGTATTTGCCCGTTATCTTATTCACCTGAGTATTTCATTCACCCGAGTCTCATATACGTTGCTTGAGTGCATGATTCACCCGAGTGTCTCCGAGTATCTTGACCGTCTCTCTTAGTCTTATTCACCTGGGTATCTTGTTCCTGACTGTCTCTCTTAGTCTTATTCACCTGGCACGGCTGTTCCTTTCCTGCCAGACTGAAACACTTAGTCCATCCCGCGTGACCCGCTGACCGTGACCGAGTTCAGCGATGGTAGTGGTGCCAGCCCCACACTGTTTGGCTCCCTTTCTTCTTCGTGACGTGTAGCAGAGCGCTGTGATTGTGACTGATTTTGTTTGTTTTCCAAACTTCGGATACAACTAAATCCCGGATGTTTTGTTTCATTTCGGGTTGCCTGAGGATTATGTGAAGTGAGCTTGTGTCTGTGTGTGTTTTATAACACGATTCAATACTTTAAAGTGTGGTTTTGTGTGTATAGTTTGACGTAAGTGACCCATCACTTTTCAATGGCGTCTCAGCAGTCAGCGGTAAGTGAGCACCACGATTACAGTCTCTGCACTGTGGTAGATTCTATGTGTCGAGTTTGTGGAGAACGCGTGTTACGAAAGGAGAAAGATAGACGGTTTGGTGTGAGATTATGTAAAACCTATGCCACAGAACTCTCGCGTTGTTACAATTTAGACATTTTGAATGATGAAGAGGGCAAGCAGTCTACAGCAATTTGTATGAAATGTTACCAAAAACTCATGAAGCTGAAACACGCTAGCAACCTGTCCGACCGCAAAATTACGATCGACCGTGTTGCACTTGATATTAAGAAAATGTCAGAAATCTGGACAACTTTCGATCCAGAGCTGCCAATCAGTCAGTGCAAAGCATGCAGTCACTTTCAATCACAAAACAAAGGTGGTTGTCCCCCAAAACCGAGAGTAGGGGCCGTGAAGAGATCCGCACAACAAACTTTTGATCCGGCCGACTTGCTAGTTGATGAAAGTGTGTCAACGTCATTTTGTCAATCTACGTCAACCCCAGTTAAAAAACCCAAAACACTCTGCACACAAACATCACCAATCCCACCGAAAACGCCGCAAGTCAGTGATGTAGCTCTATCGCCTTTCCGACATCGGAAAAATAAAGTGATCTATTTAGACTCGGATGATGAGGATATTGATAAACCACTCACTGATGAAGAAGAAAAATTACTGACACGTTTGGTACGCAGGAAGCTGCGGCAGTCAAGTGACCATTTAACAGTTAGGTGCAAAACAAGGGGTCAGCCAATTGTGTTGAAAAAGATCAGACAGCCCCGTAAATCTTCTGCTTTGGCATCATCTCCTCTGAGAAAGAAAAGATCTCACATGATACAGAAGATCAGAATGAATATTTCAGGAAGCAGTAGAGAGGATGTGTGTGTGTGTGTGTGTGTGTGTGTGTGTGTGTGTGTGTGTGTGTGTGTGTGTGTGTGTGTGTGTGTGTGCGATGAAAAAGAATCAGAAGACTGTGTTTGATTTTGTATTTTATTACAGAAGAAATACGGGGTTAGAATTGTTCGGAAAAAAAATCACTTACTAGTTTGATGCAAAGCTTGAGACTTTGGTCATGTCATGTGCGTGTGGCTGCCAAAGTTCAGCTGCATGAAACTGCCATTGTCAGTTACATTGCGCATTTTGGATCAAACAAGCTTTAAACGTTAAGTGATCCGACTTTTTTGCTGTTGTAGTCTGAGCAGAGGCATGTATCAAACTTGTGAACTAATCAATGAGGGAAAATAATCTTGCCATTAAGCGCTGATGTGAGTTAGTTTTGATCGATTTTGTGTGTATTGTCACTGTTGTAATGTTGCCTAACAACTTGTGCACACAATATCATGCTGTTTCTTCGTTCTCTGCAGGAAAATAAACCTAGTCGAGTTTGGTATTAAAAGAATTGTCTGCAATTCGCCAATACAGTCGTCTCAGGAGCGTATAAGTATTATATTCTTCACGACAACAACGAATTGTCAAACTGACAACCCCTTTTTTAACGGCCGCGCAGCAATGCCGAAAACATAGCTGCTGGACTTGTTGTGTGCACGGCTGACAGACAGCGCTGTGTACAGCACAGTTAGCTAGCGGGTAGGGAGCCGCCTGCAGTAAACACTGCCTTCCCTGACCTTGGCAAGTGCAGCAGCCGGAGAGGTGTTAACTCCCTTGCTTCGCTGAACACTAAAGAACTCGCTCTGAACAGCCGTGCTGGGTATCTTGTTCCTGACCGTCTCTCTTAGTCTTATTCACCTGGGTATCTTGTTCCTGACTGTCTTAGTCTTATTCACCTGGGTATCTTGTTCCTGACTGTCTTAGTCTTATTCACCTGGGTATCTTGTTCCTGACTGTCTCTCTTAGTCTTATTCACCTGGGTATCTTGTTCCTGACCGTCTCTCTTAGTCTTATTCACCTGGGTATCTTGTTCCTGTCTCTCTTAGTCTTATTCACCTGGGTATCTTGTTCCTGACTGTCTCTCTTAGTCTTATTCACCTGGGTATCTTGTTCCTGACCGTCTCTCTTAGTCTTATTCACCTGGGTATCTTGTTCCTGACCGTCTCTCTTAGTCTTATTCACCTGGGTATCTTGTTCCTGACTGTCTCTCTTGGTCTTATTCACCTGGGTATCCTGTTTGCCTGAGCATACTGTTCATAGGAATATCTTTCACCTGAGCATTAATCTCTTGACTGATTTGCCCGAGTGTCTCATGCACCTTATTTGAATGGTGTCTTACTCGTCTGGCTTTATGATTTGCCTGAGTACCTTATTCACCTAAGTATCTCTGTCTGTATCTTATTCACCTAAGTATCTCTGTCTGTACAGTGTCTTATTTGCCCGACTATCGTACATGCCTAGTTTACATGTCTTACTTGGCTGTGGTCTTCTTCAATCAAAGTATCTTACTTACCTGACTGATTTTGAATATCTTATTTGCTTGCGAATCTTACTCATCTAAGTATTTCATTTGAATGGTGTCTTACTCGTTTGATTTTACAATCTGCCCAAGTATCCTATTCGCCTGAGTATCTTACAAGCCTGACTGTACTTAACTTACTTGCCTGTGTATCTTATTCATCTAAGTATCTATTTGCCTGACTGTTCTAAATATCTCATTTACCTGCATATCTTATTCATCTAGTTATCTTCTCTGCCCCGTGTGTCTTAATGTGTAAAAAAAAAAAGGTACCCATTAATGAACGATTTGGAACCTCTTGAACTAAAGTATACCACACTGTTTGGTTTGTTTCTTCATTTTTGCCTTTTTCACCTGATTGTGGAATAGCTACACGAAATCAGACTGCTGTCCAAGAGCCCGGTTCAGGGGTGTCAGGCAGATTTTTCTCCTGCTGACAGGTACAATGACCATTTTGGTTGGTTTCCATCAATGAAATCTCAAACATCTCCCAGACCTGTTTATCCTAAAACTGCTAGGGGGAGGAGGTGGGGGGGGGGGGGGGGGGGGGGGGGGGGGGGGGGGGGAGGGGGGGACATGAGGGCATGAGGAGGAAAGGGGACATTCCTTTTATTTTCACCTGCCATCACAGTTGGAGAGGCTTCTTCTCAGTGGTAACCACCTGATCTTGCTATTACTATGGTAAAATTGGTTCTTTCTAATGCAAAGTACTTTCAAAGCTGATTCTTCAGCATATTTTAGCACAAGATCTTGTTCTCGCGCCGTTTTTTTTCTCTCTCTCCAATGTTTCAACAGACACTGCCAAACGTCATTTCGTGCACAGATGTTACCAAGAGTGGTTGCTCCTTGGCGAAAGTCTCGGCCATGGTTACAGGCCACAAGTGCAATTAATGCTCAAGAACTTTTGTCACCAGAATGGGTTTTTTTTGACATATTTTATTTTACTTTGTTGTATTCGTTGTATTTTTGCCAAACATATGAACACAATATGGCGAAATCACAGGGGTAGACAGGCCTGACCTCGCCCTGACAGGACCGTCACCTCCTTCCCCGAGCCAGACCACTCACTGTGTTTGATAGGAGGCAATCAGCTGAGGACGTGGAATGATGCCAACATGTCTCCCCGACATTGGGCCTGCCGCAGCGCCCAGGTTGGGGGAAGCTGAACGGTTCATGGACAAGTTGAAAGACACATCGGGTGGAGCTGGAGAGGATGAGGGCGAGGTCTCCAGAGGGCGGGAGAGGCTGGATGAGGTGGGGAACGGTGGGGGAGGAGGGGAAAGCACAGAGGTTTGGCCAGACCCCCCCTTCAGGGCGCTCTTGTTGGGTCGACGGGTGAGGTCAGGCTCGTAGGCGGGGATGGCTTCATAAGGTGGGTAGGGCCTGGTGGGCTGGGCGTCATCGGGGTATATCACATGACTCAGCTCTTCGTCAGCTTCATCATCGTTTATCACTGCTGGTGGCTCAAACTGCATAATCTGTACAGGCTGGGCATCTGCAACAGGCGAAAAAAAAAAAAAAAAACCCACAAAAGTTTTATTTGTTACTTGTTTGGAATTGAATCTTCAGTCCAAACTCTCTGTGGTGGTTGGCAACATGGAACCCAACCGTCATGGAATGCGAGGCATCTGTTTCTTCTACAACACGACACCATCACACAAAGAAAAAACAAAATGGCTTTCTTACACTCAGCACAGAAGCAAGCATATTCATCTATGACAACCCCTGTGATGAAATGACCAAGAAGTAAACTTGCTTTTGCACAGAGGAAGGGTTCTGATATACAGTAAAACATGTGATGGCTACAACAACCCGCAATACTTGCACAACTGTTTTCCAATTGCACATTCAGAATTAATTTTCAAACACTGACAAGTAACAGAAAGCTACTTTTCTTTCTTATATTGATGAATAAATGAATGGCTGCAACGAAAACAACAAAACAAACAAAACCCAACCCAATTTACCCCCCAAAAAACACCACCATAACAAAAACCACAATGAGGACACTCCAATTTCATTTAAAAAAAAAAAAAAAGAAAAAAAGAAAGAAAAAAAAAAAGAAAAGGAAAAGAAAAAAACAAGGATTAATTTGCATGAGTTGAGACAAAATCTAAATACTCACAAAATTCATTGCCGCATCCAAGTTTCAGAAATATAATTCCTTTAATATGTGTAATAATCATGCGTCGTAATGTGTTAACATGCTGAGTCCACATATTGCAATACCAATAATTTTTTCTCATCCCAGCATCTCCTTAAAGATATTCAGGTTTTGGGACTGTAGACTGTACAAGGATCACAACAATATATGTTAATTTAATTCCTCACTTTTCCTTGATAACATTTTATGTTCTGGTGATTAACATAGAAGAACATGTGCTACTGAAAACCATCTTACAAATCCAGCATTGTGAAATGAACATTTTTCTTTCTTTCTTCTTTCTTTTTGAAGGCAAACGACATTTGCACACAATAACAATGCATCAAAGTCCATTTTCTTTGTCTGACTGCACTTCTATTAATAAACAAAAAACCCAAACAAACAAAAAACCAAACACACATGCAAGGTGGAACACCTAATCAGCATACAAACCTCTGACCTGACATGACCCCTCTGTGACCTGATTTTAAAGAACAACCTTTTCCCGTTGTTTGCAAATGGATTTTTCTTGGCCTGTGCACTTGGTAGCCAATATCATACCAGAGTGTCCAGAGGCTTCTTCTAGCTGTTCAGTTAAAGAACGACGACTACAGCCCAACTGACCTGAAATGACCACCTGTCGTCGAGGCACTTGTGTGATTGAGCCAGAGGTGTTGCTGTCCTCCTCGTCTCCTCGTGAGCTTACAGACACCCCACGCCGCTGCACTTCTGTAGGGGGTGGCAGGGCCGGGCTCTCCTCCTCCCCTCTCACCATGGAGGAGCCAGGCTGAGGGCTGGGAGAGTGACGTGGGGGGAAGGGGTTGGGGGCGTGGCCAGCAGGGGGCATGGGGCTGGGGGAAGGCTGGCGGGCATTGGAGGTGGGGCTTGGTGGCACGATCACTGGCCGCACGTGCGTGGAAGAAACTGGGGGGAGACAAAACAAGGAAAAAAAAGTCATGATCCTACACGTATTTTCATATGTCTGGGAGAAAACCACAACACAGATTGTGCATGCGTGGGTGTGCGTGTGTGCACAGTCATACGAATCAAAGGTAACGTTCAATTGACACTGGACATGCCTTCAAGTATTCAGTTTGGTTTCCCTATATTGTGTGCTTTGAGACTGCTTCTGAGGGCAGACTGAGAAGGAAACCTAGGAGAGAAAGAAAAACAGAAGTTCAACATAAAATGAGGAGGAGGATGATTACAGGAGGATCACACTATCTTACTACTTCACAATTCACATCATTTTAAGACCAACATAAAATGAATGTAGCCCTCCCTCCACAAAACAAAACAAACAAAATAAAAACAAACAAGCAAACCAAACCACTGACAACAAGCCAACTATGACTCTTCATGTCTATGATGTATTCTGTACATTCAAACCACTGACAACAAGCCAACTATGACTCTTCATGTCTATGATGTATTCTGTACATTCAAACCACTGACAACAAGCCAACTATGACTCTTCATGACTATGATGTATTCTGTACATTCAAACCACTGACAACAAGCCAACTATGACTCTTCATGTCTATGATGTATTCTGTACATTCAAACCACTGACAACAAGCCAACTATGACTCTTCATGACTATGATGTATTCTGTACATTCAAACCACTGACAACAAGCCAACTATGACTCTTCATGACTATGATGTATTCTGTACATTCAAACCACTGACAACAAGCCAACTATGACTCTTCATGTCTATGATGTATTCTGTACATTCAAACCACTGACAACAAGCCAACTATGACTCTTCATGACTATGATGTATTCTGTACATTCAAACCACTGACAACAAGCCAACTATGACTCTTCATGACTATGATGTATTCTGTACATTCAAACCACTGACAACAAGCCAACTATGACTCTTCATGACTATGATGTATTCTGTACATTCAAACCACTGACAACAAGCCAACTATGACTCTTCATGACTATGATGTATTCTGTACATTCAAACCACTGACAACAAGCCAACTATGACTCTTCATGACTATGATGTATTCTGTACATTCAAACCACTGACAACAAGCCAACTATGACTCTTCATGACTATGATGTATTCTGTACATTCAAACCACTGACAACAAGCCAACTATGACTCTTCATGACTATGATGTATTCTGTACATTCAAACCACTGACAACAAGCCAACTATGACTCTTCATGACTATGATGTATTCTGTACATTCAAACCACTGACAACAAGCCAACTATGACTCTTCATGTCTATGATGTATTCTGTACATTCAAACCACTGACAACAAGCCAACTATGACTCTTCATGACTATGATGTATTCTGTACATTCAAACCACTGACAACAAGCCAACTATGACTCTTCATGACTATGATGTATTCTGTACATTCAAACCACTGACAACAAGCCAACTATGACTCTTCATGACTATGATGTATTCTGTACATTCAAACCACTGACAACAAGCCAACTATGACTCTTCATGACTATGATGTATTCTGTACATTCAAACCACTGACAACAAGCCAACTATGACTCTTCATGACTATGATGTATTCTGTACATTCAAACCACTGACAACAAGCCAACTATGACTCTTCATGACTATGATGTATTCTGTACATTCAAACCACTGACAACAAGCCAACTATGACTCTTCATGACTATGATGTATTCTGTACATTCAAACCACTGACAACAAGCCAACTATGACTCTTCATGACTATGATGTATTCTGTACATTCAAATGCACATGGAGTACTGCAAACACAGCTAACGAGGGAAACCTATTTTCAAGCTAGTCAGTAGCTTCTTTACCAAGTAAGTCGAACGATCAATTCAAGTTCAATATATTTCATACTTTACACACACTACAGACTAGGACAGGCACACACTCAGACGATATTCCTCTAGCAAATCAGCAGCTGGTATTGGCTCCCAGGTTCCACTGTCAGTTCTCAGCAGACAGAATGTCAATGAAGCTACCGGCACTGATGTAGCACCTCTCCCTCTCTTTGCCTTCTGCAGCAACAGCTCCCAGGTTCACCAGCCCAAAGACTTTGGCCGATGCAACCGTTTTCGATCCCACCATTGCTGTAGCCACATTCTGGTGACAGAGATGCTGTCTAAACCTGACATCAGTGTGCTTTAGCTTTATTTTCCTTGTAGTTTTATTTTCCTTCCACCTATCCACGGGCATCCAATGAACTACTCTTCTCAGAAAAGTGGAATGGAAAATAACATACATGCAACATTTTCATGCATTCACTAAGGAGTGGGACCTCAGCCAGTAACATACATGCAACATTTTCATGCAAGGAGTGGGACCTCAGCCAGTAACATACATGCAACATTTTTATGCCTTCACTAAGGAGTGGGACCTCAGCCAGTAACATACATGCAACATTTTTATGCCTTCACTAAGGAGTGGGACCTCAGCCAGTAACATACATGCAACATTTTTATGCCTTCACCAAGGAGTGGGGCCTCAGCCAGTAACATACATGCAACATTTTTATGCCTTCACTAAGGAGTGGGACCTCAGCCAGTAACATACATGCAACATTTTTATGCCTTCACTAAGGAGTGGGACCTCAGCCAGTAACATACATGCAACATTTTTATGCATTCAACAAGGAGTAGGACCTCAGCCAGTAACATACATGCAACATTTTTATGCCTTCACTAAGGAGTGGGACCTCAGCCAGTAACATACATGCAACATTTTTATGCATTCAACAAGGAGTAGGACCTCAGCCAGTAACATACATGCAACATTTTTATGCCTTCACTAAGGAGTGGGACCTCAGCCTGAAGTCTCATGTGATGTGTAGGAAGGGATTGGAGACGGTGCAAATGCCTTTTCCACACTGCCCATCTCAAGTGACTATCAAACCTCAGGTCCCGCTACAAGCTCCCACACTGCCCATCTCAAGTGACTATCAAACCTCAGGTCCCGCTACAAGCTCCCACACTGCCCATCTCAAGTGACTATCAAACACTCAGGTCCCGCTACAAGCTCCCACACTGCCCATCGCAAGTGACTATCAAACCTCAGGTCCCGCTACAAGCTCCCACACTGCCCATCGCAAGTGACTATCAAACCTCAGGTCCCGCTACAAGCTCCCACACTGCCCATCGCAAGTGACTATCAAACCTCAGGTCCCGCTACAAGCTCCCACACTGCCCATCTCAAGTGACTATCAAACCTCAGGTCCCGGTACAAGCTCCCACACTGCCCATCGCAAGTGGGGGATTCAAACCTCAGGCCCCAGTACAAAATCCCACACTGCCCATCGCAAGTGGGGGATTCAAACCTCATGCCCCGCTACAAGATCCCACACCGTCCATCTCAAGTGGGAGAATCAAACCTCAGGCCCCGCTACAAGATCCCACACTGCCCATCGCAAATGGGGGATTCAAACCCTAGGCCCTGCTACAAAATCCCACACTGCCCATCGCAACCTCGGGCCCCGGTACAAGATCCCACACTGCCCATCGCAAATGGGGGATTCAAACCTCAGACCCGGGAACAAGATCTGACCAAGTACAGAGCCAACCAGGCTCCAAACTGATAAAACCTGAAAGTGTTTGCAGTTTCATACTTTCTCTGTTTCACCGGTGACCTGTCCATTTTAAACACGCTCACTGCTCACTACGGTGTCCTTTAGCACTTAATTCTAACTGTGTTGTACTGGGTATATCAAGGAAAAGCTGTCCTTTCTCTCTCATCCACAGCATTAAACACCTGATCATCTCTTTCTCAAAACATGCCATCATGTATTTGCAAAAGTGTGCATGCACACATACACTCACAGGCACATGTACACATACCAAAAATATTCACTCACTCTCACACGGACGCCCATCTTTTCTTTCTTTTTGTTTTTATAGGAAAAAAGGGCCTTGACAGAACAGAAGAGAAACAAAATGGAGCTGTGCCATACCCCCCCCCCCCCTGTCACTTTCCCACCCTCATTATACAAACAAACAAAAGCAAAGCAGCAGTGTCATTTTGCCTTCAGCAGGGCCAAACTTTACGCCTGGGTCAACTCCAAATGCAGTCCTGTTTACTGTCCACTGAAATGAAACACACCAATTACTCACAGTGGCCAGTACAAGAAGGTGGGACAGACAGAAAGGAGAGTGGAGTCGGATGGACATCTTCATCTGCCGAGCTCCTCCTGTTCAGTGTAACCTATCACAACAGGCTTTTTGCCCACAGTGTGAGACACGCGCTCCTCCTGTTTAGTGTAACCTATCATGACTGGCATTTTGCCCACAGTGTGAGACACACGCGCTGTGACTGTTCAGTGTAACCTGGCTCATGACTGGCTTCTTGCCCACAGTGTGAGACACATGTGCTGTGTGACTGTTCAGTGTGAACTGGCTCATGACTGGCTTTTTGCCCACAGTGTGAGACACATGTGCTGTGTGACTGTTCAGTGTAACCTGGCTCATGACTGGCTTTTTGCCCACAGTGTGAGACACATGTGCTGTGACTGTTCAGTGTGACCTGGCTCATGACTGGCTTCTTGCCCACAGTCAGTGTGAGACACATGTGCTGTGTGACTGTTCAGTGTAACCTGGCTCATGACTGGCTTTTTGCCCACAGTGTGAGACACATGTGCTGTGACTGTTCAGTGTGACCTGGCTCATGACTGGCTTCTTGCCCACAGTCAGTGTGAGACACATGTGCTGTGTGACTGTTCAGTGTAACCTGGCTCATGACTGGCTTTTTGCCACAGTGTGAGACACATGTGCTGTGACTGTTCAGTGTGACCTGGCTCATGACTGGCTTCTTGCCCACAGTGTGAGACACATGCGCTGTGTGACTGTTCAGCATGATATGGCTCATGACTGGCTTCTTGCCCACAGTGTGAGACACATGCACTGTGTGACAACAACAAACAAAGGAGCCCAGTATCCTATGATCTACCTGTTATATTGTTGTTGATGGGTGTAATCTCAGCCTGGGTGGTGACCGACACTGGCGCTACACACTCTGACACAGGTAATGAACCGTCCACGCTGGACGAGCCCGTCACCGCCATGGTGGGGATGGTGGAGGGGGTGATGTCCCCCTCTCCTCTGCTGGACGGGGCGATGACCGCTGCATCGCCCTGCCCCCCAGTTTTGTTCTCATTCTCCGCTTTGTCCTCGTCCGCCTCTTTCACACTCTCTGCAACAAAACAGTCACATCTCCTTTTACTTCTGGGTGCATTAGAGAGAAAAACAAGATGCAAAGCATATAAACGTACTCCCAGTTTATCTTCCAGAAAAACGTCACAATCAAACATGCGTCATAATGTATCTGACATCACAATCAAACATGCGTCATAATGTATTTCGTCACCGAGATATTCCATAAAGAAGAAAACCCAGTTTGGGCCGTTATAGCCGTTATTGATGGCTACTCTGGTAAAATAAAACATCGGGCATCATCCTTGACCCATAATGAACATACCAACAAATTTCAGAAAGATCGGCCAGAAGTTTTGTCTGGAGCGAGTGGAACACATTTTGACCACGGACAGACAGACAGACAGCATTTCTTTGTTCTCATCCTACAGTACTCCCTGTTCTATAAGAACTGGGAGTACAAAAAAAAAAAGGATTCACTTGTGACTTGAACATCAGCAACCAATGTAAAGAAGGCTGTAGTATTACTAGTAAACCTTATAAATGCAAATACAGATACAAGTTGTTTTTGCTGTTGTTGTTGCAGTTTCTATATGTTTGTCATCAACCAACAACACAGACTCTCTGGTATCCAAAAAGGACGATCAGGGCGGAAGGGGGGCGAGGGCGGGGAAGCGGATATGGAGTGGTGGTGGAGCACTGTGGGGAGGGACCAATCCTTGTTACATAGCTTAGCTGTGGCGTCTTTCTATACATAGCTTGCTTGTGGCGTCTTTCTATACATAGCTTACTTGTGGCGTCTTTCTATACATAGCTTACTTGTGGCGTCTTTCTATACATAGCTTCCCTTGTGGCGTCTTTCTATACATAGCTTACTTGTGGCGTCTTTCTATACATAGCTTGCTTGTGGCGTCTTCTATACATAGCTTACTTGTGGCGTCTTTCTATACATAGCTTGCTTGTGGCGTCTTTCTATGCATAGCTTGCTTGTGGCGTCTTTTTATACATAGCTTGCTTGTGGCGTCTTTCTATACATTAACTTACTTGTGGCGTCTTTCTATACATAGCTTACTTGTGGCGTCTTTCTATACATAGCTTACTTGTGGCGTCTTTCTATACATAGCTTAGCTGTGGTGTCTTTCTATACATAGCTTAGCTGTGGCGTCTTTCTATACATAGCTTACTTGTGGCGTCTTTCTATACATAGCTTAGCTGTGGCGTCTTTTCTATACATAGCTTAGCTGTGGCGTCTTTCTGTACATAGCTTAGCTGTGGGTCTTTCTAAAACATTGCTTAGCTGTGGTGTCTTTCTATACATAGCTTAGCTGTGGTGTCTTTCTATACATAGCTTAGCTGTGGTGCCTTTCTATACATAGCTTAGCTGTGGTGTCTTTCTATACATAGCTTACTTGTGGTGTCTTTCTATACATAGCTTAGCTGTGGTGTCTTTCTATACATAGCTTAGCTGTGGTGTCTTTCTAATCAGCTTCACTGTTCTCAACAGATGCAAATCAGTAGTCAAGCACCAGGTGGTTTAGTGTGAGGAAATGACAGGGGAAAAGGGGGGGGGGGGGGGGGGGGGGGGGGATGAACAAGACAAACAAAACGGTCAAAGGAAATAAAAAGAGAAGGTTAAAAAAAAAAGAAGAAGGAATGGGAGGAGGGATGGTTGGTTGGGGTGGGGGGGGGGGGGGGGAGAGTGGGGGAGGGAGGGAGGGAAGGGGGGGGGGAGAGAGAGAGAGAGAGAGAGAGAGAGAAGGAGAGAGAGAGAGAGAGAGAGGAAGAGAGAGAGAGAGAGAGAATCTTCCAGTTTGTTTACTCAACTCTTTCCTACCTTGCCATGAGTTGATTCAGGGGGGGGAAAAAAGTCAAAATTTGGACATCACAATTTTTTTTCTTCTCTCTCTCTTTTTTATTTTTTTTATTTTTAGTTTTTTTCATTATCCCAAGGTGATGGTTGTTCAAAATTTCATGGTGGTAACAAAGGAAAAAAAAACAAATGAATCCAAGGATAATTAAATCATTAGGGTTTAAAAAAAAAAAAAAGAATAAAGAAAGCTTTGCAAGCTGGTGTGTGGTGTTGTGTGTGTTGTGTGTGTGTGTGTGTGTGTGTGTGTGTGGTGTGTGTTGTGTGTGAGCGTGAGTGACGTGTGTTCATGTATGTATGCTATGCATGTGTGGGATACTGCTTGTTACTCAGGTTTGTACAAATGTATGACAACAAGATGAACCTTGGCACCAAGAGTTGGGCTTCTATCCAGACGAAGATGACAACACCCCCCCCCCCCCCCCCCCCCCCCCCCCCCCCCCCCCCCCCCCCCCCCCCCCCCCCCCCCCCCCCCCCCCCCCCCAATCACGACACAGTTTGCTGAAGGGCTATGCTAGACCAGCACAGCTTGTTTATCTGTCCCACATTGCTGCTGCCACTCTGACAATAAATCACCTCCACCCTTGAAAGACGAGACACACACACACACATGCTCTCTCTAGGTGCCATCCCCACCATACTGGTTAGCTAAAATACCTGAGTGGCACCTGTTTACTTTTTCCAATTCCCTCCTTAACCCCCCCCCCCCCCCCCCCCCCCCCCCCCCCACCCCTCTACCCCAACCTCCATTTCTTTCTGGTTCCAGAAAAGCAGGCTGCTTGGCCCAGCCTTGTACTGGTTCATCATCACTTCGGCTGAGGGCTGCACCCTTTCCCTCTGCCTCCTTTCTATTCCCACCTCCTCCTCCTCTGAGGTCTCTCTTATGCTGGCAGGTCCAAGCCAATGATTACAACAAGCCTGCTTTCACAACATCCTCCCCATCTGTGTTTGCCCGTGGAGGCCTGCAGGCAGTGCGGCTCAGCAGGCCGCAGCAGGGAGGGCTGTTTGGCGGAGGCAGAAGGCTTCCTGGTTTACTTGGGGTGGGTGGGGGTGGGAGGGGGGAAAAAGAGGAGATGAGGTGGAGGGAGGTTGTGTTGGCATAAAACGTGATGGATCTAAAGCATGGCTCTGGAATGATGTTGTTGTTGTTGATGTTGTTGTTGTTGACTAAATTGTTCAAGGGATGGAGTATGGATGGGGTGGAAGGCAGAAAGGAGGATGTGTGTGTGTGTGTGTGTGCATGCGCATGTGTGGTGTGTGTGTTCGCATGCATGCTTGAGAGAGAGAGAGAGAGAGAGAGAGAGAGAGAGAGAGAGATAGAGAGAGAGAGAGAGAGAGAGAGAGAGAGAGAGAGAGAGTATTCATTTGTAACATACGTGCCCCTACTTTTGTAAGAAACAAAACCCAAGACATGTGTGCTGATGACGTTCTCTGCCAGCACATTGTATGGGGCTGGTGAGGGAGGTGAGATGGTGTGTGGGGGGAGGGGGGGGGGGGGGGGGAGACAAGGAATATGACAGGATGGACGGGAGGCTGGGGGTGGGAAGATGCCTGCAGTGGCAGTATTTGCGCATGTGTTTGTGGTGGGAGGGAATGGTGTGTACATGCAGGCCCACAGGTAAGCATGAGGGTATTTCCATGCACCCCACTCCCTCCTCTCCGTCACAGTAAGCAGTCTTCTGTTCACAACATACCCTTCTTCCTGCCATCTGAGAATCCACACTCTGCCAGTGCTTGCTGAAATTACTCCTAACCCCGTTTTCTTCCAGGTGTGCTTAAAAAAAAAAGAAAAAAAAAAAGATGCATTCATACACCTGCATGCGTGCATGTTTTAATTATGCACGTGTGTGCCAGCATGCATGAAAATACACATGAACGTGTCTTTGTGATGTGTGTGTATACATGTGTGTGTGAGCTTGCACCTTGTGGAGGGACGATCTGAAGGGGGTGGAGAAGGGGGTGGGCTGGGCTGAAGAGGGGACAGTTCGGTTGCTAACTGAAAGCATTTCTAACCCCTGTGTTGGTGTATGGGTCAGTTGACAAACCAAGGGTTGGAAAAGAACATGCATTTTCCACATACTTTGGTTTTATTCAAATACCTTATCATCCCTGATCAACACTGACCGCCCCCCTCCCTCCCCCAAGCCACATTTCTGAACAAAAATTGTGTGTGTGTGTGTGTGTGTGTGTGTGTGTGTGTGTGTGTGTGTGTGTGTGTGTGTGTGTGTGTGGAGAGAGAGAGAGAGAGAGAGAGAGAGAGAGAGAGAATGTGTGTGTGTGTGTGTGTGTGTGTGTGTGTGTGTGTGTGTGTGTGTGTGTGTGTGTGTATGTGAACAATTAAATTGGGGATACCGAAACTAACGGAAATCCTGAAAATTCTGGGAAGGTTGGCAGCTACACACGCGCACAAATGAGTGTGCATGTGTGCGTGTGCCTGAATGTCCATTTGTGCACATGCATTTGTGTGTCCACAGGCAAGTACAAAACAGCTGAATATGATGGGGAAGAGAACATTCCTAAATGTTTTTTCAGTGGACTGCATGTCAGAGCCTCCATGTAACCATGAACATATGCCTGCACTCCTCACAGTTCCATGCAGCTCAACTCCCAGCCTTTTTCTTTTTAACCCTTTGGCTTTGTTTCCACAGTTCCCCCATCCTGCTCCTCTGAGCTGGGACTCCTGCCAACACTCACTTCCACAGTTCACTGTGCTCTGACCGGCTTCCTTTCCAGGACCATCCCCCTAAAACTACTGGGGAGTCCCACATTTCCAGACTCACCCCTGCTCCATCCTTACAATCAGTCAAAGAGGAGAGTCCGTCTGACCAAGCAGCCTGTACATTCACCTCTGTGCTCTCAACTTCTGACACCAGGTGTGAATTAGTGATGGAACACCAGGTCTTTGGATCACTCATCTAATGACTTGTGGGAAGCAGCCCTGGATATCTGATCATCAAGGGTGTGTGGTCAAGAAAAATTAAGGATATAATACACTTTTGATCCTGCAGTATTTTTAAATCAACATTTCTGTATACTGATTTGTAAATCTATTCTAATTTAATTGTGTTACATACATACATGTGTGTGTGTGTGTGTGTGTGTGTGTGTGTGTGTGTGTGTGTGTGTGTGTGTGTGTGTGTGTGTGAGTGCGCACGCAGGCGCGTGTGCATGCACGCTTGCGTGCATGTGTGT
>CM031600.1:14367047-14374547 GCA_018398815.1 Conus ventricosus | reverse complement strand
CAAAAAAGGCGCAAAAATAATAACAAAATCAATGGCAAAGAAAATCGGCTCACTGGGAAGCATGCTGCTGACTCATCCAACTTCCAAGGCACACAGCCAGTCACGCTGGGAAGAAACGATGATCTTCAAAACGCACAATACACAAAGCACACAAAGGACAACAACGAGGTTCCTTTTTGATTTAGCGAGCTGCCTGCCGCACGACCTGGATGCATTGCGAAATGCCCTATCACATGACACGCAGACTGTCACCATGCCTGCTCTGGAACTCTCTGGTTTTAAAGGTCATCACACTTCCTGTTTCTGAGACTGGCTGGAACTACAGGCGTCGGTTCAATGCCGCGCTCTCACCACAAAACTGATCCTACCATAAGTCCCTTATCAGTTGATATGCAAACAAATAACGTAAGCAAAAAAACAAATAAAGCAACAACAGAAATCAGTTCGATGCTGAACTCTCACCACAAAACTGATCCTACGATAGATGTGTTTTCCGTTAATATGTAAATGAATACGTAAGCAAATAAATAAATAAAGCAACAACAGAAATCAGTTCAAGGCCACATTCTCACGACAAAACTGACCCTATGATAGATCCGTTAGCTGTTAATATGTAATATGTATCTGAGCAAATAAATAAACAAAGAAAAGAAATAATGAATAGTCGAAGAAAACAAAGACCAAATAACTTTTCCAGTCTACGAACACTAGAATTCTGGGAGGTGTGTGTGTGGTGTGTGTGTGTGTGTGTGTGTGTGGTGTGTGTGTGTGTGTGTGTGTGTGTGTGTGTGTGTGTGTGTACATTCAAGAGCCAGGCAACAGAGACAAAGATACCTTCAAAGATAAACATTCCTTTTGAAACACCAAATACTTAACAAATCACAACATGACCCCCTTACAAGAAAAAAACAAACAAAAATGACTATGATTTGAATGTACCATGCTGAAAAAGCAATATGATCCTCCAAAAACGAACAATACAAAAAACATGCAACAACAACAACCATACCAAAAACAGAAAAGGAGAAATGAGCTGCTGGGAAAAAGAAAAACCTACAAATTTAACAAGAACAAATGCCCGCAAAAAAGCGATCCAGCTTAAAAACAAAAAACAAAACACGGAAAATTGAGAGGCAGGGGAGTCTGCACTGCACAATGGTGGTCATTGTCTTTACTTGAGGGGGGGGGGGGGGCAGACATGACATTCCTGGTTGTTCAGAAAACAGCAGTGGTCTGTCTGTTCCCCCTCCTTTCCCACCCTGGTCAACTAGCCTGTGGCCCTCTCTTACACAGACAGGTGTACAGCCTGGTATGAAGCTGTGTAGACATCTATGCAAGTATACTTTGTGTGTGTGTGTGTGTTTGTGTGTGTGTGTGTGTGTGTGTGTGTGTGTGTGTGTGTGTGTGTGTGTGTGTGCGCGCGCGTGCTTGTGTGAGTGTGTGTGTGTTGTGCATGTACAGGCTTTGGTCCTTTTCATCATCAACCTTTGTTCTCTTGGTTAGAATGTCCTTCAAAACCCATGAATCCTGAAGCCACAGAGCAGAGAAATGGATATTCAACCAGCATCTTGACTTGATGTTCAGCGCGCGGTGATGGGAGGACCTTACCACCTCTGCACGCACACCACCCCTCAACCACACCTTCCAATCTGCCTTACGTGAGTCACAAACTGCCTACCAAATCGAACTAAGCCTCAACGATTTTGCTGTCACCGTTTCCTCCTTCCCACTGTCACAGGTGTAGGACTACTCCCATGCTCCTGCTTTGGGATTCCTGTCATACCAGTCTGGTCTCACATGGCTGGCCCAGTCACAAATCAACATCACTCTGTGACCAGATCATGAGATTCTACACAGCCACGCAAGTGGGTGCCACACTTTCCCTTGAAATGTTGTGGATTTTTGTTCAGGCAGGTTGTGGGTCCTGACTAAGCCAGAGCTCAGAGCTCCAGGCATAATCCGCGCACACTCTGCCCAGAAAAGGAAGAGAACCTGAAGAATGCATCAGACTGAAATCCACGGGGGGAAAGCAGGAAGATACACACACAACAATCTGTCCCACAAACTGTGCACGGAACTGATGGGTACTATTACTTTTTGCTTGATTAACTGCACCTAACTGTGACCTGGTTATTGCCGGCAATAGAAAAGGGAAGAATAGAGAAATATCTACCCCCTGATCCACTGATTAACTCTCTTCCGTTCTTTCCCTTCAATTTCGATCACCGGTGATCGACAGTTTTCTTCCCGGAGTTACAGTATTTAAAACAACATTTTTGTTATCTGAAGCAATATATCGCCTGAAAAAAAAAAAGACGAAATTGACACATTCACCACAAGATATTATTTCAGAAATAATGAATGTTACGAAAAAAAAGAACATCCCTCATGCAAAACTCTCAAAAACTGTTGAGAGTTAAATGGCTACAGTGTCTTCTAGTATCCAGACATTGAGACAACCTCCCAAGTCAACATGTCAGCAGTGTGGTGTGGATTGTTAAAAAAAACATCTCACTGGGCATCTCACCTTCCCCTCTCTTTTTCTCCAGCATGGCAGCAACTGACAGTACTGACACAAGGCAGGTCCACTGTACACCAACTGGTACCCTTTAACAGCTCTACAGCTTCACTTTACAGATCTACAGGTGCTCTTTACACCACAATGAGTTTACAAATAGGCTCACTTTAGGTCACTTCACATCCAATCAGTTCGTGTTTACACCTGACAAAGTTTTGCTGTACACCAGGCATGGCAAGGTTCAGTTCACACCAAATAGGTTCATGTGACAGATGGGTTCACGGGGCTGACACAGGAACAACAGCCACAACACCTGTGTGTCACCACCACAACAAACAGCTCACCTTCACTGTCCGACCATTCCACATCAAAATCAAATGACAGCTGACGTCGAAACATCAAATGTTTTGTACCCAAGTTCAGCGGATAATCCAACCCAAATTAGGCTATGTATTCAGTACTGTGAATAACTCTAACCATTTTTTTTTCCAACTGCAAACAGCTTAGTTTTTGTTGTTGATTCTAGGAGTAACTTAATGTTTTAGCTAGTCACTGTCAACTTTTTTCCTCTCTACTTTTTGGTAAATTATTTGGGGTTGTGGTGTAATCTCCACCCACCAAGTATTTTGCATTAATTTTCTTTTGGTTTTGAGTACATTCACTGTAGTATCTTAATTAACCAGCAATAGAACACAAAAATGGGTTTCACACTCTTGTTCAAACTTTTCAGCATTCTGTCTCCATCAGAAAAGCATGCAGACTCCTATCTCTTTTAAGCAATGTCTTTCTCTTAGTATTATTACAGCTCTCACGTGTATGCTTACTAGAATTCCTGATCATCACAACAAATTTGTAATCTTAGTTTCAAAACCTTTTCAAACTTCATTTATATTAACTTTCATGCCACATATCGGAACTAAATCTACCAGAGATGCATATTTTTCTGTCCCCCAAAAAGGCACCTCCACTGGTTTTTTCAGTTTGTTTACTGCTGCTGAAGTTTGTTCAAACAAGGGCCTGCAACTAGCAGAGCTTCACGTTTACAAGGAAAACAGGAGTATCATCACTCCACAGACACAGGAGGCATCTGTCAAGGAGCTGGTAGACCTGATGTCCACACTCATCCAAGATCCCTGCGCAGGGTGATGGGGAGGAGATAAGCCTGCATGTACACTGGCTAAACGCCGACTACCCTGTGTGGATGCGGACTACCCTGTGTGATGCGCACACAAAGGCGCCAACCCAGGCCAGCAAGAGAGAGAGAGAGAGAGGGAGAGAGAAAGAGTGAAACAGGGGGTGGACAGGGGGAAGGGGAAAGACGGAGCAGCAAGAGAGAGAGGAAGAGAGAGAGAGAGAGGGGGAGGGGGGGGGGGGGGTAGTGAGAGGCGAAAGAGAGCAGCGGGCAGGCAAGCCTGCAGGTGAAGTTGCGTGGCTGGCTGGCATAGGCAGGCTGGCTACCTGTGCCAGCATCAGAATCAAGGTGTGGTCTGCCAGGACTGAAAAAAAAATGCCAGCCAGCTCATCAAGCACGCCCCCCTCCCCACCCCCCCATCCTCATCCACTTCTGTCCTCTTCTCCTCCATTAATGCCTGGAGTGTCATCTCTACACCACAAAAATCAATCATCCTCCTTCATCTGGGCTCTGCGTCATAGAGGACGGTGAATCATCATCATTGGGCAGACCCACCGTCAGTGATTGAGAGAGAGAGAGAGAGAGAGAGAGAGAGAGAGAGAGAGAGAGAGAGAGAGAGAGAGAGAGAGAGAGGTGTGTACGTGTGTGTGTGTGTGTGTGTGTGTGTGTGTGTGTGTTGTGTGTGTGTGTGTACATGCATTCACGCGCTGGGAGGTGTTTTGTGTGTGTGTATGTGAGGTCTGTGAGTGTGTGTATGTGTGGTCTCTGTGTGTGTATGTGTGAGTCTGTGTGTGTGTGTATGTGCGAGTATGTGTGTGTGTATGTGCGGGTCTCTGTGTGTGCGTGTGCGTGTGTGTGTGTGTGTGAACTCTGTGTGTGTGCACGTATGCGCACCAACGTGTGCATAGGTGCCTTTGCAAGTGTGTGCTCAAGTTGTGTGCAAATTATACAACTTCATGTATGCATGCCTTGAGCCACAAACCTTTAGTCATAATTTATATACACCAACTTCATTTGACCTTGTTGGGTTCGACAAATATAGTAATTCGACTCTGTATGCTTCTGGATAATAGGACAAACACAGAGCCTTCATTTTCAGAAACTGCCGAAGAAATGAGATGCAGGTAGAGAATACACACAACCACAGAAGACCAGAAAAGAGATGCACGGACCTGTACACAGATACACACAACCACAGAAGACCAGAAAAGAGATGCACGGACCTGTACACAGATACACACAACCACAGAAGACCAAAAAGAGATGCACAGACCTGTACACAGAATACACACAACCACAGAAGACCAAAAGAGAAGTCGCTGATCAGTAGGACCTGACCGTCCTGCTCATTCTGCCAGACATTTGGCCAAGTAAAGGTCAAATAACCACTGTCTCCCCTCCCTTTCCCCTTACAAGGCAGCCTCATTACCTCAACTCCACCCTAGGGCAGGGACAGCCATCTGCAATGACAGACACCCATCCACCCACTTTGAACTCGGCCATATATCCATGTCTATATATAATGGCGGCACAAGGGGCACTGGACCCTCCCAGCAACTGAAGTCAATGAAGCCTCTTTGGACATGACTTCCCTCAAAGTCTGCTTTTCTGAGGAAATGATGGCAGGGAGTACAGAAGGCTGGGAAAGATGGAGGAGGGAGAGCTGGTGGTGGTGGTGGTGGTGGGCAAGGCGGATGTGGGGACAATGGGGGAGAGACGATGCAGACAGAGAGGAAATGAGGCTTCCTCAGTTTATATCATCCTGGTGTTAATCTCATCACCATCTTCAGTCTCCGCTTCTTCGGAACTGTGCAGAATGACACAGCACTGTGACCCCTCAAGTGCCCCGTCTTGCGTGGGCTATGCTGGACTGCCACTGATGACCACACTAGGGACACACAAATGTACCAGTTAAGAATTCCTCTAGCCCCTGCCCCCCTCCCTTTTTTTTTTTTTTTTTTTGAGCATTAAGGCATCTCCTGAACCAAGAGGATAAAATGTTACTGAACTGGACCATGGTGTAACATGCTGTGCTGCAGTATGATCATCAGCAGTACACTGCTGTACGCCGCATTGCTCCTTGAATTCTCTGTCTCATTCTCTCTCTCTTACACACACATACTCTCTCTCTTACACACACACACACTCTCTCTCTATCTTACACACACACACACACAACACTCTCTCTCTCTACACTCTCTCTCCAATTCTCTGCAGACAGCCAACAACACGTCTTTCTGACCCCCCCCCCCCCCCCCCCCCCCCCTCCCCCAACCACACTGCATCCCTGCAGGATAAACTGGACCTCTGTCAGGGCAGGATGACCTGCCCATTGTTCTTGCTCCAACTGACCAAGCCCTTACTGTCAACCATGTCAGTCAGTGAGTAAGCCATGTCCTCCCTATTCTGGATCAGCATGGAATACCCTGAAAGTGGTTCATCAGTGACAGCGCAGCGTCTCCTCTGGCTGGCTGGCTGATCATAACCTGACACAGACAACTCCCTATGGACTGCTGGCATCAAAGCTGGGACAAGATGACACAGAGAGGATGTGTGTTGGGGAGCTGGGACAAGATGACACTGAGAGGATGTGTTGGGGAGCTGTGTGTGACAAGATGACACTGACATGATGTGTGTTGGGGAGCTGTGTGTGACAAGATGACACTGACAGGATGTGTGTTGGGGAGCTGGGACAAGATGACACAGAGAGGATGTGTGTTGGGGGAGCTGTGTGTGACAAGATGACACTGACAGGATGTGTGTTGGGGAGCTGGGACAAGATGACACTGACAGGATGTATGTTGGGGAGCTGGGACAAGATGACACAGAGAGGATGTGTGTTGGGGGAGCTGTGTGTGACAAGATGACACAGAGAGGATGTGTGTTGGGGGAGCTGGGACAAGATGACACAGAGAGGATGTGTTGGGGGAGCGTGTGTGTGACAAGATGACAATGACAGGATGTGTGTTGGGGGAGCTGGACAAGATGACACTGACAGGATGTGTGTTGGGGGAGCTGTGTGTGACAAGATGACACTGACAGGATGTGTGTTGGGGGAGCTGTGACAAGATGACACTGAGAGGATGTGTGTTGGGGGAGCTGTGACAAGATGACACTGAGAGGATGTGTGTTGGGGAGCTGTGACAAGATGACACTGACAGCATGTGTGTGTTGGGGAGCTGTGACAAGATGACACTGACAGATGTGTGTTGGGGAGCTGGGACAAGATGACACTGAGAGGATGTGTGTTGGGGGAGCTGTGTGTGAGAGATGTGTGTTGGGGAGCTGTGTGTGACAAGATGACACTGAGAGGATGTGTGTTGGGGGAGCTGTGTGTGACAAGATGACACTGACAGATGTATGTTGGGGGAGCTGTGACAAGATGACACTGACAGGATGCGTGTTGGGGAGCTGTGTGTGACAAGATGACACTGAGAGGATGTGTGTTGGGGGAGCTGGGACAAGATGACACTGAGAGGATGTGTGTTGGGGGAGCTGGGACAAGTGCCCTGACAGCACTGCCACTCAGCAGGAAAACAAAACACAACTGAAGCTTCCCCTGATGGTGATGCTATTAGGCATATAATGTGGCTTCAGAGCAGGGGAAACCCATGGTGAAAGCTCGTGCCCTCAGTCTTTTCTGGACTGTCTTAGATAAGAATGACCTGAATTAAATGCTAGAAGTGCCAGCTCTTTATTTCATTCACCACCTAACTTATTTCATCGTCATTAACTCTTTAGTGCTTGGATTTCATAATGTTTTGCCTTACAAACATTGGTCATGTCTGCACCGATTTCCTCTCCTGTTGAAAACATTTGTATGTGCACAGTGCACGCACACCTGTACACG
>CM031600.1:14346772-14366047 GCA_018398815.1 Conus ventricosus | reverse complement strand
TTACCCCTCAAAAAAAGGGATTACCATGCAAGACATCCCAAACCTCTCCCCTCTTACCTCTCAGATAAACTGGATGTACCATGCAAGACACTTCCTATCCCTTCACTTGTGCACTCAGATAAACCAGGAGGCTGCCATTTAAAGCTGCCATTAAAAGTGTGTCAGTGTGTGTGTGTGTGTGTGTGTGAATGTGTGTGTGTGTTCGTGCCCGCGAATGTGTGGTGTATGTGTGTGTGTTGTGTGTGTGTGTGTGTGTGTATGTGTGTGTGTGTGTGTGTGTGTGTGTGGGCCAGCAGGGACCATAAGGATCCGAACCCTGACAACTCTTATGAAAGTCTTAATCACTGACGACTCTGTCATCCTGCCCATCATGACAACAACAAACAAAAAACAAACAAAAAAAACAAAAAAATCACAAGAGTGAATTCAAACGCACACACAAACACACACACACACACACACACACACACACACACTTCATGATTATTTTTACTGGTGTTGGAATCAACAGCTTTTCAGTCCAGGGCAGAAACGATCAGGGGTTGCCAAGTTTCATACACCACCTAGTGTGGGCAGGATGCTGATGGGGATGAGGGTGGAGGAAGAATGGAAGGATGGAGCTGGAGGAGACTGCTGTACACACACACACAACACACACACACATGGGCCTGTGGAAGGAGGTGAGGAGGGAGTGGGTTCAACTTATGGGGAGGAGGGGGCCCTTACTGTTCCAAGAGAAAGATACCAGAGAGGTTTCATAAATGGGATGAGCAGAAAAGGGGTTTTCCCTAATGTGCCATGATCAAAACAAAAAGGTTGGAGTTGGAGGGGGAGGGGAGAGAGAGAGAGAGAGAAAGAGAGAGAGAGAGAGAAAGAGCTTGAGAGCTTCCTTAATAGCCTTTTCAGAGCATCCAGTTGGTGCATTTGCAAAAACCCTACCATCAGAATAAAGTATTGGAAAAAACAATACAAAAAAAACCACACACACGCACACACACACACACACACGCACCCACACATACACACACAAGTAGCATCCTGATCCTGTAGCATAAACTGGCTTCCATTTTTACCCCCTCTCTCTAACAGTCCCATTATAAGCCCGTTATGAAAAATACAAAGGCAGACAACCAGCAACTAAGCCAACTTGTTAGTTTGACACTGTGTAGACAGTTGAAACAATCAGCATAAAAACCTTTTTCTGGGACACCTACATGGACCGGATCATACAATCCTCAAAAAGCTGCATACCACTTCCTACTGACATTGGTCATGACCATTCCAAACATTCCATTCTTGATATTCTACAAAACATTTCTATTCACAGAATCAAAAGCCTGAATAAGCTGTCTAGGCAACATACAACTTTTGTCACTATGGTATACAATGAAAATATAAGGTTGACACCGAGTTATTTCCAGCTTGTTCTGTGATTTTCTCCTCCCTCTCCCTCTCTCTCTTTGTATTCACGTTGTTAATTTATTATCTCATATCCAAATGCCATCATCTGAAACAGTACTTTTATCATGGGACTGAACGTCATGCATTGGCCAGCAGTTGATTACATGTCACCTTCTGAACCTTCAGTCCAGTAAGACCCTCTTTCCAATGGTGTTTGCTCCAAATCAGAGAACTTTTATAAAACTTGGATTCTTTTGAGCCGAACAACTGTGCTGCAGTGGCCATTAGGGCTGCAACACGACCGTTCGCTCGCAATGTTGTCCATCACTACCTTCACAAGCCAATGCACACAGCACGCAGTTGTTGCATGACTGTATGCACTGCAGCAAAGTGTGGACTAATCTCATCTCAATGCACACACTGACTTGATATTAGAGAGAAAACACTCTTGAAAGGAAGCGGCAAGAACTGCAGCTTGCCAACACACCTTACAGCATGCAAGCAAACTGATAGACATCCAGGTAAACAATATTGATGGGGACTCTTGGAAGGCCCAAGGCCAGACCCTTTTTACAACCACTGCTACTACTATGTATTCTGGCAGTTATGCCACTACTGAGTTCGTTTCCTTTGTAGATTTAACTCATGTTTTATTATTAATATTCTTACCTGATATTTTCTCTGGCAATGAGTACACACATAAATCTGATTTTGTTTACACTGTGCTTATTTATGGAGAGTTTGCTGAATATAATATCAAACACACGAATTGTTCTTTAATATTTAGTTGATCTACAAAAGTAACCATACTCTCTGGAACACATTTATGTCTATATCACTGACCTAACATGTATACGTACTCCTAGGCGGCCCAAACAGCACTTGTCGTTCTAAACCTCTGTACTCCATCAGGATTGTTACTGTGCCTCCTTCATTATAACAGGCAACTGCATGCAGTTGGACCACGCCTTAGGAAAGATTCCTTCTAACCAGCAAGTCAAACTAAATGCCACAACATCACAACCACTGGAGTCTGCAACCGCAGAGAAAAACTCCTCCCAACTCCTTTCCCACTCCAGCGCCTTTCCTCTGGTTACCTCATCACAAACAACGATAGCAGAATTGCTGGTTGTATCTTCATCACTCCCCCCACCCCCTCAAAAAAAAACAACAAAAAAACAAAAACAAAAACCCACTCTCTGTGAATGTGCTTCTTTTGGTTAACACACTTTTGGCAAGTGCACTTCATTCGGTTAAATTACTTTTCCTCCAGAGTAGCCTCCATTGTATTCATGTTTGCCTGTCGTGAATCTGACGGGGGGGGGGGGGGGGGGCGGGGTGCGGGGGGGGGGGGGAAGCACCACACTCGCAAAATGACTGCATTAAAAGGGACAGGAATTGATGACTTCAGGCTGCCTTGGATTTAAGGCTGTGTCAGGACATTTGACATCTAGGCTAGGAACACCAAGGCTACCATCAAAATGTTCTCATCCCCAGACTGATGCATTTGTACCCTATGTTTAAGTTTGCTCAGGCTGTTTTCCGATGATTCCATGGGTCCTTATAAGCCAGGGTACGACAACAAACAACAACATAGCACTTCGTCTTGCCCACCAGGTTTTCCCAGCGGTGTGTGCCACCGACCCAGGACCCACTCTCATCCCTCCTCACAGTGGATCATGGGGTCCACATCTGGATTACAGTACACAGCGACTCAGTCAAACAGTAGGTGAAAATCAACGGAAGTTAAGTACAGGTTATGTGGCCACCATCGTTATCAAGTAGCAAGAGGTTTACGGTGTAATGCTAAGCAGCAGGAAGAAATAAAGACATTCACACGACACATTCTCGTGCCTTTATGTGCATACATGCATGTTACCCAGTCCTTGTGTGCAGGCATAAGTGACACATGGCACAGACGTAGGATGAGTGAGTGAGTGTGACTGAGGAGGAGGGAAGGACGCCTGACGCGGATGACGAATCCTCTGCCGCGAGACGGGGAGCAGGAGAGAGACCGAACGGGACGGGGCCCCGGATTGCGAGGGGAGACGCGGCAGAGTAGCCGGTCACCGCGAGGACGAGAGGAGGACGAGTAGGAGAGAGCAGACGAGAGACGAGAGAGAAAGAGCAGAGAGAAGAAAGAAAGAAAAAGAAAAACAGTGTGACCGGAGGAAAGGGGGGGGGACAAAAAAACAAAGAGAATGACAGGAACAGAAAGACAAAAACACACCACGCACACCCAAAGCTGATAAAAGCGCCGCACACAACAGTATCCTGCATAGTGATCTGTGTGGAGGAAGGGGCAACAGAGAGGAGGGAAGACAGTGACTTGGTGGAAGACTAGAAAAAGACAAAGAGAAAGAGAACGAGGACGGGGTGATGAGAGTGAGAGACAGAGAGAGTGAGTACGAGCCGGAGTGTGTGACGACGATGGTTAGGGCTGAGTTCCCCACTGTGTATGGGCGATATGTACAGACTGCGCAGAGGAGAGAGCGGAAAGAGGGCGTGCGGGCGGAGGTGCAGCGAGGCGAGGGCGAACGACTCACGGAGGTCCGAGGTCGGGAAGACCGAACTGAGAGGAGATGAGGAGTAAGAGCAGAAAGCGCGACGAAGAGAACCGACCCTCGTGGTCACCGAGCCACGGAGTGTGACTAGGGATGGAGAAGGGACCGAGACCCAGAGGAGAGAGGGAGTGCGAGAGAAGGGTGAGAGGCACGAGAGAGAAGAGAGAGCGAGAGAGGGTGATGGACCGAGGAGTAAGTGCAAGGTCTTTGAAGCAAATCGATCCCAATCAGTTTCTAGGGCCACCAAGCAATCATCTCCCTCCCCTGTTGTCACATGATTGGTTTCTGTTGCCCACAACAAGCCCAAAGCTTCTTTTCTGCATGTATAATTAACCTAGGCACATCACCAATCAATGCTGGCATGCACAAGGGATGGGCACAAACCACAAACTGAAGGCTTTTTTACACACCTAGTGCTTTTCTCTCTGTCTTTTTTCATTCTGGGAGAATTTGGGGATCCCCCCCAACATTTCCTGGAGGAATTTATATATTTAATAACTTTTGATTTATTAGAAATTCTTTTCGAATTATTTATTAATCAATTTGGTAATAATTATGTTTGATTTTGAGATTCATAGTGTAATATTTAAATTTATTAAATTAATTATGAAAATATTTGGGAAAATTTTAATTAAATAATTATATTATTGGTAGGGAATAAAAAATTTAATTAAATTATTTTTATTTCAATTTAAGAAAAAATACAATTTATATTATTAAAAGGGAATTTAAAATAATTTGATTATAAATATTTGGGGACCCGACCCCCCCCCCCCCCCCCCACCACCCCCCCCCCCCCCCACCCCCCCCCCCCCCCAACCCCCCACCCCACCAGTCTTTTCATTACTTGTAAAGATTCTTTATTGAAAGAGCATTTATAAAAAGAGGAAGACAGAACGGAACCAGGAATATTGTGTGTGTTGTTGCTGTGTGTGTGCTTGTTGTGTTTGTGTGTGTGTGTTTGCGAGCCAGAGACAAGGTGAGGAAAGCGAGGAGAGGAGAGAGAGAGTGAGTCGAGCAGAGAATGGAGGCGGAGGTGAGTGAGAGAGAGAGAGAGAGAGAGAGAAAGGAAAAGAGCAAGCAACCAGAGGGCGCCGAGCTCAATAATAGGACGAAAAGCAAAAGCATGTGCATGCGAGCGCACACACTCACGAAGGTTACTTCAAACTAGCCACAGATACAACTTACAAGCGTATACAATATGTACACAATACTCCACACTACACAACACACTTCATCACACACCCACACCCTTGATGGATGTTTCAAACCTGTTGTAAAGACAGACCCTTTACATGGAAAGTGAGTTTGAGTCATCCAGGCATGTCACACACACACACACACACACACATGTGACTTTACTCATGCACACATCATTATCACAGACACTCCCAATACATGGGGCCCGACCTCTCTTTCTGTGCCCTTTCTCCTTCTCTCTATTTATATATGGTCTTTTTAACTAAAACAGTAAGAAAACACTGTTTGTATCGACGTGCTTCCTCTATGCTCCCTCTTTGTGTGTGCCTGCCTGCAGGTGTTGTGTGTGTGTGTTGTGAACATGACATGTGCTTGTGTGAATGAAATGTAGTGTGTGCCTGTTGTGTTGTGTATGGTGGAAAACAGAGAAATAAAACAGATGGAATGAGAGAGGAGAGAGAGGGATGAGAGGGGAGAGAAGAGAGAGGTGGAGAGAAGAGTTGAGGCGAGAAGAGGAGAGGGAGAGAGCGCATTGCGACGAGAAGAGAGCGAGACGAATGGAGAGACGTTCGAGTGTGAGGAGAGGAGGAGGAGTAGAGGAGGTGCACCGACCGAAGAGCTTTTCTGCGGAGTGACGCCACGACGACGAAGACCCCGTGGGGACGCCAAGGGAGGGGGTTGGAAGAGAGAGGGCCCCCAAGTGTCCGAGGGGGCGAGAGAGTGAGAGGTGAGTAGGTTGTCGGTCGGGCGCTTCGCCCGACGCTGTCGAAACGAGGGACAAAGGGTCGGGATCTGATATCTTTATTAATAGGTCGTGTTGAGGACCCTAACACCGTCATCCACCGGACGGTCAGGCCGCCGTCTCCCGGCTTCTCGGAGCGGGGGCCCAGATCCGGCCGAGTGGTCTCGTGACCACGGTACACCCAGTACGCCGTCGGGCATGGTGTCGAGGGGAGACCGGCGTGGGAGGTCCCGCCGTGCGCGGTGGGGACCGCAGGTTGTGTGTGGTGTTGTCGCCCAGTGGAGTGGTGCCGGTGGTGTGTCGTGAGACGATGAGAGTGAGCGAGAGGAGACTGAGGAGACCGGAGAGAGTAGGATGCCGAGAGGAGTGAGCGCAGAGAGAGGGAGAGTGGAGAGACGTGATGGGGGAGAGGGAGGAGAGTGAGGGAGAGAGGGCAGAAGGAGGAGAGGAGAGAGAAGAGCAGAGGAGAGAGAGAGAAGGAGAGAGGAAGAGGAGACGAGAGAGGAACCCGAAGGTGGGGTGGGGTGTGGGTGGGATGGGGTGGGGTGGGGGAGGTGGGTGGTGGGTGTGTGAGAATTGAATGAGGTGGGAGCGGTTGGATGCAACTGTTTCTATCTACTTTTTGTTTTATGTATAAGAGGGGATCCATGTGCAGTTAGGGTGGGGCGGGGCAGGGGGGTGGGTTTGTGTAATACCACTCAGGACGTATTTCATGGGGGAAGCAAGGACAGAGAGAGAGTGGACGGGGGAGCGGATGAGAGCGAGAGAACGTGGAGTAGACCGGTGAGAGAGATGGCCTGTGAGAGAGAGTTTATGATGAGAGTGGGAGGAGATGAGAGAAGAGAGAGAGGAGAGCAAGACGGGGGAGACGAGAGGGACGATTGAGGAGATCGAGAGTGAGAGTCGTCGAGTGGGAGTCTCACCCACCCTCCTCATTCTGGCTCAAACACAATTATAAGCACGCTGACGTACTCACACAAATACATGCAACAAGTGTGTGCTATGGGAATTGCTTGCACACAACACACACACACACACACACACATATTGTAGCACCCACACAAACACTTGAAACACAGATTTCATAAAACGCTCCGCCCCATCATAAATGGGATACTGATTTCCAAAGACGACCCATTTGCTAGCATGAGAAAGAAGATTGTATATCCAGTATAAAATTTGACAAAGTAGTTATTGCACAGGGACAAGACGGACAAGAGTCGCACAATGCCCCACACAAAGCTCATTTTCACAAGTGGTAGGAAGATTCCTTTAATATGTTGACGAACGAATGGCATCACCGCCCATAAGATGAAACTCTAGAGATGTCAGATAAATTAGGGGGGTGGGGGGTGGTGTTGGGGGGGTGGAGGACAAAACGGTTTATATTTCAACAGTTTGGGCATTTCCCCCATCCACCCTTCTCTTCTTCAAAGGAAATCCCAAAAGTCTACAGAGCAAGTACACAGAATGCTTTGCATGATGTTGTGAGCTGTGGACAGATATCCCAGATCCAGGGGACATGTCTGTTATTTAAAGCAGTTCAAAGCCTTTCACTTCAGAACTTTTGCAATTCAGATCTATTTGCAGTTTTCATGGATGATGGGGAAAAAAGATTTTGAACTCAGAAAAACACACCGTTACATCAGGAATGTTTTGTACATGGTTGATTTACAGAACTGAAATGAGGTTAAATCAAGGCCCCAACTCACAAAACCCTCATGCATTGCAGAATAACAGACAGACAGCATGTCAAACTGGAAGGTTTAGACAAATTTATGACATTGCCAAGGGAGGGCAACAGGGTTTGTTAAATAATGGGAGCGAAAAACAACTCCCACACAGGAATGAAGCACAGCTTTCCTTCCATCAGCTATTGTCAATGACTTTTCTCTTGTAACTGGTTAAAAAATAACATATCACGTTTTTAAGCTTGCAAAAAAAAAAAAACAATAAAAAAAAAAAAATAAAAAAACCCAACACACACTCCAAAAATATAAATTAACCCTCTAGTTTTTCATTAATGTTATAAAAAGTGAAAATACAGCATGCACTGTTCTGTGAATCTATGGCTGTTTACACCTTAAATCTTATGGTCGGTCATCCTTTCTGCTCTTAATTACATATAATAATGACCCAAAGTGTTGATTTTGTGTGGCTTCCTGATGATCAATCTGGAAAAAATACTTGTTCAAACCCCCCAAAACACTTTTTCTCCAACAAATGCAACCCCCCCAAAATAAGGGCGTTGATATTCCACACATTATTACACCACCCTTTTCTTTAAAAACAAACAAAATTATCAGGGAGCTGCTGGTTTGTCATCTGTGTCACCATTGCCAAACGTGTTTTATATTAAGCTGGTTTCCATTTACAGGGGTCTGTTGTTGTCTGTTCTGTATGCAATGAAGGGAATATAAAAACAAGCCATCTTCACAACAGCTGTCCTTTCATCTCGCCTGCAACACTTTGCATCACTAACACCCGGCTGCCGAATGACCGATCGATATATACCGATAACCCAGGTTCGCCTCCACCAACCCTTTTTCACCCCCCCCCTCCCCCCCCCCACCCCCCCCCCCCCCCCTCCCCCCCCCCCCCCACCCCCCCCCCCCCCCCCCCCCCCCCCCCCCCCCCCTCCCCACCCCCCCCCCCCCCCCCCCCCCCCCCCCCCCCACCCCCCCCCCCACCCCCCCCCCAACCATATCATCCCCAACTCCATCCCATTCTACCACACATCCTTCTTCTACTCCTTCCAACCGTCATGACGCTCACTGCTTTGCCCGTTGCAAAGTGTGCTGTTGACCATAGCATCGGCAGATCCTCAACTGGACGTTTTTTTAAATTCGTTTCTTCGCGTTTCTCCGAAGCGTGACCCTGTCTCTGCCTTTCACGTTGGGCCCCCACGAGTTGATGCGAGTGATGCACGTGCCTTCTACCACAGACTGGGGTGGGCCTTCCTAGTCCTGTAGCTTCGAATCCAACCCACCCCCCCCTGATCCTCTTCTCTCCCCCCTCATACACACCACCACCCCACACCCACACTTCTCTCCCTCTCTCTCCCATTCCAAACCCCCAAAACCACAGACATTTTTGACTTCAGAATTATATCTTCCATGAAGAACGCACAAGTTTTACCAAGAACACACGCTCGCGTCAACGCATACGTACTCACACACAGTACTATTAAACACTCACACAACACACACAGAAGAAGCACAGTTCAGTTACGTCCTCCAACATCCTGCAATTTCCATTGCGGCAGATATAAAACGGCGCGCGATGGACCCGGTATTTTACACAGCACTGTGTAAAACGGGTCGTCGCACAGAGAGAGAGAGAGAGATGAGAGAGAGGAGGGGGGGGGGGGGGGGGGGTCCACAGCTGAACACGGCATTCCTCACCAGGCTCATCACTCTCACTTTTACTCTCTCGCTGCATCATCAGCAAGAATGGAGGAGAATGCAACCTTGGTCAGATTGGAGGAGAAACACTAAATTCTCCGCTTGCGCGGCCTTGACTTAACATTTTTCCTCAGATCTTTCCCCACCACCATCTCTGAAAAAAAGGGGACCCCCACCCCAACTCTTGTTTCTCCCCCCCCCCCCCCCCCCCCCCCCCCCCCCCCCCCCACCCCCCCCCCCCCCCCCCCCCCCCCCCGCCCCTCCCCCCCCCCCCCCCCCCACCCTCATCCCGGTGTCGGAAACACTCCGAAACATACTCAGACAAGTCCACATGATCTTGCGAGGTTAAGGATGCCATTGTCGTCTGCAACAAACAAAAACAAACAAACAAATAACCCAAAACAAACAAACAAAAACAAGTGGGAAGCTTTGCTTTAAAGGCCAAATGGACAGACAGCTCCGTTGTTTTTTGTTTTTTTTTTTTGTCGTCTTATGTATAGTGTGGGCATTAGCTCACCACAAATAACCAGTGGACTTAATGTGGAGCGCCCCTTTACACAATTTCGTGAAACAACTCACTGGCTAAAGGCAAGGGATACATGGGGAACAGAAAATTTATGTGCCTGCACGTTTAGTTTACTTGAATCAGTATGTGAGTGTCTGCATCTGGATCATTCATGTGAGAGAGATAGGGACAGAGAGAGAGAGAGAGACAGAGAGAGAGAGAGAGAGAGAGGGGAGAGAGAGAGATAAATCGTTACTTGGACACTAGGCCATCACAAACTCCCGGCCGAAGTGTCCCAATTTAACGCAACCCTTTAACAACAGTCGGCAAATCTGACCTGCTGGAGACTAAACGACGTGCCGACAAACATGGGGGAAGGGACAGAGAGAGGGGGAGGGAGGAGTGAGAAGAAAAAGTGTGTGTTTTGTGTGTGTGTGTGTGTGTGTGTGTGTGTGTGCGCGCGCGCGCGCGCCGCGTGTGTGTGTTACTGAAGTATGACGGGGTTCACCCACCTAAGTATCATTTTCTTCAGCAAGTGTTGACACGAGTTGTCTCCTCCCTTCCCAGTCACCCCCACTGCAGCAGGGACAATGCACTACTGGCTCATAAATCCCGTGTGTGTGGTTGTGTGTGTGTGCGCGCGCGCGCGTGCATGCACGCGCGCTCGTAGGTGTGTGTGTGTGTGTGTGGAGAGAGCGAAGGAGATGTCGGGGGGTGGAAGATGGAGGGAGAATGTCTAAGGGGGGGGGGGGGGGGGGGGGGGAGGAGGGGGTGCAGGAAGAGAAAGAGAAGGGGGGAGGGTATGAGTCAGTGTGTGCTAACTAGGGCACCGCTACCACCACCCTCTCTACACACATGTATACATGTATGTGTACACACACACACATGCGCGCGCGCACACACACACACCAATTCATTCTCAAGTTTTCTTGCGCATTAAAAAAGTAAGCTGCTATAGCACGTGTGTGTGTAGTGTGTGTGTGTGTGTGTGTGTGTGTGTGTGTGTGTGTGTGTGTGCGCGCGTGCGCGCGCGTGCGCGCGCGCGCGCGTGCGCGCACGGTTATCTCATCGAAACCTTTGGCTACCAACCAAACTGGACAAAATACTTCGTGTCCTACTTTCCGTAAAGGCCTGACAGGACACTGGCCACAACAGCCGTGTCCATAATACTACTGACTGCACTTCCACTTGCACCCAGCTGGGGCCGTCACTGCACCCTGAACTACATCATTATGACTGGGGTTGGTGACTCCGGTGAAGGCTGGAGATTCTCTGGTCGACTGGGTCATTTGGGTGCATTTTCAAACTTCAATTTATTTTCAAACTTCAATTTATGGTCAGGACGAAAAACGATTACTGAAACTATAAGTCTATATCATGTATACAACGGCTGAAATGGTTTTAAAGCCGGCATGAAAAAAAATCTGTGCGCACGCGCGAGTGTATGTACGTACGCGTGTGATTTTGCGTGAATGTATGCGAGGACTTGGAGTTCGATGCAGATCTTTTCAATAAGGCCACGGTGTGCGCGCGCGCGCGTGTGTATGTGTGTTTGTGAATTAACCTGAAACTATCATACACTTTAAGCATTATTTGATTTAAAAAAAAAAATTTTTGCGTCTGCCCCCCAAAGTGTCAGAATAATCAACTTGATGATTGTGGACACTCTATGTATGATGATGATGTTTATGATGATGATGATGATGATGCTACAACTTGCATGGCATATTTTTTTTTCTCTCTCTCTCTCTGGTGCGCGCGCACACACACACACACACACATACACGCACTACTGGTAATATCGCACACACAGTGGTAAACACGCATACACGTTTCCTCTTATCTCTGTAACGTCTCCACTGTCATGTCTCCTTTCTTTTCCCATTCTCACTCTTGTCTCTGTTCCAGTCTTTCCACGCGCCTTACCTTTGGACAGACAAGAACTGCCCATGGTGTAGCATGGTAAGGTGGTGCTGGTGACACACGTCCACCGCTAGCTACTCCGCCGCACTCAGTTCCAACAAAACTACCCCACAAAAAAACTTTCTCGGCACGGCCATTACAGCAACCGGCAGGCTCGTCCCCACAGCGCTCGACACCACCATGTCTTCCAAAAGTTGTAAACACCTTTTGATGGTACGACCGCCACAACTAAACACTCCCCCACACCAATCACACACAGTCCCCTCTCTTCAACGTGACTGTTCCGGCTTGCTTTCTTTCTTTTCTTTTTTTTCTTTTTCTTTTTTAACGAGGGGGAAAGACAGGTCACACAACAAACTCCAGCCCGTGCATGATGACAGTACGTACGAGCCCCCACCACCACTTCCCGTAGCAGTTGCGACTCAGCACCCCCTCCCTCCCCCCTCCCTTTTCCACGAAGGGGATAGCGGTTGACAGTTGATGTTCCTGGTCAGATCAACAATACACTCTTTTCCTTGTGGTGACCGTGTTGCGCGGGGTGTACACGTTCCACGGTGATGGGACCACGCGGACCCCTGCGCTTTGGCCGTTGAACTTGCTCTCTTTCTCTCAACTGGGCTCTTCCTTCACGTCCGTTTTTTTTTTTTCCTCTTTTTTTTTTTTTTTTTTTTTTTTTAGTTTCACTTTAAGCCCCGACGCTGTAATACAAACTTGAATACTTTTTTTTTAAAGATGATAAAGACGTTATTAGCTGATATGGTATCTCATCGGAGGTCTGATGATTTAGACGCTGTCACCCTTTATCACTGACGAGGAAAACTCAAGTGAAACTAATTGGAAACAAAACTGTCTTTTATTTTTTTTAAAATAAACTGTTTATTATTTTTTTTTAAACGTTTTATTTTATAATTTTCTAAAAATATGCATAGCTTATCAGTTTGGCTGGAAAGGGTGGGGGGGGGGGGGGGGGGGGTAAGATGAGGATAGAAGAGGGGATGTCAGAGAGAGAGAGAGAGAGAGAGAGAGAGAGAGGGGGGGGGATGGGCGCTTTATGCAATGTGCATGACAAACCTGGTCCTGGTCTTTCTGCTTAACAACTGATCAAAACTAACAGCAAACATACAAAAACATTCCCAAAAGCAAATGGATAAATCAATGGGACAAAATGTTTGATTTACTTTACACATCTAGACTAATGATACTAAGCCACTGACTGACAGGAACATAGGAGGCTTAAACTGTACAGAACTAGACCAATGATAATGAAAGATGTTTATAAGCCACTGACTGAATGGAACATAAGAGGCTTAAACTGTACATAACTAGACCAATGACAACAAAGATGTTTATATTCCACTGACTGGAACATAGGAGGCTTAAACGGTCCATAACTAGACCAATGACAACGAAAGGTGTTTAAAAGCCACTGACTGGAACATAGGAGGCTTGAACTAAGGAAAGGTGGTCTCCTGTACAACCAAGTACTGAAGAAAAGATAATGAAGGTTTTCAAGATCTTGGGGATTCTGGTTCAGTGTCCCAGCAAAGAGCAGGGGCACAGTCACCGACAGTTGTGGCCCCCTCCCTCCCCCACTGTGAAGGTTGGGGGGGGGGGGGGGGGGGGGGGAGGGAGGGAGACCTCCTTCAACCTCTCCTCCATAAATACACACACAGGTAGTTTTTAAGTGTCTTCTATGACAAATAACACACCAGCTCTGAGTAAAGAGGGGAAACAGAGTTCAGTTCACACACACGGACACACACACGTGTACATTGTCTCTCTCTCTCTCTCTCACACACACCTGTGTCACTCACACCACACACACACACACACACACACACACACACACAGTGTGTCACTGTCAGCTGCTGAAAAACAACAACTGTCCACAAGGGCACATGCTTCAAATTCTACATCCTATCCCCCTGTGCCACCCCCTCCTCATCTCGCAGTCCCATGTCCTGGTTCAAAACAGTTGTTTCACTTCACTGGTCTTGATGCACATATGACAAAAAACAACCTAATTTCAATGATTTCATTACCTGGCTTAGTATCGCCTGACACTGTGTAAGTTGTACAGCACAACACCACATCCACTAATAAAAGCTTGTACCTTATGTACTCTGTCCCAATGGCTTTCTATATTTCACTGTTAACTGATTTTTCTCTCTCTTTTTTTTTTTTTTGTTGCTTTCTGCTTTTAGAACAATTCAAACACCTTTTTACAAACCTGTTTTCTCCTAGCTTTCACATAAATAGGATACTACTAGGTTATTATTGTTCCTTCTTTCCATATATTGGAAAGTACATTTCTTTCATACCACTGTTTTTATTGAATCATTCAGCATACTAAGTTCAACTTTTTTTTAGCCCCATTTTCATGTTTTGTTTGTTCCTCGCTGCTTTTCCGATTGTAACAGACACATGCTGATGATACACCTGTTCCTGCTTACAAACTGACTGACTGTAACAGACACATGCTGATGATACACCTGTTCCTGCTTACAACTGACTGACTGTAACAGACACATGCTGATGATACACCTGTTCCTGCTTATAAACTGACTGACTGTACCAGACACATGCTGATGATACACCTGTTCCTGCTTATAAACTGACCGACAGTGACCCCCATAGAAACACCACTTACACACAGAAGACATTACAAGACATTTGAACATTTCACCAACAGACATCAAAACACATCTCACAAATTGTCCAGCACCCCAAAAAACACCCAACACCCAAGGACCCTCAATCTACAAAGTGAACAACACCACACAAGAAACTGGCACTGTTTTAACTCAAGCAATCATGACCATACTAGCTCCATTCACTTGAAAATTTCTGTACAAGCAGAGGATGAACTGCTCATGATCAATCCTCATCTAACTACCTCCATCATGGGTTCTGGTGGAACTTCCAAGCCATCAAAAGATAAACAGCTGGAGATTGATCTCACAATAATCATAATGGATTCTGCTGGAACCTCCAAGCAATCAGAAGATAAACAGCTGGTGAGTGGTCTCACAATAATCTTAATGGATTTTTGTGGAACCTCCCAGCAATCAGAAGATAAACAGCTGGTGAATGATTCCACTCTCCATAACAGCTTGCTATAGATCCCACTGTCATCACACTGCTTTCCTTTGTTCATTGAAACTGCTCAGAACTCTTGACGATGAATGGTCACCCATCAATCAATCCACATGTAAACTGATCATCACCATACCAGCTCTTTTCCTCAGTGAAACAGTTCAACCACCTGAAGATGAACACAGGAAGAGGTCACCATCAAAGCCAATCAAACTGATCACCACACCCACACTGTAAGATGGACTGACTGACTGATGTGCTTGTGATCACCAGGATCTTGTTCCTCTCACCACAGGGGGCACAGCAGGACCAAAGCGGCCGCTGAAGAAGACCACGGAGAAAAGAAGAATGCGGAAAGGACGAGCTGAAGGGGAGCTGAAGACAGAAATGACCCACCATAAAGACAGAAAGGATAAAAGGCCAGGTTACACTTTGTCAGGGCCCTTAACCCCCCAGCCTGGATGACAAAGGAGACCCTACCAGGGGCATCAAATGTTGTGGTTAAACCAGTCAGCAACGTGGCTATACAGGCTTAGAAGCGTTTAGGGAAAACTAGTGTTCCAGTCAAGCACTGATACCGCTGTCAGTTGAGCCAAGAGATCAGTGGACCATGGTAAGGTTGCAACCTCCAGAGGGTGTTCTTCATTTGATTCAACTTTTAAACGATCTGAAGGTGAGCAACTCTCTTAACCCATACTTACTGATCTTTGGAAGGTGTGTGTGTGTGTGTGTGTGTGTTAGATTTAAGATTACTTATAAACCCTATTCTGAACAAACTGTGAATACACTTGCTTCCTTCTTTTAGGAGAACCTACCTACATTCAGAAAAAAAAAGAAAAAGTCTAAACAACCCTTAACCAAATCATTGGTGGATTTAAAAAAAAAAAAAAAAAAGAAAAAAAGAAAGAAAAGCAAGCCCACTACAGCAGTCTGCTTTGGAAATGTGACACTTCTCAAAGGGTGTGGCCTGACAACCCACCTTCCTGTTTGGGGGGGGGGGGGGGGGGGGGGGGTTCCCAAAACAAAAACAAAAACTCACAGTTCACCTCAATTTTCCCTACCACTCCCATTCTGCACCACTTCCTGCCTTCACCGATGTGTTTCTTGACAAGAAGGACACGGCCCAACAGCCGCAACAACACACACATATCTGTCTGTTGCTGGTACCAGTCTACAGTGGGCTGGCATAGGAACGCTGCAAGACCAAAGAGGCTTGGGTGTAGGCCTTAGCCCTGAATCAACACCTCTTGGTTGAGGGGTGGGAATGGGGTTTGGGGGGTGGGTGGGGGGCTGGGGTGAGGGGTGGAGGTGGTGGTGTTTGCCCAAAGGTGGCAATAGCCGCTGTTGGCCAACACAAAGCTGCCATCCTCACTTCCCACCAAGTTTTCAGCACCTGGGTCCACCTCTGTAAGGAATCAAAGTCAGCAGGCCAGACTAAGAGTTCGGGAGCGTTGCCTCAATCAGCACCCTCAATCCATGGGCACCACGTCCTGCTGAGCATGCAAAAAAAACCCCCGCACGTCTCTTTGACGCCCTCTCCAACCTTGTTATTATAATTTCCCCGTTCCTTTTACTTACCCCCCTCCTCCCCTCCACCACCACCACCTCGCCCCCCAATCTCCATCCCTCCCTCCTCTCAGTGCCCATCACAGCAAAGTCTGGTTCAAGCAGGCACTTGTGAAGACACAAGAGTTAAAAAAAAAAAACCCAAAAAACCAACCAAAAAGGAATAGTATATTAAAAAAAAAAATCAACTTATGGCACTTTCCAAAACAGACACTAAACAACAAACAGCCAAGTTCACAAGATGATCACCTCTAAACTCTCACAACAGCATGGGGGACGAGGAAGTACGAGGGGTGGGGGGAGGGTGGGGGGAGGATTACAAACCACTGTGTGTCTGCCTTTTCTCTCAGTGTTGTTGCCTTGCACACACACACACACCACACACACACGCACAGAGCAACACACACACAAACACACACAGCCAGCCAGAGGTTGGCCGCCGCTACTAGTAGTAGTACAGAAGATAGCCTCAACTCAGGTAACAAGAAGTTTAGCCCCCCCCCCCCCCACCCCACCCCTTCCTATCCATCAGTCTCCAACACCCACCTGAACTGGGTCTTGTTTTGGCCAGTCTTCTGTACATCTGTTATGTATGGGAGAGCTTGCTGATCGGCTGTTCTGTTCCCTTTAGTAGCTAGTATCTGCCATGTTATCAGTAACCCAAAACTGTTCATATTGCACGATCTAAACAAGCCCAAATGCATCCTTTTACAATACCGAATCTTTCAGTAACAGAAAAAAACACACACAGAAACATTTTAACCAAAATACATGTGCTTGTGCAGCCATGCACCTATCTGTTCCCTCCTGCGCCCCCCCCCCCCCCCCTTCCCCCATACACACACACAATCTCTCTCTCTCTCTCTCTCTCTCTCAGACAGCTCTCTCTCTCTCTCCTCTCACACACACACACACACACACCTCATTCATAATTAGTTACACTCGTTATGTCTGTGAATGAACTCAACAAAAGTGTACAGGCCACGTCAGCAGAAGAAAAACACTAAATTTCATGTCGCGTGCACCACGTTTGTGTGATACAAACCGAGCAGCTTACTGGCCTGCAGACCAGACACCACATCCCTGCCGATGATTACCTTTCCTCTTTGAATGAATGCCCCTGATGCAGATTGTGGGTCTGCCCTCCTGGCCCACCCTCCCAGCTTCAAAAGAGCAGGATGAAATCATCCATGTGCAGCAAGCGGGGGATATTAATGTTAGAGGGGGGATATATATATATGTTTAGAGCGTGTTGACTGAGATAAGGATAGCAGTTTTTCTGTTGATGACACTTATCTAGTGTAGGTCGTGGTTGTGGCAGACCCCCCCCCCCCCCCCAACCTAACCTTGCCCTGTGTCTCCAGTGTGTGTGTGTGTGTGGTGTGTGTGTGTGTGTGTGAGTGTGTATGTAAATGTGTGTGTGTGAGAGTATGTGTGTATGTGCATATCCATAAAGAAATGAGAGAGAGAGCGAGAGAGAGAGAGAGAGAGAGAGAGAGAGAGAGAGAGAGAGAGAGAGAGAGAGAGAGAGAGAGAAAGAGACAGGGGAGAGAGAGAGAGAGAGAAAAGAGAGAGTCAGACAGACAGACAGACAGAGAAGCAGTTGGCAGACAAGACTGTCCAGAACAGATTTTTGTCATAATTCTCTTCCCTCCACCTCCTTCCCCACCTTCCAGACACCCCCACCCCACCCCTTTTTTTTTCTTTATCAAAAGAAACAATATTTTCCAACCAATCTCCCTTTCAGATACAAATCTTGACAGAATTTTCTCTCTTTTATCAAGTGGTTTTTCGGCTGTGACTGTCATCACTCCCAACCGCCAGTCTTTCCACATCCAACCACTGAAGATTAAGCAAACTGACAGATGTGCATACACTGGATGATGTCTGATGCCCTCTATCCTTTCATAAATTATTCATAATATACATAGAAACGCCTTAACGGAAACAAACGAAAATGTCTTTCCAAGGAAGGGACATAAATCTTTTGTGCTTACACCTTACCCTGCAAAAATGAATTCCTGAATTGTGCCCCCCCCCCCCCCCCCCCACCTCCCCCCAAAGACAGATAGATAGTTATAAAGGACAAGCCCTTTCCACCATAAAGAGGTGATATCAGAGCATACATTGAGGGTCATTACGTGATTCGAGTTATACAAACACATATGCAATCTGCAACCTTAAATGTAAAAAAAACACCCAACTAAATCTTATAAAACATGTTCACATCTCTTAAAAACTGTATCACAGTTTACTTGCACTTTTTCTAACAGACTCACTAAGTGACATCTTATCAAATATTTGCCTCTGATCTCACTGAGATCATCACACTCAGTCACCCCCCCCCCCCCCCCAAAAGAAAAAAGCACACAACACAACATAAAATGTATTTAATTAAGACAAATACTTCCTCTATCGAATGTTTACATGGAACACAAAGCGCCTTCACAGCTGGTGTGCGATGGTAAGTGACCTACTACACACAAGCTCCAGCAGCAGAGAAAATAACATATGTCGCTGACACATAACTAAGCTGACTATTAATGTTATACACCTGAGATCTTACATTATACAGAGAGAGGAAGCACGACTGAGCTAGCTCACAGAGAGACATAGAACTGAGCCCCCCCCCCCCCCCCCCCCCCCCCCCCCCCCCCCCCCCCCCCCCCCCCCCCCCCCCCCCCGCCTTCACCCTACTATGGTCAATGTGTCCTTCCCAGTTGTCTTTCTGTATATGCAAGATCTGCAATTACACTCATTCCCTTACAGTTACCCCACACACTTAAAATCACACACACACCCCACACAAACTACTGCTACTGACTTGCCAAAGAAGTGTAACACTAGCTATGAGGACTTGTCAGATTTCAAACA
>CM031600.1:14331772-14344272 GCA_018398815.1 Conus ventricosus | reverse complement strand
GAGAGAGAGAGAGAGACAGAAAAGACAGACAGAGACAAAAGAGAGAGACTGAAAGAGAATGTGTGACGCTGACAGAGGCAAAGAGAAGAGAGAGAGAGAGAGAGAGAGAGAGAGAGAGAGAGAGAGAGGAGAGAGAGAGAGAGAGAGAGAGAGGAGAGAGAACAGACACACAGAACACCAAAGACAAAACATGTCAAAATTTGTACCCTCATTCAACTTGGCCCTGTGCCTCCCTAACAATCAACAGATCAGTCAAACTCTAGCTTGTCTCGGCAACAAAGGTTTGCTTACACTAAAGTGTCAACTTCTTGCCCCCCCCCCCCCCCCCTCTCTCTCTTTCCACACACACAAACACACTCCCACCCCCTCCATTCCCACCCCTCATCTCCCAATACCAGTATGTTTACCTGACCTGAGTATTTTGGAAGGATCAGTTACTCACTGTTTCCAGTCCTTGCCTTTCCTCATGGGTGTCAGCTCTGTTAGGTTAATCAAGGCCTACTGCTGATGCCTACTGCGGGATGCCTACTGTGTGATACCTACTGCTGATGCCTACTGCCTGATGCCTACTGCCTGATGCCTACTGCGTGATGCCTACTGCGTGATACCTACTGCTGATGCCTACTGCGTGAAGCCTACTGCCTGATGCCTACTGCATGATGCCTACTGTGTGATACCTACTGCATGGTGCCTACTGCCTGAAACCTACTATGTGATACCTACTGCATGATGCCTACTGTGTGATACCTACTGCATGATGCCTACTGCCTGAAGCCTACTGCATGATGCCTACTGCGTGATGCCTACTGCATGATGCCTACTGCGTGATACCTACTGCATGATGCCTACTGTGTGATACCTACTGCATGATGCCTACTGTGATGCCTATTGCATGGTGCCTATTGCGTGATGCCTACATTGTGATAGTCTACTGCACATCACATCTTATAGTGATATGTGTGTGTGTGTGTGTGTGTGTGTGTGTGTGCGTGTGTGTATGTGTGTGCGCGCGCATGTGTGTGTGTGTATGTGTGTGTGTGTGTGCATGTGTGTGGTGTGTGTGTGTGTGTGTGTGTGTGTGTGTGTGTGTGTGTGTGTGTGTGTGTGTGTGTGTGTGTGTGAGTGTGTATGTGAGTGTGCATGTGTGTGTGAACATTATGTGTGCGCACTCTTGTACGCATGTGGCCAGGGCTCTATATGTAAGTGTGTGGTTAGTTGTGTGTGTGTGTGTGTGTGTTTGTGTGCATGCGCGCGTGTGCATGCATGTGTTTGTGTGTATGCAAATGCAAGTGCATATGTATTTATGCATGCACAAGACAAAGCTTCTAAGAAAACTGACAAACTCATCCTTTATGTATTTCTGTGGATGTGTGGTTTTTTTGTGTGTTACTGTTAGGGTTGGTTTTGGGCATGTATGTAGACTTATAAAAATCTAATGCAGTTTACACATGATTTTAGAAAGAAACAGAGAGTGAGAGACTGAGAAAGAATGAAAGGGAGGGAGGGGGGGGGGGCGTGTCAATTTGTACACGTTTTGTACTGCTTATGGCATTAGGTTTCTAACAGAAGAAGAAACAAAAAAGGAAGAAAAAAAAAGAAAAAAAGATATGTTGGTTTCTCTGTGACGAGTACAATGTTGATTGTGGGTATGCAAATACATAAAAACAGTCTTCTCTTTCTCATTGTTCTCTGCACACACACACACACACACATACAGGGGAAGGGAGGGAGAGGGGGAGGAGGAGGAGGAGGAGGAGGAGGAGGAGGGAGGGAGAGAGAGAGAGAGAGAGAGATGAGAGAGAGAGAGAGAGAGAGAGGAGAGAGAGAGAGAGAGAGAGAGAGAGAGAGAGAGAGAGAAAACGTTTCGTTTCGTGTGGTAGACTGTTGCAGGAACCCCCTCATGGCAGCATTCTTTGACCCCACGGCACATGATCCTGGAATTCCTCCCCTATCTCTCCACTGGCTTCCCTTGGAAGCAACCACACCTGTATCAATGCATGGAGACATGTTTGCTTGTCTAACTGCATACAAGCATACACTAACATGCATACGCGCACACTCACATACATGTACATCAAGGAAAGCCGACAAAGACTAGAGAGACAGGCAATGACAAACTCACACACACAACAATTACAGATAGTGAGGGCCAAACTAAGCACGCACGCTCAACTCACAATACCTGACATGCACATGCATGTGCGCGCGCTCTCTCCACACACACACTCACACAGAGGTAGAGCACAGTGGGGAAGGGGATGTGGTGGCAAACCAGGGGTGGTCAACAAACACTACTGACACCTGTAACTCACAGTGCTCCTTTGTGAAGGCCACACTCATGCTGATCCAACCCATATGGATCTGAGGGAGAGAGAGAGAGAGAGAGAGAGAGAGAGAGAGAGAGAGAGAGGAGAGAGAGAGAGAGAGAGAGAGAGAGAGAGACAGAGACAGTGACAGAGAGAGAATGAGAGAGAGTGGAAGCGAGAGAGAGAGAGAGAGAGAGAGAGAGGAGAGGAGAGAGAGAGAGAGAGAGAGAGAGTGACAGACAGGTAAAGAGAGAGGCGGGAAGAGAGAAAGAGAGAGAGAGAGAGAGAGAGAGAGAGAGAGAGGAGAGGAGAGAGAGGAGAGAGAGAGAGAGAGAGAGAGAGACAGGGGAGAGAGGGAGAGGAAGAGAGAGAGAGAGAGAGAGAGAGAGAGAGAGAGAGAGAGAGAAAGACAGACAGTGACAAAGAGAGTGTGAGAGAATGAGAGAGAGGGGGGGGGGGGGGGGAGAGAGGGGAGGGGAAGGTGGCAGTCAGTCTGTGTGGTCTGCTTATCTGCCGGCCCATCAATGGCATGAAAGAGGAAGTGGCTGGTCTGTCAGCTAACAACTCAAACCTCCTCCCTCCTCCTCCCCCTTCCGCTTCCCCTTTTTCTCTTTTTCTTAAAAAAACACACACACACACACACACTTTTATCACCATGCTCTGTCAATCAGCAACACACTCACTCCTCTCTCACTCTCATGCACGCACACACACACACACGATCATATATACACACACATGCACACACACTCTCACAAACACAGACACACACACATATACACAGACACACATGGAAACTGCACCTGCCAGCACCCATGTATGCACAGCACAGTGTGGAAAGAGAGAGGGAGGGCCAGGGCTTATCTACAAATAAATAGGGTGTAATCCACAGGCCAACAATGCATTGATATCCATCTTGATATGAACACCAACACGGCAAACAGAGGGTGAAACACAGGCTGTGAGTGTGAACACAGACACAACAGAGGGCAAATGATTAGGCAGAGAGACTGTCAAGTCTGGACATTTTAGTGAAGGAGGCATCTAAAACGGACAGAGAAAAAACGGGACAGTTCATAATAACACTTCAATTCACCACCTACTGTGCAATAGAACTACACACACACAAACAAGTGGGTAGAAAGTGGAATGGTGGTGAACGAGGAAGAGAGATATGAGGGTGAAAAAACCACAACTAACTTGTTGTATCAAACTGAGACTGACGGTGAGAACAACTTTGACCAGTATGACCTTTGTACAAACAAACCAACAACAACCAAAATCATTTCCCAACATCACTGAGACTGCCCTCTAAATGAAAGTCCAAAGTTTCTAAAGTCACAAAAACGAATTAAACATAATTATGTAAAGAGGGGCACACAGCAAGCAGAAAGACAAGTACACACAGCACAACTTGGGATGCTAACATGCAAGATAACTACAGCTTCCAATCTCAAGACAGGCAGATAGGCAGGTGACACTGACAGATACGTCTACCTAATCTTGGTGAGGACAACTCGGACTTCTGAAGTTACTGAGGGATCAAACTTCAGAAAGAAGGAGGCAGATGAAGTGTCAAACCACCTTGACTGAAAGATAATTCGACTTTCAAACTCTAAGAGCAAACTATGGAGAGAGGATGTTCCGCTCAAGCATCATCTAGTCTGTCTCAAAATCTCTGTCAAGACTCGTCCAATATCATTTGTAATGAAGGGATGTTCAAGTATACCACAGAACTGAAGAGACAGACAGACGTCAATGACGTGTCTAACTAAAGTTACTAGCATGAAGGTACTTAACGAGTTCCAGACACTTGCAACGAAGAAAGAAGAGCACACACTTCAGTCCAAGGCTTGGCCAGTTCTTCACATCAACCCCACCAACACACTCAAGAGGCAGTGGAACGCTGACTTACCTATCTTTGGGAGGTGGTTCTGACTTCCGTCAGGCTCCTTTATTACTCCTTTCCGTATCAACTCCTCACGGCTGGTTCGCATGGAAATCTTCCGCTCTATCTCTGTCAACAGAGCAGCATTCACAATTCAGCAATTTACTGCTGTAGCCGGTCTGCGCGTTTCTGTTCCACATCCATGAACTGGTATCTTTGCTTCATGAATGCTCGCAATATGTTTGTGGGATTTGGCAAACGAGCCGTGGTCTGTTAGAGATACACAGGGAAACAAAAATCAAACAAACAAATAAAAAAAAGATCAAGACCAGAGATCACATTCAGGAGCAGGCACTATCACATACACATACTTGTCCTGCGGTGGCTGTGAAAGCAGATCCCCACATAAATACAGTTCCCCAAAATGAGCAGTCTGTGAGTCATTCAGTTCACACACCCTTACAAACACTTGGTTTGGTCGATTCATAGATTCCATTGGAGGTGAGGACTGTTTAAAACCCTGTTCTAAATACCTCACCATGTACTGATGTAGGCAGCCACACTGTTACCTTCAGAAGATTTTTTTTTCTTCCTGCGTTCAAGAGCTTGCCATGGCTAAGGCAAACCAGCTCAACACTACATCACAGGCCTCGGGATACAGCTTGTGTCACTCACTGACCAAACTCCAGGCGATGGAAACACATTTTTGATGGACAAAGGGAAAGCCATGTGTGGAAGGGAAAGCCATGAATATGGTAATGGTGAGACAAGGCCAGCAAAACAGAGAGACAAAACCAGGCTGAGAGAAAATGTGCAAGTACGGGGGAAAAAATGCACATGAAACAACATGTTCATATAAATAGAACAACAGCAACAACAAAAACAACAACAACAACAACACACACACACACACACACACACACACACACACCACACACACACACAATTAACCAACACAAAACGCAACCCAACACTTCAGAAACAGTCTCCCTCCACTGCAGATTTGAGTTGCCCACTTTCAGCCCTGTTCCAGGTAAGTGGGCCACTAGGGTCTGGCTCCCTCCAAAGACAGCAGGCCCTCTGGAGCCTACTGTCTTTGCTCCCTCCTCCTCTGCCTGTGCACTTCCTGCTTTATCTGCCAGTCTGCCGCAGGGGCCAGAGAGTTAGCACCGCATTCCTCTGCCACCCAACTCTGTGGCTCCCTGCCTGCTCACTGTCGTCTGCATCTCTGCTACCCACTTTATGTCTTCCACCCACTTTATGTCCTCTCTCTCTCTTATTCATTGTTAGCTGTTGTTCTGCTTCCTTCCGTTTCATTACCACATTCATTTATCATACAGGACTGATATTTAATCCCCTTTATTTCACCAAATTTTGGCCATTCACAAACTGAGGAAACAGAATGGCACATAAATTTCTTTTTTTTCTCCTCCATATTAATTCCCTTATTTGATTAGTTGAAAATCCCATGTTCTGTGTCTGAGGATTTAAGTAATGAGGGGGGGGAGTACAAATTGTCACTGACAGTGTATTTTGGCTGCTGGAGTACAAGTAATGACTGACAGTGTTTACGACTGCTGCAGCTAACAACAACAATGGATGCTATGACTGAACGATGATGAAGAATGCTTTGAGTCTGACAACTCAGCAGACTGACACCAGGGACAGCCTGTTTTCTTCAGTAAGAGACAGTGACGTCTGGATTGTAACTCAACTGGATTGTGTTTGCTTGGGGAAAAGCATCTCCGCTGGATGATCTACAGTTGAGGGCCTTCAATGTTGCCTGTAAATCTGTCCTGTGGACAGGTTCTCTGCCTGGCTGCCACACCTTCAGCTGACAGTCGCAGCTGTCGTCCCTCATCAGCTGACGTCCATGGGGGAAGGGGAAACATGGTCTTCAACGTTGTTTCCTTTTCATTTAAAATCAGAAGTTTTTTTGTTTGGTTGTTTTTCTTTCTTTTTTTTTTTTAACAGGACAGTGAGGTGGAGAACAGAAACAACAGAGGTACAGTATTTCACTTTTCTTTGATCTTCTTCTACTCTGCTTTAGTCTATAACTTTATTCACTCATTCATCTGCCTCCAATTCAAAGGATAAATCATGAAACAGAAAATGAGATATTACATACACCATGGACACAGTATTAAGCTTCTGACATACACTGCAGCTGGGAGGCTGCAGGTACAAAATGACATCCAAACCGTACAATCTTTGAATCCATTTTCAGCCCTTGCCACCTTCCATCCAGAATGCTTTAAACTACGGGTTCAGATGGGGAGAATGGGGCCATGGATGGTCCACCTGAGTTCCATTCACTCTAAGGATGTGATTTTCAGAGCCTGGCTCCTATCTCCCAAACAACATGGCAAGACTCTGTGTCCTGACTCCAGAATATCAAGATCAATGAAAAGGAGTTCAAACTACAACCCTGCCAGATGTCAAACCAAAAGGTTTCTCCAGAGCATCGTCCTCATCAATCATCACTAAAAAATTAACATACCTGAACAGTGTCTTTTCATACAGACAGATTATCTCCAATGTTGCAGCCCTCTCATGATGACCCTAGTTTTGATCACCCTCCATCTCCATGCCCAAGGCAAATTCATGTCATTGTTTTTGCTACAAGCCAACTCGAGGGACTGTGGTTGGAGAGGCATAATGGAAGTCTTCTTTCAAGGGGGACAGGAGTGAGAGGGAGGACAAGGCAGGGGGTGAAGAGTGGGACAAGGAAGATGGTGGCAGGCATGGGATCCTCCTTCAGTCTGGTTCTGTTGTTGTCGTTGTTGTCGTACCCTGGCTAAAAGATTCCAGGGATCATCCAAACAGCCGAAGTACTTGAACACTATGGTACAAATGCATCAGCTGGGGATGAGAACATTACATGTGTGACCGCTTTTGATTACCCCGCCACATGGGCAGCCACACTCCGACTTTGGGGGATTTTGGAGACTGATAATAGTATGCTAGGAGCTTGTCACAACTGAAGACAATTCCCGCATAACTATGCAGAGCATAACAACATTTTGATGTAGCCTTAGTGTCCTAGCCAATGTCAACTGTCTGACACAGCCTTAAGCCACGGCGTGTTTGGTTCTGCGACTTGCAGCTGTCTGTGCAACTAGTACAAGGGTCTAATGGTGTGGTGTCTGGGTATCATCAATGCAGGCACCTCTGAACACTGCAGAAAACACTGTGAACAAGATTTAGTGGTAGTGCTGTTGTTGTTGTTGTTGTTGTTTTTCTGGTGGGTGGCCTCATGGCTGCCTGACACACTCACAGCTCCCTGCAGACTGCTGGCAAGACAATGGCAAACCAGCAAGCTCAATGAAGCTGATCATGGCAGAGTCAGTCTTAGTGCAGAGGCTGGGAGCAATGCAGTGGGGAGAGAAGGGGAGAGCAGAGGGGTGGAGGATATTCAGGCTTTGAGCTATACATCTGCATTAGCAGCCGCCTGATCTGCTCCGACACGTGTCACAAAATCTGGTCTGGTCTGTAGTTCACCAGGTGTAACTCAAAACAAAGAGCGTCACGGCAACAGCCGTTTGCTTTGACATTCAATACTGTATTGTGTGTATCAAGTAGACAATATTGCAATCAGTCTAAAGTAGGTTTACACACACAGGCTCAAACATGAGTCATGGTGTTTGTAGTCTAGCTGACCATGAAAACCATATACCATGTACAAAGTAAAACACCAAGGCGACAGTCTCAAGCCAAATCGGTGTCCCACAAGTATGAGAACGATATGACCAGAAGTTCAACACCAACACCATTCAGACAGAAACAAAGGGGTGAAAGGTGAGGGGTTGCAATGAATACACAGGGGAAGACGAAAGGCAGGGGAGACAATCAGCAGGGGTGAAAGGTGAGGGGTTGCAATGAATACACAGGGGAAGATGAAAGGCAGGGGAGACAATTTTCAGCAGGGGTGAAAGGTAAGGGGTTGCAATGAATACACAGGGGAAGATGAAAGACAAGGGAGACAATCAGCAGTGTTTACTGACCTTCCTCTTCTAATATCCCATTTTATGTCACGCTGACTTTCACAGCTGACATTTCCACAATCATGAAGCCATCTGTGACATTTTCTGCCAAAGCGTTGGGTCCAAAAGGGAACAAAATAACAACAACAAGGATGAATGCTAGGAATGAAAACGTCTGTAAACCAGACAAGCAACTTTGGCCATTCCTTTTTGGAAACCATCTCCAACAAAGCTCAAGTCAAATGCAGGATTAGGCAATGAAATCTGTTCATAATAAATAATGATAATACAAACACACGCACACACACCTTTGGGGGATTCCTTTCTATTCAAAGTCACCTGCAAACAGTTCCATGATGTAAGTAATGTCATGTCCAAGGCTGCCAACCTTCTGGTGTTTAAAGTCAAAAACCAGGATGAGTAGGACAGACCTAGGTGTAACATTCATACCCACCCTGGGTGATACCCCCGGCAGATGGGTTATAACCATCCCATGAGAGTGAGGGACTGGGGGCTGGCTAACTTATACTACACAACACCGCTAGAATGACAACACACTGAAATACTGTTGAAAAAAATAAAAATAAAAAGAAGGAAAAACTAGAGGTTGGGGGGGGTGGGGGGGGGGGGGGGGGGGGGGGGGAGAAGGATGGGCACCTAAATTGGCAATTTTTGTGTTGGGCGCCAATCTGATGGAAACTTTCAACATTTGATTTCAAACTCACACCTAAATTGGCAATTTTTGTGTTGGGCGCCAATCTGATGGAAACTTTCAACATTTGATTTCAAACTCAGTGCCCTAGCTAACTAAGCCAACCTGTGTTAAGAGGGTGATGGGCTGGTGGGTCTTAACTGAAAGCTTTACTGCTATCTACTGATTCAATTATTGACAACAGGCCTTGAAAAGAAAATGTGTCTTCCACTGCAAGTGGTAGCTGACACTCACAGAATACCATTTGGATTCTATTCCAGAATGTCGTCAGCCCTCTTCCAAAAGTGACCCCTAAATAACATCAACATTTGGAAATTCTAGATTTCATCATCTAACTGTGGGTTTAGGGAAGGATTTTCACATCAGGGAAATCCCTGAAAAGAAAAAAAAAAAAAAAAAACAACCTGGGAAGGCTGGATGAATATCATTCAAGTCTGTGCATGTTTGATTTCTAAATTCAGAGACTGTGATGTAGCTCAATTGAGTTAACCTTTTAAAGCACTGGTTTGCCTTGTTCTGCTCATCCACCTGTTCACTACCAACCCATCCTAGTTCTCCTGCCAAGGCTGAACCTCAGTTCTGTTTCCAAATGGGTATTATTGAAAGTTTTAAAGGTCAAGATACACCATTTGAGGTCAAACGTTTGAACCATGAGCCAAAGACTAGTAAGCAGAAATGCTGACTTTCGGGCTGCCCCACCCTTGACAGTCACCACGAGGAACTGTTCATCTTGTGGACACAGCACAAACATTAGATATACAAACAAAGAAAACACACACCAATGGCCAGGATACTCACCTACAGCCGTCTTCTCTATGCGCTCACTCTTCTTCTTTCTCTTCCACTTCCAGGGCTTGAAGATCCTGCCGAAGGCATGGAAGCGACTCTTGCGATCAGCAGGTGGCGTGCTGGCGTGGAGAGCGCTGGAGTTGGCCTCCCCATTCTTGCTGCCATCTGCCCAGGACAGAGAACACACACGGTCTGCTGAGGTCACCGAGTCAGGAGTGGAGCTCTGCAGGCTGATGTCCTGAACCACATACTTGCACTTTGTCCTCATCATCTAACCACTAGCCTGGTTCACATATGCACCTATTTCAGAGGTGGGCGACACTGCCTCTGAGATGTTTAGAGTAACCAACTTTTTCCTGAGCAGTGTGAGTGACTCACTCTCCTGAGCTTAATTCTCTCATGAGCTACATGTGAGATCAAGTCTTTTTCCACCTCAATGGCCAACTCTCTCCTGGGCTGTACGGAGTGACCAACACTCCTTTGAGCTGCACTGGAGACAATGGACACATTAAAAACAACTACACAAGAAATACCCACAAATAATTATAGTTACATTTCTGATTGGTTTGATAGTCATCTGACAAATCTGAGATTTTTAACAGTGCCAATAAACAATTTACAGCCAGGATTCCACTTTTCACAGTGTCAATAAACAATTTACAGCCAGGGTTCCACTTTTCACAGTGTCAATAAGTTTCAGCAGCGATCAAAACCTAACAGAACAAAACAGTTCTGTTCAGTTGTGCTCCAAAGCGTAGAATATTCTAAACATTTCATCCAGAACATGTAGATGCTGAAAGGACTCTCAAAGGTGCTGCTGTTTACAGCAAAGATGGTGCACAGGTGAAGGCCAACAACAGAGATGGTTCACAGGTGAAGGCCTACACCGTTTGAGAGCAGGGATGGTTCACAGGTTAAGGCCTACACCAGAGATGGTTCACAGGTGAAGGCCTACACCGTTTGAGAGCAGGGTGGTTCACAGGTTAAGGCCTACACCAGAGATGGTTCACAGGTGAAGGCCTACACCAGAGGTGGTTCACAGGTGAAGGCCTACACCGTTTGAGAGCAGGGATGGTTCACAGGTTAAGGCCTACACCAGAGATGGTTCACAGGTGAAGGCCTACACCAGAGGTGGTTCACAGGTGAAGGCCTACACCGTTTGAGAGCAGAGATGGTGAGGTCTACACCGTTTGAGAGAAGAGGAGCAAGCTGTGATGTCAGCAGATGTGGGGGGAATGCCCTTCCCAAAGATCCGTCAGGGTTCAGGATTTATAGGGCCAAACAGGACAACCATCCTTGAGGATGCATGGCCACTCTCTTCACAACACATCTCCTCTCCAGCTACCGCCACAGCAGTCTGCACACTTCTCACCGGCGACAGGAGAGGTTCACTCACTCTCCCATACACCCATCAACAAATTCCATGCTACCTTTCCCTGCCAGGGGTGAAGACACAACTGCGTCACCCACGCAGATACACCCACGAAGGTATGAGGGGGAAAAAAAGCAGGTGTAATGCTACATTAGTAGGAAGCTTTGTCAGAAGTGACAAGGTCCGTCAGGGTGAGGGCAGTGTGACTGATGGTCCTGTTTGTCTCCTGCTTGGTATCACGAGGCAGGGGCCCTTCAAACAGGCAAAAACATGTCTCACTTCTACCCAAGCTTCCACCTGTCACAGTGCAGAGATACAGTGCCTGTCAGTCAGTCCCCTGACCCATCTCATTGGCTGACAAAAAAAAGAAAAAAAAAAAAAAAAAAAAGCAGGCATGATGTACAGCCTTGCCCAGGCTCTGTCAACATGGAGATAATAGTGGGCAGGTAAGCCTACAACAGTCTAGCTGATAAATGCGGAAGATGGCAGATATTATCTCCTTGGTATTCTCTAAACCTGGGCCGCTTGGTCCACAGCTACACACTGGTCCACAGCTACACACGTGGAGTGGTGACTGTACAGTGAATTAATCATTCCATGCTGAAGCTCTGTTACTGATAACAGTTTGAAGTCATTTTCTGTATAACTGGATACTTGGAGATTATATGCAGTAACATCAACATTCCTTACTGATAACAGTTTGAAGTCATTTTCTGTATAACTGGATACTTGGAGATTAATATGCAGTAACATCAACATTCCTAACACAAAAATTGCAATCTTTACTAATTCTGTGGGTAATTGATTTCGAAGCTGAATGTGGAAAACCAAGATGACTGGGGGGAAAAAAGGTGCGCTAAATAAAAGTTCACTGAAATGCGACCGACAGAAATCTGGCATCATGTGCCACTGGGATTATCACAATATACACATGTAACTAGAAGTGGGAGGAACTTCACAAAAACACAATTCATAGCTAATACTAAATAATACTAAATCAAATTACCATGCTGTGTACTTGTGTACTCACATTCTTGTTGCTACAACCACTGGTGTTTACAGGTTCACATTTCATCAAACACATTTTCAGTCAGAGAGGTTTAATCATTTACTTTAGAAGATCCTGATCACTGTAGTATGATCACTGTAGTAAGATCACCATCACGAACTATTGAAAATTCATACTACTTTTACTAGTAACCATTTCAAGAACAGACCAGATACCTTCACCAGTGTCCACTGTGGTTGTCCAAGACAAGAGTATGGCCCTCAACAATACCACCCACTACCAGTGAACAAACGACAACCTCCGACTTGTCCATCCAATCCCCGAGTGATGGCGTCTATCACACCAAGCTCAGACAAGCCCTGTAAAGCACTCCTCATACTCCACAACAGGATAAGGATAACAGGATAACAATTTTATTTGTCCAAGAGATGGAAAATTCAT